>OU015496.1:48481200-48496200 GCA_907164885.2 Dolomedes plantarius
GATACCGAATAACCAAATAAAAATATTTATCACTGAACTTTATAAATATTATTTTTATTGCTTTTAAATTCTAAAATACAAAGTTTTATGCATTTTTAAAAATTTATATAACAGTATTTCAAATATACTAATACATTCAGTGATGCACAAGAAAGTCTAGATTTAATTTTTGTACAGGGATTTCCAGAAATGGAAAAGGCTCTATTCGAATCTGTTAATGTCGCTTTCGCTGTTTTCAGTGCCTTTTACAGGAATTCAAGATTTTGTGTTCTCTTAGAAGTTATCTTGAAGAGGATAGATTCTTTCTTTGAAGTGTCGCTATCATTTGATATTCCTACGGGTTTCACGTTGGATGCGTTTGGAAATGCATGAATTTGGTTCTTCATGCAATTCTTTTTCTGGTTCACCGTAGAAGGCAAATTTTTCACACAAAATATCTACGATTTCATTAATGAAAATTTCAAGAAACAAGTTTTAGATGATTTATCGGCGCTCCCGTCGATCCGTCGGCATTTGTTATATTGGATTGATATTTCTGGCACTGCGCTTTCTTCACCTTTATTATTTTTCGAAATACAGTAAAGCCCCGATTATCCTCGGATCCCCGATTATCCCCGATTATCCTTGCCTATGGGTGGTAAGGACACCGCGAATAACCCTAAAAAAGACTAAAAACGAGGTGCAAACACGAAAAAAAAATATTTCAACATAAAAACTATGTTTTATTGTACAAAAAATAATAAAACATTTAAAATGCATACATATGTACAGTAAGTCGAAGCCATTAATCTACGGCTAAATCTCTAAAATAGAGAACAGTAAACAAAAATCAATACATACATACTGTATGTACAAAAAGCGTTCAGTTACACCTTTTTAAAAGTATCAGTCACTCGTTTTTGCTTCTTGCTTTGGAAACACCTTTTCTTTATTGTAAATTGTACTTTCCTTAACATTCTCACCTTTTTTTTGAGGTTCGTAATTAAAAAATTTTTTCGCGGCACTCGCGGATAATCCGCACCATGGATCATCCACTCGCGGATAACCGGGGCTTTACTGTAATTCCAAACAAAGGAAGATGGTCTTTTCAGTGGTGGTATTTTCTAGGAATAATTAAATAAAATGTTTGAAAATATTTAAATTTGAAAACTTTTTTTTTCTAGCGTAGACACTCGTCGTGTAGACATTCGCCTATAATTCACCGCAGTTTGCTGGCCATTTTATTACAGGGGCACCATATAGGCGTACCAGCATTACCCCCTATGAAGGGACGACACAAACAGAGGTACCCTCTGATAACCCTCTCCCACCCTCTCTGACGTCATAAAGGGACTTTCCGGTCTATGGATTAAACGTGCCCCTATCCGGCCTAAACACGGATTTATTAAATGGCGCTTGTCGAGATTCCGTCCGATCACCCCAGCACCGAAAGCCGACGTGCTACTACTGGATTACTTCGGGTCCGAATTTTCTTCTTATGTACAGTTTTGGGAAATGAAATAGAAAATTATATTTCCTAAATGCTCACGGCGTATTAGAAATGTCTCAAGAGACAGGAACTGTTATGCTCAGGACGCCACAAAATGCAGCTTGCAGGGATTTGTTTTAAGTATTGTAATGTTGTGACGATTCGATTCAAACTTGGTAATATGTTACGAGGATAAAGTATGTATCAGACGAAATGGAGAAATTCCTTGAACATTTTCTCTACTGATAAATAAAAATTGCTTAAATGAAAAGGTGAATTGAACTAAGGAAGTCTAAACTCAAGTATTCCGTTGCAATTTTCCCTATCTAAACTTTGGATTTCTGTTACCAGTAATGAACCAAGGTAGGAAAAGATCACAAAATTTTTTTAATCCCTGTCTTAAAATTTTCACACCACAGTGTAAGAAAATGTTATGTAATGAGTTGGAAGCACACATATTAAATTATTCTAAGAAATTTAATTAATATCTAATATATCTTCCTAAGTTAACCGATTTGAAATTTTTTTATAGGCTTATATATACGTAAATTATTTCATTCAGTTGTTAGCTTTAATTTTGAAACTTTTAACAAGGCTTCTTATCTTTTGTTAACTTAGATGGAAATACGAGATTTTTTGGATTTTAGATGCCTTTGAAAAAGCTCCAATACATACGTGTAATTTCTAACACGATAGAATTTCTATAGAACAAGCTATTACGGTCTTTAAATAACATTCAATATGATACGGATATAAAACGATGAATGGAATATGTTTAGGGTTTTTTTTTTGTTTTATGATCTATGGTGCTTTCCCATTATACCAACCTGTCGCCAACTATAACACATAAATCGCCAATTACATTATAAAGCCACCAGTTAAAGCAATAAAAGGAATACAAGGAAATATTCACTTTTCATACCACATTTCCACTTTTGTGAACATTATTTTAATGTCAAAGATTAAAGAAGGGGGGGGGGGATAGTAGAAGGAGAAATATACTACTGACTTTTCACATCACATATTATTTTTCGCAGACTACATTTTTACTTTCGACGGCATAAATACCGTTATTTTCGGATATCCTTGCATCTGGGAACTTCATTTACACGAAGAAATGTATGTAAGAAGTGGTCTAAATAACTTTCATTAAGTGTATGTAAAAAGCGGACAGAGCAACATCGGAAAATAAAGCTTTGAAGAATCTTTAATTTTCATTTCCGTGTAAATTTCTGTTAACTTCTTAAATGCACTTAAATAGAGTTGTGTGGTTAGTTGCGAGGATCAAAGCCCGGTGTCTGCAAGCATATGAGAACGATATTTCATCGTACCGGATCCATTAATTAAAAGACAGGAGATAGGTTACATAAACCTGTGTCCTTACGGGGTGGGATAGCATGTGTACCAAAAATACGGGCCTAAGAATGAATATATATATATATATATATATATATATATATATATATATATTTATCTATATGTATAAAACAGTTCCGTAGCTGACTGACTGACTGACATACAACGCACAGACCAAACCGCTGGACCTAAAAGGCTGAAATTTTGCATGGCGATTCTTCTTATAGTGTAGGGGTGCACTAAGAGAGATTTTTGAAAAATTCTTCTTAGATTTTTTAAAATTAAATTTTTAAGCTGTTTTAGTAACTTTTTTTAAGTTTTCACTTAAAATAATAATTTGAGGTTTATAAAATTTATATCACGAGAAAGATTATAAAAATTCCTTTAAAATGAAATCTATTTCGAATCTTTACCTCTATTTTCTGATTTTTGGTGAATTTTTAAAGATTAATTTTTAGAATTTAATTTATTAAATGCTGATCACGTGATTTCTTTTTCTTGTACTTTAAATAAATTTATCGTCACGTGCATAACAACTAAATAGACAAAAAAAAATTTTTCTTGCTAATGCGGCAGACGATTGGACATTATTTTGTCTATAAAAATATCCCTTACGATTTTTTTATAAATATATCTATTTTTTTCTACATGAATTGTATATATTGATAATCGTATTTATTATAAATATACATACAGTGGCTCCCAAAAGTGTTCGTACACTTACGATTTTCAATGAAATAGGGGTTTATCCATTGATTAAAATGAATATTTCAGAATGGGTATTTAATAATAAGATCTATAATCTATTCTTAACAAAACTACATGAAATATTTTGAAAACATACTAAAACTTTATTTTTAAGAAACCAGTAATCCAAAAGTAACAAAAACTTTATCTCAGAAAAGTCATTGTACACTTGTAAAAAATCTTTACATATTAGAAAATATTCAAATTTTTCGTTAAATTAATATTTAGTAGGATATCCTTTAGCATCCACAACAGCTTTTAAACATCTGGGAATAGATTGCTTTAGTTCTTTTGAAATTTTTGCATCAATGTTCATCCATTCTTCCATCATAATTGTTTTTAGTTCGCTTTTCGTATGAATGTCGTGTTTTCGTACTCGAACCTCCAGTTCTCCCCAAATATGTTCTATTGGGTTTAAATCTGGCGATTGAGGTGGTGTTTTCAAAACTTGTGGACAATTACAGAGACACCAGGTGCGAACGTTGAGAGCCGTGTTCTTAGGATCGTTATCTTGATAAAAAACAAAGTTGTTTCCAATACACAAATTTTGAGCTGATAATTTTAAATTGTCTCTTAAAATATTTATAAAAACAGCATGATTAATTATGCCATCAATAAATACCAAATTTCCTAGTCCTGATGCTGACATGCACCCCCACACAAGGATACTTCCACCGGCATGCTTAACTGTTCCTACTAAGTTCTTGGGATTAAGTTCCTCATTTTTTTCTTCTCCATACAATTATACGCCCATCAGCACCAAAAATGTTCATCGGCAAATAAGACATTATTCAAATAGGTTTGGGACTTATTTATCATTGATAGTGCGAAGGGAAGCCTAAACTTTCTGTTTTTCTCACCCACAAAAAATTTTCTATGGGCATTTAAAATATCGTTTGGCTTTAATTTTTGCTTGCCTACGCCGTAATATTCTATTTATTATTTAAAAATGGCTCGTAGTCGTAAAGAAACAACAAACAGCATTCGAAAATTGATTATTTTTCATCATAGTAGTGATAAATTAGTTCGGAATATTGCTAAATTACTTAATTTATCCCATTCTACTGTGCAGTATGTGAAAAAACGCTTTAACGAAGAAAATTGGCCCATGTAATTCAGCTGTTCTGAGAACTCGTCAAAAAATTTCCGGTGAAATTGAAATAGAAAATGTTTCATTGAATTCTGCAGAAACTTTTACAGCACTCAAACGCGAATTTTTCACAAATTTTCTAATTATAAATCTCTGATCACGTTTTGTTAACTTTGCCGGACGGCCTTTTCTTATCTTGTTTTCGATCCAAATTTCTTCGTTAAAGCGTTTTTTTCACATACTGCACAGTAGAATGGGATAAATTAAGTAATTTAGCAATATTCCGAACTAATTTATCACTACTATGATTAAATATAATCAATTTTCGAATGCTGTTTGTTGTTTCTTTACGACTACGAGCCATTTTTAAATAATAAATAGAATATTACGGAGTAGGCAATCAAAAATTAAAGCCAAACGATATTTTAATTGCCACCACAATTCAAAAATAAAAATAAAGTGCCAGACGATAATTTTAATTATGAATTTATCCGAAAATATTTCAGTGTACGATGACTTTTGTGAGATAAAGTTTTTGTCACTTTTTGAATACTGGTTTCTTAAAAATAAAGTTTTACTATGTTTTCAAAATATTTCATGTAGTTTTGTTAAGAATAGATTATAGGTCTTATTATTAAATACCCATTCTGAAATATTCATTTTAATTAATGGATAGACCCCTATTTCAGTGAAATTCGTAAGTGTACGAACACTTTTGGGAGCCACTGTATATATATATATTTTTTTGGCATTAATTGCATACATTGACCGTTGTATTTAATTTGAATGTACTCCGTAGCGAAGTGCGAGTTTTCAGCTAGTATATATATATATATATATATATATATATACAGAGGCTGTTCACACATTTTTTAGACGATGTATATTGTATTCACAAAACTAAATTACATAAAATTCTTGTGGTTTAAATGCTCTATTTGACATCCCTTATTCTGAACTATCTTTCGACACCGCAATTTCCAGGATAATAATGCCTTTTGAAGTGTCAGAAGAGGTATTCTATCCCATTCCTCCTGAACAGCTTTCCATAGTCCTGTAAGGTTTTTGGGACGACGTTTGGATAATGCAGATTTTAAAAGTCCGAAACCACAAAAATCCATAGGTGATACTTCGGGAGATTTAGTAGGGATATCAGTGAAGGGTATGGCCTTGATACCAGTTTTTTGTTCCATTTCTAATAGGAAATTTACAGTGGATTTTGATGTGTGACTGCTAGCTTTGTCCTGATGGAGTCTCACAGATTGATGGCACTGTGGGTAAAGCGATGGTATTTCATTCAGAAAAATTGGCGATAAAATATGTTCCTGATAGTATTTGGAGTTAATCTTGACATTTTTTCCCACTCTCTTTATTTTTAACTTGCCATTATAAGAAAAACCAACAACAATCATGAATCGCTTAGAAAAACTTTCTTTCGGTTCTTTGAACCATGTACTTAATTTTTTTCTCTCCTTTTATGATAATAAATGGCTCTTTTTTTGTTGCAATCATTTAAATACACCCATGATTCATCTATTGTGACAATTGTTTTCCATTTTTCTTTGGATAAGTGTTTCTCATATAGAATTCTGCAGCATGTCCTGCGTTCAGAGATATGATTTGGAAGAAGACGATGGACATTGCGTTTTTTCGCTTTCTTAAGATTTAAATCAAAGTTTATCATTTTGTTTACAGTGGACACCGAGCATTTTAATGATTTTGTAACTGTCCTTTGACTAGGGGGATTTTCTTTTAACATTAAACAACGTACCTTTGGAATAGTCGAAGATGTCCGTTTTTTCCTTGGATACTTGTTTAGAATTTTTGTCCCACTTGAGGCTCCAATTTGACGTTTTTTTTCCTTTCTTGTTGACGATATTACCTATCGACGTTTTAGATATCACAAAATCATGACTCTCACATCGTTTTTGGATAACGAAGTATGCATATTTCTCTTCGGAAAGAGCATAAATGTAGCCTTCGAACCACTGCTTTGTTAAAAACGCCATTTTGAATAAAAACAAAACTGTCAAGTCGCAGACGATAATTTTGACTTTTAAAAACATAGTACAATTGCAATTATTTCTTTTGTAGCAAACAATTTTTTATTACCGATTACCAAAATCGTCTAAAAAATGTGCGAACAGCCTCTGTATATATATATATATATATATATATATATATATATATATATATATATATATATATATATATATATATATATATATATAAATATATATATATATATATAACAGTTCCGTAACTGACTGACTGACTGACAGATAACGTACAGACCAAACCGCTGGACATAAAGGGCTGACATTTTGCATGGTGATTCTTCTTATAGTGTAGGTGTGCACTAAGAAAGATTTTTGAAAAATTCTCCTTAGATTTTTTAAAATTAAATTTGTATATTGGTTTTGATCTTTTTTTAAGTTAGCATTTAAAATAATAATCTGAGGGTTATAAAATTTATATCACGAGAAAGATCCTAAAAATTCCTTTAGAATGAAATGTTTTTTGAATCTTTATCTCCCTTTCCTGATTTCTGGGGCATTTTTAAATATTTATTTTTAGAATTTAATTTATTAAATGCTGATCACGTGGTTTCTTTTCTTTTTGTGATACTTTAGACTAATTTTACGTCACGTGCATAACAACGAAATAGACAAAAAAATATTTTGTTTTTCTTGCTAATGTGGCAGACGATTGGACATTATCCAATAAATATTAAAATACAGTAAAAGAAATGTTCTTCAAACTTTACTATATTCTTTAGTATGTTCTATTATATTTAATTTGAATATTTTCTTCTGATTATAATTAACGTTTAAGTTTCAAAACGCTATAAAAAAAGAACCACTGATGAGAATGACGTCAAATTTGAACGGCATGTTATTGAAGAAGGCGGAAAGCGTATGGCAGAAGAAAAAATTTAGTTTCAAAAGTTAGCAACAGATGGCGCTGTAAGCTGCAGAAGATGTAAATTAAAATACCTGTCATGCGCACGACACATATTTCAGTGTTATAAAACCGCCAGGTACACGGCTGTTCCTCATTTCGCGTCTCAGATGTTCGCCATGGGTGTCTCACTGCAGGACCGCGCTCTGCTGCTAAAGCTGTATTACAAGAACGATGATTGTGCAAGAGTAGCTCTGCAAAAGTTCATGATACTGAAGGGTATAAAAGAAGGGGTTGGTCCAATGAGTGTCGTGGGTCTGAAGAAAATGATGCAAAAATTCGAAACGACAGGTTCGTTTGATGTGCAATCTGGTAGAGGGAGAAAACGAGTGCATTCGACAGGAGTTGAAGAAGTGGCCACAGCATTCCAGGAGGGGTCGGCCGGTGGTGTGCAACCGTGCAGTGCACGAGGAATTGCCCGAACATTGGACAGGCCTACGGGCACGGTGCTGAAAATTGTACGAAACATCCTGCAATGCTATCCGTACAAAATCGGCCATGTGCAGGAGTTGCTTCCGTCTGACCTGCCAGCAAGGGAGACGTTTGCGTTAGAATTTCTTGGTCGCATGGAAGTGGATAATGAATGGCCGTGGAAAATTTTGCAATGGAAACCCATTTCCATCTGACAGGGTACGTCAATACCCAGAATTGTCGAATATGGGTAACAGAAAATCCACTGGCAAAGCACCCCATATCACTTCATCCTGAAAAGGTCACGGAGTGGTGCGGCTTTACGGCATCATTCATCCTACAGCCATATTTTTTTGAGCAGAGGGGTGCTTCCGGTCCTGTTCTCGCTATCGTCACTGGTCAGCGCTATGCGTCTCTTTTGCGCAACCACGTTATTCCAGCTCTGCAACAGCGTGGATGTGTGGATGAAATCATTTTTATGCAAGATGGCGCTCCTCCGCACATTGCACATCCCGTGAAGCAGCTGCTGAGACGCCATTTCAGAAATGCTCGGATTATCAATCGTCATTTCCCTACAGCCTGGCCTTCCCGATCACCTGATCTTACTCCGTGTGACTTCTGGCTGTGTTGTTATCTCAAAGATGTTGTGTTTCGTGCTCCAATTGCAAATTTAGCGGAATTAAAGGCACGCATTTCGCAACACATTCTGAACATCACCCCGGAGACACTGCGATCCATTGTGAAACATGGTGTTTGTCGCTTTCAACTTGTTGCACACAACGGTGGACACCATATTGAACATGTTTTGCGCCAGTCTCGCAACATTTCCGAACTTCTTTGATGAATGGTTCTTATGCGGTATGTCGCCGCAAAACTCTTGAAACCGATTTGTCCCTTTTGATGTGATATGTACAGTCATGCAAATAAAATTACTCAACAATTCTAATTTGTCAATGCTTTTAAATGTGTAACTTACACCTTAGCCATTGTTTTACGAATCATTTCTCATTTCTCGTCGTGATTCTGCCGCTTACAGCGCCATCTGTTGCTAAAATTTTAAACTAAATTTTTTCTTCTGCCATACGCTTTCCGCCTTCTTCAATAACATGCCGTTAAAATTTGACGTCATTCTCATCAGTGGTTCTTTTTTTATAGCGTTTTGAAGCTTAAACTTTAATTATAATCACCCTGTATATATATATATATATATATATATATATATATATATATATATATATATATATATACTAGCTATTTACCCGGCGTTGCCCGGGTATTTATTAATTCCAATTTTTTATTACACAGGAAAAGGAATGGATTCTACCTATAGTGTAAAATCTAAGTAATTTAATTTTCAGGTATTTAAAAGTAAGTACAGTATATGAATGATAAAGTAAAATTGCAAATTCACTTTATTATTAATTTAACTTAAATCTTGATTATAAACAACATTTTTAGTTTCCTATATTCCTATCAGTGACTCCGAAAACTGTGGATTCGACACTAATCTCGGTCAGTTTGGACTTTTTTTTACCCCTTCTCCCACCCCCACCCCACCAATGATGATGGGAGGATGTACTTGCACTTAAACGGCATCGGGAGGGCCCTATTCATCTCAGCGACACAAAAACTATGGATTCGACACTACTCTCGGTAATTTTTGACATTTTATTTCTACCCCTTCTCTCCCCCACCCCCAATGGTGTTGGGAGGCTGAACTTGCATTTAAACGGTATCGGGAGTATCCCTATTCGTCGCAGCGAACCCGACAACTATGGATTCGACAGTATTCTCGCTCCTTTTCGACAATTTATATTCACACTTTCTCTTCCCCACATAACCCAACAATGCTGATTGGGGGGGGGCTGCACTCTCACTTAAATGGCATCGGAAGTGTCCCTATTAATCTCAGCGACATCGAAAATTATGGATTCGATACTATTCTCGGTCATTATGGACATTTTATATTCCCCTTCTCCCCTCCCCCATGCTGATAGGGCCTGAACTTGCACTTAAATGGCATCGGAAATTACACTATTCGTGTCAGCGACCCCGAATACTATGGCTTCGACACTATTCTCGGTATATTGGACATTTTATATTCACCCTTTCTTTGCTCCCCCCTCCCCCCAATGCTGATGGGGGAGCTAAACTTGCGGTTAACCGGCATCGGAAAAGTCACTATCCGTCTCAGCGACCCTGAAAACTATGGTTTTGACACTACTCTCGGTATTTTGGACATTTTATATTCATTCCTTCTTCCCCCTCCCCCCTCCCTCAATGCTGATGGGGGGGGGGAAGGGCTGAACTTGCACATAGCCGGCATCGGGAGTGTCACCATTAATCTCAGCGACCCCAAAAACTATGGATTCGACACTAATATCTGTCGTTTTCGATTATTTTTACATGTTCCTCCTGCCCCTTGCCCCCCCTATGAGTGCTAGGGGTGTCTTACCCCCCCCCCCCCAGTGTTACTTTCCAGATTGTAAGTGATATGTGTACCAAGTTTGGTTTAAAATGCTCCAGGCGTTCCAGAGTGCTGCTGGAACATACATACACACATACATCCATTTTTATATAATAATAACCTCTCACTGTGTAAATGTGTGCCTGATTATTTTTTTATTAGCAGTACTTAAAACACATATGTCGTGGCACAGCGGAAAATTATCTTAATATCTTGTGTCCAATCACAAAAAGTGTGGTACCAAATTGGTACCACAAAAAAAATTCGATTTTCTGACCATTTTAAAGTTGTTCTGTACACTTAAACAGCATCGGGAGTGTTGCCCCCGATGCTGTTTAAGTGGACAGAACAGCTAGCTGTTTGTCCGGTGTTGCCCGGGTATTTATTAATCTCCATTTTTTTATTACACAGGGAAAGCAATGGATTCTACCTATAGTGTAAAATCTAAGTAATTTAATTTACACGTATTTAAATCGATGAGCGGAGGGGGCGGAGGTGTCAAAGAGATTACACGTATTTAAAATAAAGTACAGTATTCAAATGATAAAGTAAAATTACAAATTTACTCTATTATTAATTTAAGTGAAAACTTGGGCAGTGACTCCGAAAACTATGGATTCGATATTACTCTCGGTCATTTTGGACATTTTATTTTTGACTCCCTTCTCCCCCCCCCCCCCCCATGCTGATGAGGGCTAAACTTGCATTTAAATGGCATCGGAAGTGTCCCTATTCGTATCAGTGACCCCGAAAATTATGGGTTCGACACTACTCTCGGGCATTTTTATATTCCCCCCTTCATCCCCCCCTCACCCACTGCTGATTGGGGGGGGGGCTAAACTTGTCCTTAAACAGTATCGGAAATGACACTATTCGTCTCAGCTACCCAGAAATCTATGGTTTCGAAACTGCTCTCGGTATTTTGGGCATTTTATATGCACCCCTTCTTCCTCCCCCCTCCCCCCCAATGCTGATGGGGAACTGAACTTGCACTTAAACGTCATCGGAAGTATCACTATTAATCTCAGTGACCCCCAAAACTATGGATTAGACAGTACTCTCGGTCATTTTGGACATTTTATAATTACCCTTTCTTTCCCCCCTAGCCTCCCCCCTATGCTAATGGGGGGGGGGCTGAACTTGCACTTAAACGGCATCGGAAATGTCACTATTCGTCTCAGCGACCCCGAAAACTATGGCTTCAACACTACTCTCGATATTTTGGTCATTTTATATTCACTCCTTCTTCCCCTCCCCCCTCCCCCCTATGCTGATGAGAGGCTGAACTTGCACTCAAACGTCATCGGAAGTGTCACTATTAAGCTCAGCGACCCCGAAAACTATGGATTCGACGCTAATATCAGAAGTTTTCGATTATTTTTACATGTGCCCCCTGCCCCCTCTAGGGGTGCTAGGGGTATCTTATCCCCCCCAGTGTTTCTTTCCAGATTGTAAGTGATACATGTACCAAGTTTGGTTGAAATTTCTCCAGGCGTTCCAGAATGATGCTGGAACATACACACACATACATCCATTTATATATATATATATAGATATATATATATTTACATCAATTGCCTATATTGATTGTTGTATTTATTATGTATATATATATATATATACACACATATATATATATTTGGCATTAATTGCATGCATTGATCGTTGTTTTTAATTTAATTGTACTCCGTAGCGAAATGCGGGTTTTCAGCTAGTATATATATATATATATATATATATATATATATACACACACACACGCACACATATACAGAGGCTGTTCGCACATTTTTTAGACGATTTTGGTAAGCGGTAATAAAAAATCATTTGCTGCAAAAGAAATAATTGCAATTGTACTGTGTTTTTAAAAGTCAAAATTATCGTCTGCGGCTTGAAAGTTTTGTTTTTATTCAAAATGGCGTTTTTAACAAAGCAGTGGTTCGAAGGCTAGAATTATGCTCTTTCCGAAGAGAAATATGCATACTCGTTATCCAAAAACGGTGTGAGAGTCATGGTTTTGTGATATCTAAAGCGTCGATAGGTAATATCGTCAACAACAAAGGGAAAAAAAAAACATCAAATTGGAGCCTCAAGTGGTACAAAAATTCCAAACAAGTATCCAAAGAAAAAACGGACATCTTCGACTATTGCAAAGGTACGTTGTTGAATGTTAAAAGAAAATCCCCCTAGTCAAATGACAGTTACAAAATCATTAAAATGCTCGGTGTCCACTGTAAACAAAATGATAAACGTTGATTTAAATCTTAAGAAAGCGAAAACACACAATGTGCATCGTCTTCTTCCAAATCATATCGCTGAACGCAGGACACGCTGCAGAATTCTATATGAGAAACACTTATCCAAAGAAAAATGGAAAACAATTGTCACAATCGATGAATTTAAATGATTGCAACAAAAAAAGCGGTGTATTTAAATGATTGCGGTGTATTTAAATGATTGCAACAAAAAAGAGCCATTTATTATCATAAAAGTAGAGAAAAAAATTAAGTACATGGTTCAAAGAATTGAAAGAAAGTTTTTCTAAGGGATTCATGATTGTTGCTGGTTTTTCTTATAATGGCAAGTTAAAAATAAAGAGAGTGGAAAAAAATGTCAAGATTAACTCCAAATACTATCAGGAACATATTTTATCGCCAATTGTTCTGAATGAAATACCATCTCTTTACCCACAGTGCCATCAATCTGTGAGACTCCATCAGGACAAAGCTAGCAGTCGCACATCAAAATCCACTGTAAATTTCCTAAAAGAAATGGAACAAAAAACTGGTATCAAGGCCATACCCTTCACTGATATCCCTACTAAATCTCCCGATGTATCACCTATGGATTTTTGTGGTTTCGGACTTTTTAAATCTGTATTATCCAAACGTCGTCCCAAAACCCTTACAGGACTCTTGAAAGCTGTTCAGGAGGAATGGGATAGAATACCTCTTCTGACACTTCAAAAGGCATTATTATCCTGGAAATTGCGGTGTCGAAAGATAGTTCAGAATAAGGGATGTCAAATATAACATTTAAAACACAAGAATTTTATGTAATTTAGTTTTGTGAATACAATATACATCACCTAAAAAATGTGTGAACAGCCTGTGTATATATATATAAAACCTCCTTATTGGCCTTTCTTACAAAGGGGATATGAAATTTCCCGTTATAATTAGGGAATCGGAAAAATGAGCCCCGTAAGTTAAAGGTTAAGAGCATTAAAAAACTTATAAAGAACCCGATTCTTGCTATATCTCACCTCTTAACGGTAGAATGGGTTTTAAAAGCACACAAATAAACACATGTAAATATAATTTAAATCTCATTCGTTTATGAGGATGGTGTTGTTATGCTTCAAAAAATGGCATTTATTAACTCTTCAGTGTTTTTCTAATTCATATAAAATAAACACGAAACTTTCATTCTATACATGACCTTCACCGGCTAACCAGTAGAATGAAACCAATTTCAATTTGAACTCGGAGCAGGGTAATTTAATATGGCAAGAGTTTAAAAAAAATCTAATCTCTATCAAAAGTCCTTAATCATATTTCGTTAAAAAATTGAGATCAATGAAATATTTGTATCGGGACCTTTACTTTAAATATAGAAATGATTTGATAACGATAAGACATGCTTCTCAATGAATTTTACTTGCAATTTAATTTAATTTCTGACCCGCAGTAACTTTTGCACAAAAATTAATCTGAAACAATTAAATTAATCGTGCTCGAATTTCGCCTTGAACGAAAGCATATACTTTGAACCTATGAGATAAATTTTTGGGTTACTACGACTATATTAAAAGAAATATAATCGGTCTAGATTTTAATATTATAAAAATGTGTTCTGGTTATAAAATATAACATACATATATAAAATAATACATACCTATATATATATATATATATATATATATATATATATATATATATATATATATATATATATATATATACACACTCAAGAGCCAAAACATTATGACCACCCCTACATTTTGCAATGAATTCGCCTGGATGACGTGGAAGGCACGTTATCAGGTGGAAGTGGTATTTAACTGTTGCTGGAGAGTCTGAAGAAACATTCTTTCACTTACTTCTGTGTGTGATGGGAAAGGCTGCGGATCTAAGCGACTTTGATAAAGGGCAGATTGTAATGGCTCGAAGGCTCGGAACAAATATTTCCGAAACTGCACGACTCGTGGGTTGTTCGCGACCTACAGTTGTTAGTACTTATGCAAAGTGAATGAATGACGGTGAAACCAGCAGTAGACGACATGGTGTTGGACGTCCACACGCTATCAAAGAAAAAGGTCGTCGGAGACTGTCTCGCATGGTGAAGCAAAACAGGAGCCAGACAGTGGCTCAGCTGACAGCCCA
The DNA here is from genome assembly GCA_907164885.2 of Dolomedes plantarius. NCBI lineage: Eukaryota > Metazoa > Arthropoda > Arachnida > Araneae > Dolomedidae > Dolomedes > Dolomedes plantarius. The sequence goes on from OU015496.1 coordinate 48,496,086, forward strand.
ATACAATGCAGGGCCAAGTAGAATAGTATCGCAGCACACTGTTCAGCGGACACTGTTGGATATGGGGCTACGCAGCAAACGTCCCACTCGTGTGCCTTTGCTGACCAAGCGTCAT
>OU015496.1:49213700-49216200 GCA_907164885.2 Dolomedes plantarius
CTTAAATCTGCCTTTGTTGATCCACTATTGCCAGCATCGTCCAATCGCTGCATCGCTTCGACCCAGATGTTGAGCGATTCGATTCTTCTATTTGTCCCAGCAGCTTATTTCAATCCGATGACACGACTTTCAAACTCTGAAATATGCTCGCAACGAGCACGAATCCTACGAGGCATTGTGTCACGGGGACATTTTAATAAGTGAAAACAAGTGCAAGAAAAGTGAAAGTGAGGGATACATGGAAGTAATTGCGAAAATAAGGGATAAAGATAGCGTAGGAATAAAAAGGACTGGCAATAAAAATAAGATGGGAAGAAACTGACAATGAACCGAAACTACAACGAACGAGAAAAGATTGAGCGGGGAGAAATAAGATGGAATAGATAAAAGTAACGATAAGACGAGCGAAAGGAGCGATGACATGAAGAATAGGAATAAACATGGAAGGGAAGATAGAGGCGAATTTATGAGGACTAATAAAAGAGTACGTCACGAGTAGAAGGAACGTTAGCTAACCGTAAGGAAACGCAGGAAAGCAGCTGTAGTATGGAATAGAACGCCCACACTGAGAACTGGTTAGTAAGGAATATAGAGAGAACATCCCCATCCATTACAGCAGAAGAAAGAAGAAGAATATAGGCAATGAGGGATTTGAAGAGGCGTGTCTAGGAATTAATGAGATATGGTACAGAGAAGAGAAAAGTTAAGAGAAGAGAGTCGAAGATTTTAAGTTAATCAGAGAGTTCTAAGTTATCTCAGTAAGAAGAGAGTCAATTGGCCGAGGATGAGTTCTAGCCTCTATATATGAATCTACAGACGATCAATGAGCCCCATATCCAGTTCCCAACTTCCATGATGTTTGAAGAATGATGACCCCCGGCAACCAGTTCCCAACGCCCATGATGAAAGAAAGCTGATGATCCTTACAGCCAGTTCCCGACGACCAAATCGCCTGATGACCAGGGAGCACTGCAAACAAGTCCGAGTGTCCGTAACAACAATTAAATTTGGAAGCCTTGAGACAAATGCCCGTGTCTACAAATATCGAGGAGCAACGCGTCTGCTGCAATGCGTCCACAATTAAAGATGAACAACGATCGTCAATAAAGGTATTGTTCCATTTCCCACATAAGTCCCATATCATTGCTTCTCACAAAATTGACGTTAATGCTAAATAATAATATAGGTCGCGATTGATTTAACATAATGTAAATGAGTGGAGTTGTCATCATGAAAGTGAATTGAGCCAGGTTAATACGAGTGATATTTCTATAAAATGATGTTATAAGAATTAAACGAGTTAAATGTATGTGTTTAGTGTCGTAGATAATTAATATAGTAAAGTAATGAATTTGTAGGTGACATGTGTAGATAAATGAGATATCTAGTAGGCGTGTATTGTATAATATTATATGTGTTTAATCAATAAATTAATCTGTCATTTCAAACCAGAGTAGTTGTTGTCTAAAAGAATCACAACAAAGACGCAATATACGTCACGAATGCAATGTTACATATAGTGCTATTTTACAAATCTAACCACTAAATACTTCCACCGCTACATCTTAGCACCCTACTATTCGATCCCTGCTCACATATTGTTACAGTCGACGTAAGATACAGTCGACGTCAGATCGAGAATAGCTCCTTATATAAACCTGCTTGATGCGCAGTCTGATGCGCTTCCAACATGTGAGTTCCCACTATTCATTCGTTGGACACCAAATTTTAAACATATGCATGTTCGGTCAGAACTTCTTTGCATACGAAATTTTATTATAATCTGATAACACCTTCATGGTGTAATAAAACAGGGCTCAGTCTACGAGAGTATGTCACTTATTCGAATAAAGTTTCAAAAGCAGAATGGCAGTCTGTTCGTTTCATTTGTGTCGAAAACTTTTTGACGCGTTACGATCTGCCTTTCCGAAATACCTTCCGTTTCTTGACGTATTCACAGACAGGGGTGCTTCACGAAATCTCATTTTATTTCAACAGGTTCAGTCTGCTGCACGCGGAGTACATCACGAAGCTGACGTCTGTGATCGCCAAAACGTACCTGAGCGTGCAGATGTACCGACTTGCGAGGGACATACTGGAAATCGAGTACGTCGCGCTGCAGCACTACCCCATCGATTTCCTGCAGGTGGGACCAACTCCTTTCATAGCTCACGTATGATTCCTTGGGTTTTTTTCATTCAGAAAAGGTAAACTGCAAACTGGATGTGGCCGAGGGGGGGGGGGCTGGAGGGGGGCTGACTGAATGGGAACAGATGAGATTTGGATTACGGTTGGTTCCCCTGCCCCAGTAATCGTATTCTCACTGATTTCAGATGAGAGACCAAACACAAGAATTTCGGTGTACCTATGTGTAAGGAGCCAACGTGGCTTTTCCTTTCCGGCCATTTTAACTTCTCTTACAACGTCGTGGGCGCGGCCGTTCGAGACGCTTTTTTTATGGTTCAATCGAACTATCCCCCTCTCCCCCCCAAAAAAAAAA
>OU015496.1:49218700-49538700 GCA_907164885.2 Dolomedes plantarius
TAATTTTATTTTATACTCAGTGGTATCACTAGACTTCTTCGAACTCATGATGGCTTGTAAGGAAATAAATAAGAATCAAATAAATAAAGCACAAAAAGGAGATACACCTTGAAATATGTATATTTCAGCTCAGAGCGTAAACAACTATGAAATTAGACGGTCTTCCTTTTCGACCGGAGAGCCAGATGCGGGGGCTACAAACGTTGAGTACCGAAGGAATTTTTCGCGTGCAAATGCGACAAGTACCAAAGCTGACGATATATATATATGTATATATATATATATATATATATATATATATATATATATATATATATATATATATATATATATATATATATATATATATATATATATATATATGCGCCCGCGTGTGTAACGTCTCCAGTATCAGAAGGAGACATTACGGCAGGCGGGGTTGTAAAGTTGTCGGGCTTGAGTTGTCAACTATATCAGTAAGTTTAATACAGCCGATGGAGGAACAATAATTTTATTTTCGTGAACACATTACGGATAATACTCTTTTAGTTAATTGGTTAACATACTTATAAGAAATATAGAAAGTTATTTATATATTTACACTGAACAGAGGTGAAAATGGCAACGTCATGTTAAACTTGTATACAACGTGCAAAGTGGCGCGCTGTTTGATTCTCTTACCATAACAATGAAAAATCAGGTTCACTCCTACACGTGACCATGTGGAGAGACAGTTCTACAGCGACAATTAGGCGCCCCAAATACAGGTAGGGAGGGGACAGGCACAAGTTGAGAGATATAGATAGGTTTAGTTTAATAGTTACAGAAGGAGAGAGATATATTTAAAGGAATAGAAATAATCAATGGTGGAGCGTTATTATGAAACACACGCACACGCATATATATTTGTGTGCCGGAGGTAAAGGACACCAAGTCCATTTTTTAAAAGTAGATTGTTTAACTTTATTCCTTCATATTTTTTTTTTGATAAATTTTAGTAGTGCAAAGCTTTAACTCGAATATATATATATAGAAGAGACCTTGCCAGTTGTAAACGGCACCATGTCCTATCTTCATATCGAGGTAAAGAGCACTGAAGGGGTTAGGTTAATAGTGGGTAACTAGTTTAATAGTGGGTAACTATTAAACTAACCCACTATTTCATTGAGCTCTCCTGCAAAATTTAATAAATGTGACTTTGTGTCTTTTACCTCTGATACACACACACACATATATATATATACTAGATGTAAAGTAGAAAAGTAAATAAAACATAATTATATTTCACTTCCATTCAAAAATATCCAATAACAGCACAATTTCCTTAGCAAATACAAAATAAACAAAAAGTGAAAACTGTAAAAAAAGGATACTTAAAAACACAAAAATGGAATAGCAATAATCATAGCTTAACACAATTATATCACAGAAATATTCCAAAGAGTTTCAGACAGAAGCATAAAAAGAAAGAATATTTAAAAAAAAAACTAAATTAAACAAAAAATGACAGAAAGTTCAAATTCCACTTCATTATCCCATTGAAATAATATTTAAAGGAATAAATTCTGTTTTAACAATTAATTTATAAACAATTAGAAAATTAACTAAATGTAAAATAGAAAAGTAAATAAAACATAATTATATTTCACTGCCCTTCAAAAATATCCAATAATAACACAATTTCAGTAGCAAATACAAAATAAACAAAATGGGAAAACAGTATGTGACTATCAGAAATATTTCAAAAAGTTGCAACGGTAATTCGTATACTGGGAATTAACCCAGTAAAAAAGAATTAATGAAAAAAAGAAAACAAAGGAGTAATATTAGAAAATTAACTTTAAATAACACCAAATAACTACAAAATAACAATATTCCATGCGTTCATTTACCTTGGACAACTAGAATTAACATCCAATAGGTGCGCATGCGCAGTTCTTATGAAGAATTGGTTCCAACGCCTGGAGTTGAAATATTATTTAAAAACTGTATTTATTTATAATTATTTTAAAACTTTCAAACTTATCTTAGAATTATCCTAAGGCTTCAAAACATAAGTATACGAAGTTTCAACCAGATTCGTCAAGAAATGTAGATTTGTATACGATACATACATACATACATGCATACATACATAGAGACATTTTGCTATATTTATATAGATACACATATAATGTATTTATATGGATGGATTTGTGTGTTTCAGGTGCCACGAGAAGCTGCGAAACTTCGACGTGCTGATCGACCTGACCGAGATCAACGGCATCGGGCGCGCCTACTCCGTCGTCGTGGAGACCAACCTCGTCCTCCGAAATCTCAACAGGTCAGAGAACGCAGGTGAGAGTGCGTATTCAAACAATAAAAGACAGCAACGAAAATACGCTTACGAAATAGGATGAAAGTGAGAGTAGAGTCCTCGAAACACGCGAATGTATGTAAGGACGGACTCTGGTCGAGTGTCCTATAAAAATAATCATCTTTAGCTGTACGTCTACGGTAAGCGTAACAATATATATATATATATATATATATATATACTAAGGGAGTACACATCTAAGGGTGTCAGCTGAGCAGGTAAGGAATCGTATGACTATGATATCATCCGATGACGCAACAGTCACGCGCTTTTGTATTGCGGCGCTCTTTTAAGCTTGCAAAGTATAAAATAATTCCTCCAGCGAAGTTTTAGTTGGGATGTGGCGAAGAACGTAACTCCACGCTCGCCTCAACCGTGAAGTTTACGTAGAGAAGGTGAGAGTGCAATGCAGTTTTACGTCAGGGACTCTGAATTATTTAACGTACTGCGAGAGGCTCATCTGATAAATGCCGTGAGAGAATGTTGAAAGAACTTTCACCCAAGTAAAAGTTCCATACACGTCATGATATTGAACTTTACATCCACCTTTGTGAACCGTGCCAGGAAAAACAAAAAGTTGTTAAAAAAGGTTTGGTGAAGCCTATGGATTTTTCTTATTTAAATTCCCGTCTTCAGGGGGATCGCATCGAATTCAGTCCCAACCTGTCAGGGAATACAAGTTAATAATAGTGTACCAAGATTATGTCACTAATTTTGTGGTTCTCAAGGCTGTGACATCAAAGACAGCGTATCGTACATCGTCGTTAACTTCTTTACGTTGCTTGGAGCACCATCCATTGTACAGTCCGACAACATCAGAGAATTTGGAAATGGTGTGATGAGTTACCTAAAGGAGTACTGGCCGATTTTGAAGATCATTCATGACATGCATCGCCACTCAAAAAGGCATAGTACCGTCTAAAACCATAATCAGGACACTGAAAATGTATTTGGCATTTGGATGCAACAGGAATAAACTGACCGGCGTACTGAGGAAAGCGTTTCGTTCAACTTAAGAAGAACAGGGCCTTTCATTCTAGGATTAAGGGAACATCTTATTAAGTTCTCGTTGGTTGTAAAGCAAAAGTAGGTCTCACAGCATCTTCACTGCCCCAAGATGTTTTACAAGACTACAGACTGAGGTACATTTTTAAAAAAATAATAGAAAACTTTCAAACAATACAACAAGAAGGAACAGATCGCCCTATTGCAAGAGAGTGAGCCTTATGCGCAAAACACGGATGAGATTATAGTCCACGATGGAAGACACCAAACTGGGGGAGAGGACATGGTCACCAAAGAGGCTTCTATTTTCTGCTACCTCTTTTGTCATTCAAAGGAACCAGTAGTGCCCGTACATGCAAACACTATCACCGAAACGTTCATGCCATCTGTGGGCATGCCAGTAAATACGATGGAGATGAGAAAATGGAAGGTAATGGGGATATTTCGTGCACTCTTTACTCCTGTGTTGAGAATTCTGTCGAAGGTAAAATTAGATCTAAATTAAATCTTGAAATACAGGCCAAAAAATTAAAATGAATCTGACAAAAAATTTCCTTCTGCATCTTTGGGGGGCCTCTGTGCGAATTCCAATTCCTTACTTCGATGAGGGACTGGTTTAACTTACTCAATCTGTTGGCAGCGGTTTTGAGTGTGACAGATGAAGAATTTTTCGGACTTGGAGCTACTCAAGAAATTTTGAGCCAACTTTATGCCAGATCACATTATACCCAATTTATGTCCATAGGACTTACTTGTTGAAAACGTTCCTGACCACGAAATACCTCTTCGATAAGCTGCTATCCCTCAACCCACAGGAAGCGGCCAATAATTCGTGAGGTGTATGTACAAGACCAAGTGCCAAATTGTGAAGCGCTCTTTTATTAAAAAGACAATTAAGTGTAATTCAAAATGCCATTCTAGCCTTCCTTCTTGTAAGAAGTAATTCATTACCGGTATTCTTCTATTGTTTATTCAGCAAGAAAGTCGAGTACTTTATTTTGCATTTTTATATAGTTCTTTCATTTTAATATACTTCTTTTCAATAAAAGCCTTTTCAAGATCTCATTTCATACTTTGCCAACATATTACTTGCCATTCTATATAATGTCTAGGTATTATATAAAATACCTAGGCAAAGTATATAGAATATAATATTTAAATAACACAGAGATTTCATACTTTGCCTAGAAACGTCACGCATTCTATAGATTGTCTAAGCGTTCTCTAGAATGAAAGCCTTTCACACATAGCCGGTAGCATAACTTTAAAATATATTATGCATTAATTTTCTCAACGTTGTATTAGTTCGGGAAAAATTATTGAATCTTATGCAAAATATTAATGAAGATATAATTTTAAGAGAATGAGTTTAAAATTTCATTCAATATTACTTATCACACTTTTTTTACGATGAAATCCCAGTTTTATTAAAATTTTAATCACCCAGAAGAAATGTTCAATGGAATTGAATACCACGTGGCAGTTTCGTGACACCTTTTGATCCAGGCAGGTTCAATATCTTAAAATATGTTTTGCAGCCCGCGAAGCCATCAAAATTCTGAAACTGATCAACGAGACGCCGTCCCTCGGGAGAATCAAAATTCTGCTCTTCCACACCCAGTACCACAAGAAGAAGTAAGTTGACTCTTATGTTCCTATACTATATGTATATATATATATATATATATATATATGTGTGTGTGTGTGTGTGTGTGTGTGTGTGTGTGTGTGTGTATATATGTATATATATACGCGTGTGTGTGTGTGTTATGCCAAAGAGTATTTCTCATTCCCTAACTTGATGAAGTGCTTAGCGTGATCTATAAATTATAAATTTTATAGATACCTGCACACTTTCATAATTTTTATACTTACCATAAGGCGAACTCTGAGCAGAAAATATCCCGTGAGGGAATATACAGCCCAGCAGATTTAAGGTTCCCAACGATTACCAAATACGGTAATCCGAGACGAATCGAAACTCAGGTATTTGTCGTCGTCGTGATAACTCTGACCCCTTGAAGGGTCCACGTCAGGAATAGGGGATCTGGAATCTTGTTATAGTTACGTTCTTAAACGTACTCTTGCGAGACACGAGGAACATCTGTTTCAAGCCACGCCTGCGTGCTCTGTCTCGTAGAAATGAAAAAACAAACGCGCAATAAGTGTCTAGTAATTATATTTAATTTCACAAGGTAAGTACTTCTACCACTGGAATGACTACGATTACAATTTTACGGATAAATTTTATAGAAGAACTAGCTGAAAACCCGTACTTCGCTACGGAGTACATTCAAATTAAATACAACGGTCAATGTATGCAATTAATGCCAAAAATATGTATACATATATTTATAATAAACACAACGATCAATGTATGCAATTGATGTAAAAAAAACAAAAACGAAAAACGGATATTTTTATAGACAAAATAATGTAGAAGAAAATATTCAAATTAAATCCAATAGTAAAAAATATATAATATATCAATCCAATACTAAAAAATATAATACAGTTAATATAGTACATTTCGAGGAACATATCTTTTACTGTATTTTAATATTTTTTTGGATAATATCCGATCTTCTGCCGCATTAGTAAGAAATTAAAAATATTTTTTGTCTATTTAGTTGTTACGCACGTGACGATAAATTTATTTAAAGTGCCAGAAAAAGAAATCACGTGATCGGCATTTTATAAATTAAATTCTAAAAAAGATTATTTGAAAATTCACCCAATATCAGAAAATCGAAGTAAAGATTCGAAAAATATTTCATTTTAAAGGAATTTTTAGGATCTTTCTCGCGATATAAATTTTATAACCCTCAAATTATTATTTTGAATTCAAACTTGAAAAAAGTTACAAAAACAGCTTAAAAATTTAATTTAAAAAAAATCTAAGAAGAATTTATCAAAAATCTCTCTTAGTGCACCCCTACACCATAAGAAGAATCGCCCTGCAAAATATCAGCCCTTTAGGTCCAGCGGTTTGGTCTATGCGTTGTATGTCAGTGAGTCAGTTACGGAACTATTTTATATATATAGATTACGTTTTTCTGTTTCAACAAAACATCTCTCTGTTTCTCTCATATTTTATACTTTGCCTAAAAAGTCAGACATTCTATAAAATGCTTAGGTATTATAGAGAATGCCGGCGTTTCATACATTACCGGTAACAATATATATATATATATATATATATATATATATATATATATAGTTTAGTGAGAAGGGAGGATGAGTATACTGTTGAATAATAAATATAAATGAATGCAAAATAATAAGATTCTCTTTCCGTAATGTATATGTATGAATAAATAAATAAATATATTTATATCTATATATGTCTCTCTCTCTCTCTCTCTATATATATATATATATATATATATATATATATATATATATATATATATATATATATATATATATATATATATATACTTTTCTTTCCGAAGGTACGAAGAGTGCGCCTGGAACATGCGGGAACTGCAGGCGATGCCATCGACCAACAGGAGCCGTAAGTTCCGCACCATATGCACCTGTAGCCTCATGCTGATCCTGGAGAAGCATCCAGAAGGTAAGTGCATATACAAATTTATATGTATGTATGTATGTATGTATAAACCGGCTGCATCTGCAACCCTATGCTGCTCCTAGAGCAAACCACTCACAAGGTGAGTGATATATATACGTATGTCGTATATGTATGCATCTGTTTGCTTGTATATATATATATATATATATATATATATATATATATATATATATATATATATATATATATATATATATATATATATATATATATATATACCGTAAGACGGGGTTAGTTTGTGACTGCAGGGATAACTTTGTGACACATAATAATTTTTCGTATTTTGGATCTTGCGCTGCGCCCGTCATACCGGGAAGGCAAAGAGCAACGCCACAACTTGTCCGACATAAAGAGACACCTAGTGGCCAGCGTCCGAAGCTTCTGCGCGCCATTTGTCTTCGCTGGCCAGTGTATTTTTCAAACCTGTTGTCAAGCTATTGACTGAAACTTCGGAAATTTTGTGGGCTGAAGGCTAGCACCTTATACAACCAACAACCACAGGTAATTATTTTTTATAGTGAATATATTGGCTAGATTGTAGATCAACATACCTTTTGTGTAGTGATATTTCCGAGAGATATGAGAACTTAACCTAAATATCGAAATTTGACGGGGTTACTTTGTGACACATTGACACTCGCAGAATAACCCATAAAGTCAACCCACCTCCTAGATCGATATTGCATTTTTCCATCCTCTAAAATACCACTGCAGAGAAAGAAGTATTGACTATCTGGAAAAAAACTTCCCGAAGGAGCAGAATGTGCCGAAAGGCAAATTTCCTCATCTTCTCAAAGAAATGTTGGCTGTCCTGAACACTTGAGGTCTCTTTGATGTCAAAGATATAGATAAAGCTATCCAATATTTGTAATAGGTATACATAATTGTGTATCAAGCTTTTGATAAGCGTTTTACTGTCTAACATTGTGTCAAGTAATTTTTCCTCTTGGATTTCAGGTGGAAACAGAGATGTCACGAAGTATCTACACTTGGCGGGACAACTTTGTGACACATTTTAACTTAAATTTCTGAATGCTAATTGAAAATCCGGGTTAGCGCAATACATGACTACGTAAGGCAAGGATGTACCAATGTTTTGTAATTGTTCGTTTTGGGCTGCTTTTTAAACTGATCGGCTGGCACAGGAAAAAAAATTGAAATCCGTCACAAAGTAACCCCATCTTACGGTACATAAATAATACATACATTTATATATGTATGCGTGTATGTGTGTCGAAAGACTTCTGTCCTTTATTTTATTTGATAAGTCACTTCTAACTTAGAAAGAATCCCTTTTAATGAATGCGTTTATTTTTTTTAATTAGGATTCCCTACCATTAAAATTTCTGTCTTTGGAAGGACCGTTTACAAAATGTGGGAAAAGACGTTGATCCACGCCCCTGGTGAGTCCATGACGCTGAAATAGGAGGGATGAAAAGTTGCTGTGACTACGGCGGGCGGGGGGTTTGCAGGAGTGTGGGGAACAAAAGAAAATGTCCGAAAACCAGAAGAGGGACAAATATTTAAGAATTTATTTTTCACTTCATCTGTGAACTTTTGCTTTTTACAAACACCTTGTGGATTTAGAAGTATTATTATGGAGCTATTAGGTCAGTTTAAAGGTCATAACTGATACAGTTGGGTATTTATTCGATTTTCTTGATTGCGATAACGATGAGGTATTGAACCATCATTGAACTCTGCAAGTTTTTGACAAAAGAAAAAAAAAGATTAGAGGAGCATTTCTAAAGTTAACGTTACATATATATATAGAGAGGGTTTTCCTTTCAATGAGGTTTTTCTCGCACTTCGGGGGTGAATGAGTTGGTTTTACTGATTTCTGTGCGCCTGGGCGTAGTGCATTCGTTGGTGGCTAGAGTTTTAACGATGACAAAGGTATCGCCTGTTTGGGCGAGAGTCGGCATGGATAGGGAGGGGTTCTAACGGGGACATAGGGTATCGTGATGAGGGCTGTCTCTTTCATGGTGCAGGCCTTTCTGCTGTCTTATGTCGGAGGCGAATGAACAGACCTTACGCCTTGCTACAAACCAGACGTTTGACGAATGCGAGAATAATACATGTCTATATCTTGCTTCTGTGACCTGATCTTTCGATGCCTTTGCAGGTTTCCCGGACCTGGACGCCGCCATCGTGAAGTGCAACTTGTTCGCGTCTCAATGGAGAGCGGAGTCTGCCAAAGTCTTGCCAAAACACCTCGCATTCTACGCAAGCACCTGCTGCGCTCGATGGTGAGGAACCAATTCTTACTCCAGAACAGCGGGTTACAGCGATTGAGACCCTTGCTGTATCTGTCTCAACATCTGTTCTTGCCGACTAGGATCATGTAGAATTAATTAGTGCGGTATTTTGTAATGGGTTGGCAAGGAACCTTGCTGTTTATAAAACCCCTTGGCTGGAAGTTCTAAACCAGGTCCATATACACTTCAGGTGAAGTGAGCGACTCCGGTTTTTTAAATAGCACCATAAGGGTCCGAGTCCGTATCAGCTAGTTGTCACCTCAATTTTGACCGAGCAACCCCAGGGGCGACATCTGGGGGATCGTACCCTATTCCACCCTCTCTGAGATCATAGAGTTACTTTCCGGTTTACGGATTTAACCTGACCATATCTGGCCTAGACACGGAGGTATTTAATGTCGGGAGTGAAATTCGATCCGAGCACTGTGAGCACTGAAAGCTACCACGCTACCACAAGGCTATCTCGAGCCCGGAAGGAACCTTACTCTACTGAAATAGTTGCCATTAATCATTATTCATTCAAAAGCCCTATTCTTGTTGTCATGGGCCTTCGTATCGCATTTGCCGCTCCTTCCTTGGGAAAAATCTGTCAATATTGGACTTAAAAAACAGTTTAAAATATACGTTTCTCGAAGGAAGACAGACAACGGATGAGTGCGAGAATCGGATACCAGTCCAACCAATTCATCAGACGGCAGTGAAATGTATCACGTAATTCACCCAGTCCGCATTCGTTCTCTTGAAATGATGTGATCGGTTGATTGATTGAAAGAGCGCTGTTGTCGTTTTCTTTGCTACACGACGGGGGGGGGGGATTAGACCATACCTACTGCATAAAGCCGATTCTTAACGTCTACAAACATCCATTCCATAGTGGAACCCACAGACTCTGGTACCGCAAGCTAGCGCCCTAGCCATTTGGCCATCGCCCTGCACGCTTGAAATGGGAGTCCAGCTTGTATCATCGATCACGTGAAATACCCTTGTTGAGGAACTCGGAAATGTCAGAATGTCAACGATGGACAATGATTTCTTTTGTGGGTTTTGAACTTTCACTTTTGAACATTCCACTTCAGGAACTATCATTTCCACGCGTGGTCATGACCTATGAAGGTATACATTGACGGTTCACGGACGATTCCCTTTTGATGGAATTTCAGGGATCACTAGCATTTTAACGACGTCATTTGAATACTTATAGCAGACGCACTGGAGACTTTTTTAGGAGTTAAAGGGTTTTGTCGTCTGACTGAGCTAAAATTTCTAAATGATTCAGAGATGATTCGTTCATAAAAGAATAACGCAATATGCCTGTGTTTTACTTGAAGTATCTCCCTATCTGGACTACGACAACTATTTAATTGTGGATAGTCATGTTTAGCGTATTATACATACACACAAAGTACGTAAATAGGTGTGTAGGTAGGCCACGGCCGGTTTGGGAGAGAAGACGACGACCGTAGCTATCCCGCTGAGAGTGGACCCTCCATTTTTTCCCGCAGGAGCCTGCATTCCAAGGAGCAGAGGGACTGGACTCAGGGAGACGGTGTGTGCAGGGCATGCCTCGATATCGCATCCAGCATGAGGCAGACCATGGGCAGGCGGAAACGTAACTACTGGACCTCGAGCGCGTTCGTGATGCTGGCGCAGATGCGGACACAGGCACTCCAAGGGAAGATCAAGGATTTCTTTGTGGACGGCCCCTCCCACAGAGAGGTAATTCCAACCCCGTTTGTCTTCGCCTCTATGTCACACACAATTCCCAAGAAATGGATTCGAATGATTACTTACGATTTAACGTGTTCACAATGTTTTTGGACGCTTTTAATCGTCAGTCATAGTCATTATTAAATTGTTATCATTCTATTAATCTATTTGATAATATAAAAAGATCATTACAATCGAATCCAGTTATAGCGAACCCGGTATATAACGAACGAAAATTTTGGTCCCGCTGTTTTCCTATTGTACGTAATTTAATTAGTATTATGCCAGTTCAATGTAATCGATTTTAGTCGATTTAATTCTTTAATTATCATTTTTAATAGATTTTATCATTATTTAATGTATCATTAATGAATACGCATTGAAACTAAGGAGTTATACATTTTGTGAACCCTAGCATTTTTCTTAACGGTTCGAATATAGCGAACCACCGGATAAAGCGAAAAATACCTTTGGTCCCTTGAAATTCGTTATAACGGGGTTCGACTGTATTGATAAATATCTATGAACATTAAAATATATAAAATCAAAAATATAAATAAATATAGAATAACCAACTAACTAACACACACACACACACACACACACACACACACACATATATATATATATACTCAGAAGGTCGTTCGCACTTTATGGAAACGATTTTGATAGTTAAGTTTTATTTATAAATGCTTTATTTTTTGCGGCGATTTGCTTCTATCTGATAGCCGTGGTTCTTGACAATAGCTCTAGCTCGAAATTTCCATGAAAGTGAACTTTTTCTTAGTACTGTCATGTCAATTTTACCCCATTCCTCTTGGACCGTTTTTCAAAGTCCGTTCAGTGTTCTTGGATGCCGTTTTCCCTAACGTTCCAAGTTCGTTTTAATGAACCGAAAGCGCAAAAGTCCAGTGGAGAAGCGTAAGGTGATTTTACAGGTGTTTCATTAAATGGAATACACTTTATTCCAGTTTCTGATTCTTTCTTTGCTAAATAAGCGGCAGTTGATTTAGACGTGTGACTAGAGGTTTTGTACATATGTAGCTCAACTTTATCAATGTCCTTTCCATATATAGCTGGAATTTCTTCTTCAAAAATTGGTTCTAAAATGTTCTACTGATAGTAGAGTGAATATGTTTTGCTTTACTTGAGACTTGATTTTTAATTAGCCGTTGTAACAAAATCCCTCAACTATCATGAATCCCTTTGGGAACTTTTCTGTACACCGACGAAGCCATTTCGTACGGTAATTCCCATCAGTTGAGCAATAGGAAATTGATCTTTTTTTTATTATTACACTCACTTAAATACACCCATGCCTCATCAAGTGTTATCACAAATTTCCATTTTTCAGCAGCTAGGTGTTTTTCAAATAATTTTCTACAATTTGTTTTTCTTTCAGCAATATGCTTTGGAAAAAGCAAATGAACTTTAGGTTTAAAAATCTTTTTTAATTTCAAATCTTTATGAATGATTTTACTTACAGTGCCAGAAGACATTCCTAGTTTCGATGCAATGGATCTTTGAGTCTGCGGATTTTCTTTAGATCAGAGACTTCACTTTCCTGATATTTATCTACGTTCGAACAGTCCTAGGATGAGGTTTCGCGGTCATGTTTTCATTTTTACTTTCAGTTACACGTATTTTTCTTTCAAATTTAATATATTATAAATAGCTTTTTTTTTGAAATGCATAACCGAGATTTTTACACCGGTTTATAATTTGCTTATTCGAATATTTCTCCTCGGAAAGCGCAGTTACGTAACCCTCGAGCCATCTATCGATTTTAGGATCTATTTTCAAAATAAATCTTTTATTTTATATTCCAATCGAAACAAAAGAGTAGCAGACGATTAATCTGAAGTTGTCGAAACTTTTTAATATCTTCGTGTCATTCACATCAAACATGGTTTGAAATCTTTTTGCCAAAAGGTGCCAAGTGATGCATCATCGGAAACAACTATATCCAATTTCGACTCCTATTTGAACAGTTATTACAGTATAATAACCATGTTATAATTAAACCACTCTATACGCAACGCGCCAGTATTATAATATACCAATAGTGAAATATTTGAGAAACATACCATCGGCATCCATAAAAAATTGCGAACCATGACTTGAATGCGTTAGTGTGTCGAATATATCTCGTTCACCCCCGTAGGAAATTTTGAAGCTGAACCACGAAGTGAAGGCTAACTACCCGCTCTACAGCGATGCAGTCAAGAAGCTGCTGGAAGACGTCCGGGTTAAGAAATAGAGACGTTACTTTCGAAAGAACTTTCAAACCTTACTTTCAACGAGAAGCTGCCGTCGAATCTCTAGTATAATCACTGTAGGTTTGTTCTGAATAAAATTATTTTCGCAAACGGGCGTGTTTTTTTTACAAATACATAGGAAACAAATACATAGGAAAAATATTTAAATCTTGGAAAGACACGAGACAATACTGATCCGTCAATAGGACTTTACTAGAACTAAAGTCAACCCGACATGGTTTGATCGCCTGCACATGCTTGAAAGTGGCCAGTGAGATGGTTGGTTAGCGTTGGCTTTCAGCATCGTCTCTCAATTTGGCTTTTCGCTATGACATCCGAGCAGACAAACGAAATAATAATTTTTTTACCCATCAGAATTTTAGCCCAAAACGTACTAAACTGCGGTTAGATCGGCGAGCAACTAAGTACAATTTAACACTCTTTCCATGATCATGTTTCAATACTAGGTGTAGAAAAAAGCAGGTAAAGTAAATGAACGTCGACTTAAATGATAGCCGACTGCCCATAGTCCAATCCGAATGCCTGTATTGTTTTGCTGCACCGTGGGGCCAGTTGTCCATGTCTTATGGTTAGAAAGGTCGGGTAAGTAAAGCTTTGCCATCTGTATCGGAACTACAATGGCATTATTAGTACATACATGCTATAAATATGTACTAATTATCCTCCTCACCTCTGGCATTCCAGTGGTGAAATGCACCTTAACCAATGCTGGCTAACATTGAGTTTCACCGCTGGAATGCAAATGCCAGCCCGTCGAACCAAATAACAGATTCAGCAATATCCTGTTTCGGAACATTAAGTAGCGCCACGTAAAAGAAAATCAAATTTAATTATATGACCCCGTCAGTTAATTATAGTTAATTATATCGGATCTAATTATATGACCTCGTCAGTTATACATATCATGAGAAAAAGTGTTAAAGCGTCAGTTAGTTTTCCAGTTTTTTTTATCATTTTCAAGATGGCTTTGTAAAGATGTAGCGCATACCACATAAAGAACTTATCCACAACAAATTTTGAAAATAACCAAATGGCAACAGGCAACATACTTATGTGCACTTTCGAAGGAGAAAGGACGAGAGAAGAAGCATGATCCGTTATTGGAAACATTTATTCGAATTATGGAATTTTATTCTTTTTATTTCACGCCACAAATGTCTTGTTAAACATTGCTTTGGTTTCTGCAGTAGTCATTTGCATCTAAGACTCACGAATTTAAAATATATGAATTTTGAGGGATTTTAGCCCGTACTATAATCAAACCGTCCTGACAATTTGATAGCGAGATCAAACAACAAGGTTTCTTAATGATATAACATAGCAAAACTAGGTCCGAATTTAACCCGTTTTGCTTCAAGTTTTCAAAACACATACAATAAACAAAAATTTTAAATATTACCAAATGATCGTCGTCTTAACAATGTAGTTTAAGTATTTCATGGCTACAGAGTAAATATCTCATGGGAACTCAGAGTAGGTTTCTGACTCAGAGATTTGCAAAAGTATGTCACGCGTTATCCAACTTTCTAGACTTCTTAGAGTCTATTTTTATGGATATTTTCTTGTTATTTGTTGAAAAGTTTCACTTTCGAAATTGCATTGTTTTTCAAGGTACGCCCTTTTAGTGGGTTTTTCCTCCAGGACTTACAACACGTGACTTTTCTTTTCAACGGGGGAATTTTTTCGCAGTTCTAGGTTGCATCCATTATTATTCTCCGTCTAGTTAGTTAAGGGCGTTCGCCATCGTTGATGTCTTGCTTTTTTAAGGTCGAAAATGGCAGGCGACATGATTTTCACCCACTATATGACGTAAAGGTTAGTGACTTCAGGTTTTGCGAGTTCTTAAACATCCGGGTTAAAGGAGATGTTGATTTATGGAGAAAGTGATGGTATAATATCTAGATAATTTCAGGAAGCACTTATGTTTCTTTATTTAACTGGTAACTTGTTTACGGCTACTGGCGTTTGGAGAGAAATATACCTAGTCCTTTTTTTTTACACGGACATTTTTTACACGATTTTGAAACAACACGGTCGAAAAACATATTCTAATCCTGTTTTTACACAATCAGGTTTTTTACACATTAAAGAAAAGTCAATATTTTTGTTTTATTTTACATTCCATATAATTTTTTTTCATAACACCTTTACCAAAAAAAAACAGAATTTATGACAAAAAGTATCCAACCTCAGTCATCAGAAAATTTTGCCTGAAAATACGAAAACTTATGAAGCCACTGTACAGATTTCATCGGACAAAAGCTCCAGCGGAACACAAAAGGATGGGATTACTTTTAGAGAGCGAATCCGATAATGAATACAATTTGCACGAATATCGAAATATATAAATAATTTTATTTAGTTGTGCAATCAATTATTATTATTACTATTTTTTATATGTATTTTATAAACAAAAACAAATCGTTGAACATATCTATCATTTTACCTATGTCTTTTTTTACACGACAGTCTGGAACGGATCCTCCGTATAAAAAAAAAGATTAGGTGTAGAATCCAAGGGAAATGGAGCTACAACGCTGGATAAAAAATTAACGTACGCATATGGCGCTTTCATATACATTGCTTTAACATGTATTTCATATACAAGCAATATCAAACCAAGAAAATTATTTAAAATCCCATATATTGTGTTAAGCTCTATTGTTTTTCGGTAGAGTACATACGCAACTATAATTTATTTTAGAATACTGATGCATACAGTTAAGTATAAGTACCCTAAAATCGGGGAATTCTGTTTGTCAAGGGAAACCAATTTCTCAACATTGCGATCGATTTCTATGCTGTAAAAGATTTTTGCGATCACCTTTAATATTATAAAAATCCTCCCCGATCGACTAACAGTAAATTAACTTATGCTACAACAGAAGGTAAATTATAAAAATCCTCTCAGATCGACTAACACTAAATTAATTTATGCCACAACAGAGGGTAAATGTGACATTAAATGCAAACTTATACGAAAATCGCTTCTTTGCATTTTTTTTCTAAGTTTGAAATCTTTTTGTAGCAAGTAATGGCAACTTTATTTTGTAATTTTAATGTCATTTTCTAACTTTTTTTTACATTGCATCGAAATTAGCTTTCCAAGAAAATGGCTATCAAGCGAGGAGACAAAAATTAATATATGGAATTCATCATCCTCTAGGATCGTGTCAAAATCGTGAAGAGTTAGATATATTGATGCAGTAGTAATCTGTTGAAATAAAAACCACTACTAATCTGCATGTACTTAACATATTGGAAGGAGAAAGTCATATTGGAAGAAGTGTTAAAAATATTCATGAAAAAATTCTCTTAATAAGTGAAACGGAGAGAAAAATTACCACTATCGTAGAACATTCAGCTTGATGTTTTCATTTAAAATTCAGACTGAACATTGATAAACAGTATTGTTCTACACTTCTGAACTATCTCGTTTGCTACCATTAGCTATTAGATTTCACGTTGCTTAGATTACGGTATATAGGAAGAATTTTTGACACGGCAGTGCACAGTTTTACTACACATATTTATATATGATCTGTGATGTAATCTAATCATACTGGATTTTTTGAGCGCTTATTTAGTGAATAGAGAAGGTATGAGACAGCGAAAGATGTTCTGGTGTCAATTTAAAGATTTCGATTCTTCATGAAATCAGAATCCAAAATTCATGCAGTGATAACGGAAGGAAAAAGATAAAAGATAAAGCCTTCTCTCGTCACCAGGGTAGCTGTATTTGCAGAGCGTCATCTGATATGCGAAGGTATGGGGTTCTATGATGGCGTTACCAGGATTTTTGTCGGAGAAGCGGGGGAGGGGACTGTTAATTCTCACATATCTCAAAACTACAATAAATGACGAAACTTTTAATACTCTACTGTCAATATATGTATACAAATTATTTACTTTTTTTGGGGGTAGGGGGAGTAATTAAACTCCAAAATTCCTCCCTGGCTGCGTTACTGGGGTCTCAGTATCTCCTTAACAGAAAATCAGTAAAAGGTAATTACTTATCATTGATGTTCTTATTAAAATAACACAAGATGCAATAAGAAGTCTTTATTGCAGAAACATACCAGAACTGCAGTGATGAGTTTTATGAATAATATGATGAAACAGGGATGTCCTGAGACTTCACGGGGCCTGAGGCAAACTTCTGTTGAGGGCCCCAAGAAAAATAAAATAATGGAAAGAGGCAAAAACACACATTCAAATTAAGTTACTAATACTTAAAATTTTATTACATGAATGATTAACATAATTATTATATTTCGTTGCACTCCTCTCATGTTATATTCTCCAATAAATATGACATTTTCCATCCCAAAAACTTTTTTTCCTATCTATTTTAGTAGTTAGTACTGTCTTCGATTTATTAGAGAGAATGGAAATTTTTAGCAGTTAAGCCTAAACAATTATATTTTTCATTAAAACTAAATCGCATATTTTTCAGAAGACTATTTTTGAGTAAGAGAAATCTAATTAATCGAATAATTCTTTTAATATTTTTTGGGGGCCCCTTTTTTCAGGTGATTATTTTGAATTTTGAAGTACGGTACAAGTTTCAGAATTTTCTTTTGGATGAAATCTAATAAATATTTTTTAAAAATTTTTTTGGGCCCCCTCAGTTAGAGGCCTGGGGCAAAGTGCCCCAGTTGCTCCCCGCCCCCTGGGCGGCCCTGCGATGAAAAATAAACCTTTCGCCTTTATGGCACACGTTTAAACAAAAATAAAGAACCGAAATAAGTTCCACTGCAGCCATTTAATTTTTTTTATAAGAAAATGAGAATGATAATATTATTAAAAAGGAAATGCAGATCATGGAAATAAAAGCAAATTTTGCTCAATGCTATCAATTGGGTAAGTAAAAGAATCCAATAAGTTTATCTGTAAGTATATTTATCGTATATGAATAAATTGCATCTCTGATCAAGTTACATACGTTAATACATTCTTGATATCTGTCTTAAGTTTGATCCCGGGATCTAGATCGGTTAAATCTGAAGTTCTGTTCATATATCACAGGAGATTTTTTAAAAACTCCTTCTGAACAATATACAGAAGCCGTATTATAACTATTACGGTCTTGCTCAAGTTCCTCTCAATACAGACGGGTCAGTAAGTCCTCCAGGTGTTAAAAAGTCCGAATACCTCTCTAGAAACTGAGTACTCAAGTTTGGGCGGACAGGCACATGACGATGACTAATTGTTTTCAAAATTGGGTCATGATACCCCACGGTAATATTAAATTGCCATCACTAAAAAAGCGTGATTCGATTGGAGTGAATTGCTCAAGACCTGATATAAAATTTTTATTGCTCAGAAATTCTAATTGTTCTCGTCTTACCTGCCATGAAACCGTTTGCGTTTCAGGTAAGGCGATAATGAATGACTGTTGCGAGCATTTTCGCAGTTTGTGATTACCTGTAAAATGTTGCATCATAAATCTACTAGAGCATACTAAGTCGATGAATTTTTATCAACAGGAAATTGCTTATGAATATGGATTACGGATTATATGCCAACTATAAATCTCCTTAAAACTATGTTTACGACCTCGTTGGAAAAACTGCAGTTTAGACATAAGTTGACTGAGTACAAATGTGTAGGTGTGAAAGGCTATTCAAAACACAAATAAATATGAATCGCACTCTAAAGTCAACATTAAAAACGACTGATCATTGAAACAAATTTGTGCTATCTCAGCAGATACCAGGCAATTTAACCTTTAGCTTACGGGCTAAAGGTTTAGCTTATATATATATATATATATATATATATATATATATATATATATATATATATAGATATGTATATAGTAGAAATAATTTGGTAGAAATTATTTTGGTAGAAATAAGTACACACTAAACATTTTGTTGTATAATAGCATTTATTGATAATATTTTACATGAAATAAAAACCTTTTTGTGGAAAAAAAGACCAACGAATTGTAATTTTGCGAAACAAAGAAAATCTCTCCGGCATTTACATAGAATGTTGTATATATTAGGTCTAATAATATGTAATTTAGTCTTGTACCTAGTTTTAGAAGTTACTGAACCAAATTTCCGAGCACAAAAATGTAGAAAATAATATATACTGACATTTTTGGCCTTCAAAATCGAAATAAAATATTATCTGTGGCGCACCCAGGATTTTTTCTTGGGGAGGGGGGGGGGAAGAGATGAACGGATAAAAATATTTATGATGCAAAATCAATATTCATAATGCAATTTCTATTTCTTTGGGGGGGGGGCGGGCCCCTTTCCCCTCTGGGTCACTGATAATTATAACATTTAAGTCAAAATAATGCCGAGATATACGTAGAAGTTTTTTTTTAAAATTGAGCAGAATTTGCCAATCAGCGAATAATTACATACACCCGATTCTTTTTTTGCACGGTTTTGAAATAACATGGTCCAAGAAAAAAAACTGAATTGTTTATACTTTCTTTTTTTACTTTAACACGGTTTAAAAATCTAAAAACAATAAAACAATATTGCGTTTCACTGTAGCTTAGGCTTGTCTAACGACTTTTATCGTCTGTCGTTTAAACGATGTCGTGTACACTTTATCGGGGCGAAGAGTGTACGGCCGGTTTCACACTTGCCCGAGAAATGTCGTGGTCGTGTAAACGACACACGACTGTCGTGCTGCAGTCGTCTGGCCCCTCGGCACTGGACCACTGTCGTTGTTAAATAAATTAAAAAAAAAAACAAAAAAAAACCCGGCTCTCCATGAAATTTTTATCACTGCATAATCATGTTATTTTATTGCGTCTGAACTAGAATTATTGCAATCATTGCATATTTTGTTATTTTTTAAGGGGTAAATTAATGCAAAAATTTAAGGAAATTTTAAGTATAGTTTGAGCAATTTTAAAAAATTGAAAAAATATTTTAATGTTGAATGTTTTATTATCAATTGTATTTTGAATTATTTATTTTAAATATAAAACAGGAATTATACATTTAAGTATAAAATTAATTTCATAGTTCTGCGCGCAAGCCAGTATACAATAGAAATACTTAAAAAACAAGATATATCTAAAGCGTTTAAAAAAAATTATTTAAAATTATTTTGAGGGTTGAAAATTTGTTTATTAAAATAAATATATCAATTTATCATATACATAAAATTTGGAAAAATTTGGTGTAAACTGAAATAGTTACAAAGAGTCAAAAAGTTTGAAAATATGCATTATTTCCTTGACTTAAGGGTCGTGAGTCCCCTTAAATCGAATGATTTTTTTTAAAAATCATCGATTTTAATAAAAAAATTATTTCATGCATTGCTTTGAACATTTTTTGTATATTTTCGTAAGGGTATTAAATTTAAATATAAACAGGAAAGAAAGGAGACTTTTATGTATATCATATAATTCAACTTACTCTCTTTCGTAACAAATCTTGATTGGCCAGATTTGTTTCTGAGAATAAGTCAGACAACAAGGGGGGAAATCAATGGCAATCCTAAAGAACTGTATGGATCAGAAAGAGTTTGATATAACACAGATGTATATTAAAATGATTTTATCGACAATGATCAGCAATGTTTGAATTTTAAAATGTTTACTTCCTGCATTAGTTATATAGTAGTATAGTATATAAATTTAAATATATGGTATATATAATAGTTTATATCACATAAAATTGAAATATAAAAAAATCATGATTTAAATTAAAAAATCTGATAATAAAAAATCACGATTTTTATACACCCTGTTAAAAACGCATTAATTTTCTCATTAAGTGAATACAGTAAAAATATATCATCAATGAATTCACTCAAAATACACTGCTGGCCACTGTAAATGCTACACCCTGAAGGAAACATGCAAATAACATGAAATTTACAACATGCATTAGCGGAGGTGAGATATGCAAATGATTAGAATTTCAGCGCAGACGCACATCACGCGCGCCTGTGGCGCCACTTCAAAGCGCTATTTAAGGCTTGGAGATTTCGACGATTTCAAGTTCGGCAATTGTGTTTTTCTTGTGGTTTAAAAAAAACGATCAATTATGCCTCGTCGAAAACAGCGATCATCTTTTGATCAAGTATCCGAGTTCGACAGAGGAAGGATAGTGGCCTACCGAGATTGTGGATTATCTTTCAGGGAAATCGGTAGTCGTGTTGGACGAAACCAAACAACTGTAATGCGGATATGTGATCGTTGAATGCAGGAGCGTACGACGGACCGGCGTGTTCGATCGCATCCACCTCAGCGCACCACTTCACGTGATGACAGGCAAATTGTGCGCATGGCAGTGACGAATCGCTCAGTCACATCAAGAACCATAGCACAGCACATGCAGTCTGTAACGCATCATCCAGTGTCTGCGCGTACCATTCTACGAGTCACGCTTCTGTCTGCAACACCACAATGGTCGCATTCGAGTCTGGAGACACCGTGAAGAGAGGATGCTGAACAGCTGCGTTATGCACCGCCACACTGGTCCTGCACCGGGTATTATGGTATGGGGCGGTATTGGATATCACTCTCGTACACCTCTGGTACGCATTGCCGGTACTTTAAACAGCCAGCGCTACATCTCCGAGGTTTTGGAGCCAGTTGTCCTTCCTTACCTTCAGGGCTTGCCCACAGCCATATTTCAACAGGATAATGCGCGACCACACGTGGCACGGATTGTCCAACGGTTCTTCGTCAATCGCCAGATTGAATTGCTTCCCTGGCCGCCTCGCTCTCCGGATCTTTCGCAGATAGAAAACATGTGGTCCATGGTTGCTCTACGATTGACCCAGATTCCATCCCCAGCTGCCACAGCAGATCAACTTTGGCAACGTGTGGAAGCTGCTTGGTCTGCTGTACCCCAAGAACTCATCCAAAGTCTCTTTGAATCAATGCCGAGGCGTATGGCAGCGGTGATCTCCAACAATGGCGGCTACTCTGGCTACTGATTTTGGCAGGAACCACACTTCACAGAAGTCTATAAATTTAATCATTTGATACTTGGTCAACATGTTATCTAAAAAATAAATTTTGTTGTGATATCTCTTGTCTTTCGTGGTGTTGCAATTTGGGTGGCCGGCAGTGTACAAAGAAATACATTAAAAACTAATTAGCACACCATTATTTTTAATTTCATATTACGCGGGTCTGAGCGCGTGTCGGCTCAATTAGATGTCGTTTACACAACAGCCGTGTAAGTGTGAAAAAGATCCACTGTTGTGTCGTGGTAGGCTAAATGTCGGACGACATCGTTTAAAAGACAGACCATAAAAGTCGTGTAAGTGCGAAACAAGCCTTAAATTGCGTTGGGACGATTTTTCTTTGTTTTATATTTTTTTTGTAAATGCCTTTACGATTTCTCTTCCAACCTATATGGTTAGATCCTGATTCCTGGAATGTTTCGTTCAGGAGCCTTTATCTCATTGTGTGGGGACCGCCAGATCACCACACAATGAGACAAATATAAAAACCCATTCAGCCTAAATTCATGCTGGAGGTCACTTTGGCCAGAATGCGTAAAGCCTAAAAATCTTGTATCTCTCTATTCTAAAAAAAAGTAACTTCCGCTGCCGCTGTCAAAAGCTTGTCACGCTATCTCCTCCAAAACCGCTGGGGGTATGGGGTCGAGAGCGATTCCAATGGATACAGAAAAATGGGGGGGACCAAAGTAAGACATGTCTCATCTTCGTCGGACTTTAACTTTTTAAAATTTTATGTTTTGTGGGAAAATATTGACTTTTTCATCTTCAGATTACGACATTGTATTTCTGGTACATTGTAAAAAAATCATTTCACGTCGATACATTTACAAATCTAGAAATTCGTATACCTTACAGGTGTACTATTCAGTTCGAAACTCAATTATTAAGCTAACTTACGTATCTCCTCCGTGTATGTACATAGTGAGCCATTTTATAAATATTTAGCATATGTAATGGATTTGTAGATTTCTGTATCTGTGACCTTCAGCATTTCCGAACGAAGAAGCTTTGTAAACTCTTATGTCAGCAATTTTCTTTTTTTCAGAACCTTGAACTTTAGATAAGAATATTGCACTCGAGTATTTCCCATCCTGAAGAAAACAAATTAAGGATTACAACATTTTCGTTTTTTCTTTCTTTTTAAATAGAGTTTTTAGAGTTAAAAAAAACAAAGGTGTCTATTTCTCTCCAATGTCACGTTCAACATGGAACTCAATAACAATGATAATAAATGACTTTATTTACTAAATGCCTTTCCTTCTCGAAAACAATTTAATTTTTTTCATTATATTTTTTTTTAAAGCAAAAGATTCCCGTGTCATGTCATTTTAGGGTAGACCAAGTCAGCGACAATGTTGCCAACCTTGACTCTTCATTTTTGCACAAAAGCTGAAAAGGAATTCCAGCAAGCTGCTGTGAAGTAACATCTAAGCGATGGATCTGCATCTATAAGGCAATGTGAGGTGCTTGCCATTAGGATACAGTGAAATTGAATCGTGTCAGAGAGAAATAAAGAAGTAATTAAAAATTGAATAACGAATGGAAATGGGTTAGGAGCGCCTACTGGAGGCGTTTTGGAGAAAACTGCAAAATGCCTCCACCCTTTGTCTGGGAGGTACGGAGAAATGATAGTATAAAAGGAACTACTGTCCGTAATTTTTATACTGAACGGTCCTGCGATTACTGATTAGCTTCAGCAAACAGCATGAGGTGTCTTGTGGTAAGTAAGATAAACGCAATATTTATGTATTTCGCGTATGCTTTATAAACAAGTTTATCACTAAATTATAAAATCGGAATTTCATAAATTATTTAATAATATTTTTATAATAACATTTGAACAACTATAATAACATTTATAATTATAATGTTTAAAAATTTTAAAAATTGTTTTATCATTTTCCCTAAGTATTGATATTTTTAAATGTATTGATAAGTTCAGATGTATATATGTATACACACACACACACACACACACACACACACACACATATATATATATATATATATATATATATATATATATATATATATATATATATATATATATATATATATATATATGTGTGTGTGTGTGTGTGTGTATAAACAGCCTCCTGAAAACCTCATTACGTCAAACTACCATAGATAACTTTTTCTTGCTCTCTTCCTGTACTGTATATATATATATATACAGTAACCACCGCTTATAGTGATCAGTGGTTATAAGAATCAACCGTTTATAAGAATCAATATCGCAAAAACAAAAACAAATGTATTATTTCTATGTTAAAATTTTCGCTTTAAAGAATCAATCCACCGGTTTTAAGAATCAGCTTACACTCTTTGATTTCCTTTCATTTTTCCAAAAAAGCCACTTAAACCCTCAAAAGGCACGAAGTTCTTTCTTCAATTTTTTTAATGAAAGAGTGATAAGATGGGATGGAATACAGTCGTAAAATGCATCCCTTTCTTTGTTAGACATAACATAATAGTTTAGCACAACATTGTCCTATTAGCTTGACCTGGGGGCATCTTCACCAGTCCGGGTCCGATTTCACTTTTCTCCACTGACAAACAAAGACAGGGACTCTTTTTTTCCCCAGCTCCTACATACTGGTTGTGGATTCCTGGACCCTGAAACACATAAATCTTCGGCGAAGTGTCCACTATCACTTGGGAAAACCACTTGGGAAAACCTGACATTTGTAGATTCAGCACGTTATCAAACCGTGAAACGTAAGCTAGAAAGTGAATCTTCGTCTGAGACTATTGGTATTGAAAGAGGTATAAACAGCCTCCTGAAAACTTCATTGCGTCAAACTACCATAGAAAACATTTTCTTGCTCCCTTCCTGTAGTTGAAATGTTAAAACCGTTATGCAGGTATATTGTAACAAATATTGGATTTTTTTCTTCTCTTACTATAGTTATGTGTATCTTATAGGTCTAGAAATACTTATAGGTCTAGAAATTAAGTTGTATTTTTAAAATTATAAAAAATAATTTTAATAAAAGATAATTAACGTAAATTAAAGAGTATTTTAAGGTAAATTATCTAATATATGTATATATGGGTGTGTGTGTGCCTGTCAAAAAACCTAAATTTCGGCTATAAGAATCAACCGCTTATAAGAATCAAAAACAGTAAGAACAAACGTGATACTTATAAGCGGAAATCACTGTATATATATACCTGGACTTATCTGAATGTACATCTTTGTTTATTATTCCAAAGAGGTTATATGGAATCTGGATCCTTAATTTATGAAGAGAATCAATATTGCACAACAACAAAGAAATATAATATATTATGTAAATAGTCTATTTGAGTCCGCAGACTTATTTAGAATCTAGAGATACTGTTATAAGTTAATCTAGAGATACTTTTCTAAAAGGTATATTATAATTCCATTCCCTTACAAATCTGGAGAAATGACTCGACAACTAGACAATTTCCGATACGTTAAGCATGACTTTACCGCTTCTCCCAATCCTATTGACATCGGGTAGAACTTAATTGATTATTTCTGTATCCCCAGAATTTTCGTTAGTAATTATGTACAATGGAGGTATTAAAATGTTTACAAAGGTGTTTTTACTATATCAGTTTTATGATATTATACAATTAGCTTTCGATTAGGTAGAAGCAGCAGATTCGATTCAATTTGCAGTAAATTCGATTTTCGTTTCGAAACTCTACAAAGATAATTTTTTTTTATTTGAAAGTATCTCCTTTTAACGTTTGTTTGTGATACCATAGGATTATAAATCTTTCCATTTTACAGAGCAGCTCAAGGGAAGTGAAAACCGAAAGAAAGTAATATTCAATCATCTGACTTGAAACAGTTAAAAAGCATATTTAAATACAGATATTTGTTAACTTGTGCATATTAATAGTACAATTTTTGATACCAAAAGATATTACCCATTTCGCATAAATTGGTAAAAAATAGATATCATTCTATTTTTAAACGCCGGAAACAATACTGAAAATCTGAAATATCAAATTTTTAAGCGAATTGTCGTCTAAAATGGGTGAAAAATAAATATCGAAATGTTTTATCATATATGGTTTAAATTCTGAATAGCGTATAAAGTAAACCAAACTTACCTGAAACAAAATTTATGAATTTCAATTTACTTTGAAATATATTACTTAAATTAAATAGTCATTTTTAACATACAAGTATTGTCTATATTTAATAAGTTCTCGCTTTTTCTTTCAATCTGTATTCTTTTAATGTAGATTTTAGATAATTTTTGATAACAAAATATAGCCTCTCTTGGGAATAAATGGTTCATTATAACTGATTAACTTTATTTCGTAACAAAATATTAAATTTTAAATATTTTAAAACCCGAGCATTAAATTTAAAAGCATCTGAAACATGCATATTTTTAATATGTGTATGGCTATTAAATTTCA
Organism: Dolomedes plantarius; assembly: GCA_907164885.2. Classification (NCBI taxonomy): domain Eukaryota; kingdom Metazoa; phylum Arthropoda; class Arachnida; order Araneae; family Dolomedidae; genus Dolomedes; species Dolomedes plantarius. Next base: position 49,245,245 of record OU015496.1, read on the forward strand.
ATTAAATATATTTTAGACTTTGTTTCTATAAATTTTGAAATATAAAAAAAATATTTATCTTCCCTAGAAATCTTTACATGTTTGTGCATATATATTATATGTATTGTTTTTTAATTGTAGTAATTTTAAATTGAATTTTTCAGAATGAAATTATAAATAAAAAACAAACAAACCTATTAACAGACATCCAGCTTTTAATATATGTTTGTTAAAAAATAAATTGAATAAAGGTAAAAAATCAGTCGCATCAATTTCTGTACTAATGTTTTGAAATTCCACTCGAAATGATCGTTTTTTTATTTCTGACAATGTTTGATTTTGCTGTTTAGACAGAACTAAATGGATGTAACTAGCTTTAAAACTGAAACTAAAATAATATATTTAAAAATTAACGAAAATTACGAATATATGAAGAAAAAGTAATAAAAATTTAAAATATTATTGTCATAAGATTTCTTAAAATTTTTATATAACATCGAAATAAATGCGCTTCTTTTTATCACTGGAATTAAGTTCACTTTATTTTCCTTTATGTTTGTTCATAGAATTTTGTTCGAATTTCCTTTCACAGATGGCAGCACAAAAGAATATGTTCAGGAGCTTTTGACAGAAAACTCATTATCTCAGTCTTTATCTACAAATATTTTTTCTTTTAGAAAAGAACTAAGTAAAGTTTGGTGCCTATTTAGTTCTCCCACACGCTATTAAGAACGCGATTGTTAAGATTAGCCGCACCGTTGAATATGTATGTAATTTGGTTATGTTATGCGCATTACGTATGGGTAAATCGAAAAAGACCTGGGACCTTTGTGACCCAAAACCTTAAAAATTATAGTGATGTGCAAAATTTTCTAATCTCTATCATAATAACATGCGTCTGATATATATGCAGTTTGTGAATATAATTAATACTGAACACCTGAACTTTTTAGTTAAAATGGAATAACTTGTTTCGTAAATTAAATCTAATAAAGAAAATGTGGTAGTTTATATAATTTTTATTATTCATTAATGCATTTGTTAATTTAAATTGTAAAATAAGAGAGGGTGTAAACAATGAGATATGCGCGCTCTTAACAATCCGGCTTTATAATTTGGTGCTTTAATACTCTTTATAGGTAAAGAAACTGTGCTAGAGACTGTTCGTTTTTAACTATGATTGTAATGATATTTAACCGCAGTGCTACGAGAACCATGGACGGATTTCTACGGGAACTAAGCTAGGATTTCTTTCACAGGAAGCCACTGCAAGCTCGTGAAAGGCCGTAAGCCTCCCTTAAAAATATTTAATTTTACCCTAGAGCAGGAGAGGGCAATTGTTTTGGCCCGGGGGTCACTTTGTGTAAGCGGAGGTTAGCGGAGGGCCACACTTTTTTAACATTATTGCATTTGTTAGTTAACTCTGCAGTTCAGAAAAGGTATAAGTATTCGGAAATTACAGCGACCACAGCTTTCGCACGCCTTGTTCAAACTGACAGCCGGAAGTTACGTAGTAATTACCTGTACTCGCAGCCGAGGGTTAATTTCCCAAGTTCGCGTTCGGTGACATTTTTCATTAGTGTAGGGCCCGAGGATGCCGAATGGAAAGTACAGATCTGCCATCCACACAAGGCACCCCAAGCCCCCTCAGAAAAGGTATAAATTGTATCATAAAAATGAATAAATATAAATTAAATAAAATATTGGCAGTTTTTCTGGCTGTCTTGGAGTTTTTGGCTGTCTTTGGCGGTTTTTCTGGCTGTCCAGATTATTCTGGGTGTCTTGGCGGGCCAGAAAAACATCTGTAGCAGGCCGCATGTGGCCCGCTGTCCGCTATTTGCCCATCCCTGCCCTAGAGGATGGTTAATCTAGAGATACTTTTCTAAAAGGTATACTGTAATTCCATTCCCTTACAAATCTGGAGATATGACTCGACAACTAAACAATTTCCGATACATTAAGCATGATCTTACCGTTTCTCCTGTTCCTGTTGCCATCGGGTAGAATTAATTATTACTGTACCCCCCAGAATTTTCGTTAGTAATTTCCACATGTTTGGGTAATTTTAATTGAAATAAAAAAGATTTTCTTAAAAAATATCAGTAAAGTTACTTGCTTTAAAAAAAGGGCCAGGTTGGCAAAGGCGTCGAGCCAGTGATCTGAGGGTTGCGGGTTCGAGGCCGGTTGTTGATAAAATCCACCGCCGTGTTCACTAATGGTGGCCGGGGCACGTAAAATAGGGAGTGGCTACAATGTCCTCCAAGTTCTCAAATTACCTCTTGGGGTTGCTGGGTCAGGTGGTCTGGTCCCGCCACTTGACTCGGTTCAAAATTCGCTGACCATCAAACAGGTGCAGTGGTGCACCCGGGGCAACGCATGCGTCGAAGTGGTCTCACTCTTCCGGCTCCCCCGAGAAGAGCCTAGGCTCAGTTCTCCCAGCCATTAGAAGAAAAAAAAAACTTGTTTCAAAAATGTAACGGGCTCACTGCGGTTTCCCCCCCCCAGGCGTGACGTCAGTTAATTGGTGAAGATTTTCGACTTAAATTATATGTCACGCACTTCGCTGAATTTTTTCACAACATCCGTAAAACAGGGCCCAAGTGCGTGAATGAAATATTAATCCTTCTTTGCCTTAAATGATAGTTTTTCTACCCTAATGTGGTGTTGTTTGAACAGGTGAACGCGTTAAACTTCCAAATTTAAATATAATTAATTTTTTTATTGTCTTATGATGCAATCTGTCAAAGATAATGATTTTTCTTTGGTTGAACATCATGAACTTAATTTAAAATTCAGGAGAATATTTGGCATGAACTGCATGTCAAATTTTTCCCCTAATGCCACATCACGCGCTGGCTCGTGGCTCGTAAAAAGTGAATCAAAGTAAGAAAGTTTAGTGACAGTACGCGTTATTTTTATATAAATCTGTATTACAATCAAATATACATGTTACAAATGAATTTATTACAAGAAAAGGCCCTGCATAATCATCTGTATAACTCATATCACAAGATTATTTATTCAATAAAAAATAAAACATTAATTTCGAAACCATGATTATTTATAGCTAGTTTCTAACCTTCGCTCCTTGTCAATACCAGCAGAAATACCCTGCTTGCAATGCCAAATGAACTAGAGAGCTAACAATTAAATGAGGATTTTCCCGTGCCAGCGAGTGACTGGCAGCTGAGACATTACCCTACATCACGCGCAAGCGCGTGATTGGCCCCATAGTGTTATCGCCGCGTCACGCGCTGGCGCGTGATTGGCAGTCAATGTGTTATGAAATAGCAAATTTTACTGTGAGTTAAACACTCTTTTTTTTTATAAATATTGCACTCACTTTTTTTCTAGCTTGAAGAGAAATTTTTTAATTAAAAAAAAATTTAACCATTGTTTTTTTCATTGTTATGTGATTGCGCGCATGATATCCCCAGAACAATTTGCTAGAATACCATGAAAGAATAACCATTTATACACGTTCAATATAAACATGTATCATTAAAATGACGAACAATTATGTCATTCCTACCATAAAAATTTGAATTACAATAAAATTTATCAAAAAAATTTCTGAAATTAAAAAAAAAAATTAAAATTTTTTTTTTCCTCTACGAAGAACTAAGAATTTTGATTTCAATGTTCATCATTTTAAAGATATATTATGCAACTCAATTTTAAAATTAAAAAAATATGTATATTCATTAATATACGGACGCAAGTCTGCGCCCAATGACATAAAATTGAAAAAAACAATGGTTCAAATTTTAAAAAAATTAAAAATTTATCCCCATTCAAATAAAGTTTTAAAGTATGCATAGAGCATCATTTATACTTTATCTACGAATTCTGGTAGTCATAAATTTTTAGTTGTTTAACAGAAGGTCTGTGGCGGCCTTGTGGTACAGCGCGCTTGCTTTCGGTGCTGAGGGTGCTTGGATCGAATCCCGGCGTCATGACACTAAAAGCTTCCATTCGTGTCGTCCCTTCATAGGGAGTAATGCTGGTCCGCCTATGTGGTTCCCCCATGATAAAATGTCCAGCAAAACTGCGGTGTATTATAAGCGAATGTCTTCACGACAAGTGCCTCCGCTTTGGTAAGGAGAAAATAAGTTCTTTAGTACATAATTTCATATAGATCCGTTTTCCCAGATTTGCATTTTTAAATACTTGCTTATTCGTAAACGTTCTAGCGACAATGAAAATCACTTGAAATCCCATTTTACGCGTTGTGATTTTCTGACGATGTAGCACTGCAGCAACCATTTTTTATTTTCTGGTAGGTCTTACCGTTTTTGCCAGAGAGAAGACTGATAAAAATTACCTCTCGTATGACCTTTTTCCCCTCCAATTTTTAGGTTCCTTAGTCTGTAGCTGTAACACGTACCAGTGTACCGTTGTACAGAAATTCATTTATGTTACTTTTACGGTACTTTTTACAGCTGTTATTCGCAATTCGCGAAATATTGTATTCTGAAATTTTTTTTAAATGTTTCTCATGTTGTTAAAATTACTTTTACTCTTTTTTTTTTAGATTTTAGTCATTCTGTCCGTAGCTCTTACGTCATGGGCTCGATACATCGGAAGCAACCATGATTACGGTTACGACTACGGCTATGCTGGACTCGGTCTGTCCAGCACCATCCATTTCAAGCCAGCTTATACAACTTCCAAACCAGTTTACGTGAACTCATGGAAACCCATCTACGGCTACAAGCCCTACACTGGATACGGAAGTGCCTACGGATACGGTTACAGGCCAACCAACAAGCCCTATTACAGTTACAGGCCATACTATGGATATAAGCCCTACTACGGTTACGGATCCAGTTATTTGCACGGGAACAATCCTTACTATTACGGAAGTTATGATCTCGGTTTAGGATATGGCCATGGTTACACTGACTGGTAAATTCATGAAAGACTTCATGTACAAAATGTAAACTTGCAAAACTGAGTGACGCGTCAACTGATGCGGTAGCTTTGTTATTACATCAGTTGATGCGTTACTCTGTTTGAATAATGTAGCTATTCCGATAGAAGTTTTATTATGCACTGGTTATCTCTACGGGTAGAAGTGGTAATGGTTTTGCTACAGGAAGTAACCGTCAAATGTAACGTACCCATACTAACTTCTTCACTTGTAAAATATTGTACACAAACTCTGATGTAAAGTAGATCCTCTGGATTGAGAGGATGTGTGTTTTCATGTATTAAATAAAATGTGATGTACGATCTGCTCGTCTTGTATTTTTATTTCAAAACACATTGCTCCTTAGAAATAAAGTATGAGTCTTGTTATTAATTTTTATACTCTATAGACTCTATTGCACCATATGGGGTCCGACACAGTGACGTAGCGAGCATAACTGGCGCCCAGGGCACGATACCTTTTTGGCGACCTCCCCCCCGAAAAACATATAGTAATATAATATATAGAATTGGTTAAAAGGACCATTCGGCGTCCCTCTGCGAGTGGCGCCGGGGGCATGATAGACCCCCTTCCCCCCCCCCCCCTTACTACGCCACTGGCCCGACATAGCATCGAGGCCTTCCGGGGAGAACCCCCAAATCTAATTTGAATACTCACCATTACTTTGTCACGAGAACTGAAAAATAATGGGAAAACGAGAATGAGTATACATATGCCTGAGAATATGAATATTAAAAACATCTGTATGACTCTATCGTCTATATGACTGTCAAGTTCACAAAAATTTAAAACATGCATTATAGTTTAGAACTTTACTCGTCATGCATATTTCAGATCTCTCACATTTATTTATATTTTTTGTCTTCCCTGCAATTTATACTTCACCTTAAAAAATGCGAGTTGATAACAAGGACTGCGTTATGAAATGAAACATAATAAGTAAATACGTTGTAATATATAAACCAATTATAAAACTCGATGGACAATAAGTTTAATATACAGGGTGATTCAAAACTCCATGTACAAACTTTTAGGAGAGGTTGAAAACTCAAAAACAAAACAGAATCACATACATCCGGTCATACATAGGAATTTCTGACCGGAAACGCAAACCTGACCCTTCAGGGCGCTGTTTATTTAATCGGACCATAACTCTTACCAACTCCACTGGATGGCCGGAAATATCGCATTTTTCTCGAGGAGGTGGAAAACTCAAAAACAAAACAGAATCACATAGGAATGTATGACCGGAAGCTCACATCTGATCAGCTAAAGCAGTGGTACTCAACCTGTGGCCCGCGGGCCGCATGCGGCACGTCAAGCAAATATGTGCGGCCCAGAACACATTTATTTTCATTTTTTCATTATTAGAAATGTAATTAAAAAAACTGGCATTGTAAGTTTATTTATATATTTTTATATATTTTTTATATTTTTATAAGTATTATAATAACGTGAACAATCATCGCTCGTTGAGATCTAACTGAAACTGTCGCTTGCGGCACTTAACTATAAACTCCATGGTCTTGGCTCTTGGCCAACAAAAATATTTTTACATCTAAACTTGCGCCTTCATCGAAAACACTACCGCCCTATCATGACATGTTTGACATGTCTAAAGTTAAGTAATAAGATATTTAGATATTTATCTGTGGTAATAACGTTTATGCGTGACATTTTTATGCTTTTATTTTTGGTGCCTATTACGCGAAACGGATGAGCCTGCTTTGCCGTTTTGAACGTCTTGTTTCGTTATAATTTAATACCCATAATGGCAGGAGTTTCTTCAAAGGGCCAACGAAAAATGTCTGATGAAAAGATAGTTTTTCAAGACAATTGGGAAGAAGAATATTTCATTGTTAAAAATAAAAATCATTTGGTCACATGCTAGATCTGTCGTGAGAATTTTATATTAAAAAATATAACATTGTTCGTCATTATACTACGAAACACAAAGCATTTAATGACACCGATATTTCAGCGACATCGCAATGTTCCGTTTTCGTTGGATTCTGTACTGAACGAAATATTATTCACGAAGATTTTCTGAAATTTCTTCCTATGAAAAATCAAACCAGAGGCACGGACTATCTCGATAATATTAGTACATTCCTTGAGAACAATCATATTGATATAAAAAAATTAGTTTGTATATGCACGGATGGATGTCCTTCAATGACAGGATCTGAAAAGGGATTTGTTGCCCTATTGAAAAAGAAATACAATTTAACAAATCTCTTGTCTTTCCACTGTATCATACACCAAGAGAACTTAGCAGCAAGCCCAGTGGCAGAAAGTTTTGTAGCTGTCTGCGACAAGCTTTTAAAATTACATAATCTGTCTGCAAATTTTGCGTGTAATTTTATCAAATAAATAATACATTAAACCAGCTATTTTTTATCATTTTATTTAAAACATGGTAAGTATGATGCATTCTCATTAATTTTGCTTATAACTTTTGAAGTTACAAAGGGTTTCATCATCTCACTTCTTGTAGGGTTTCTAAAATGAGAAGGATAAGCAGAACCATACATGGACAATAAAGCTGCTTTTAAAAATCTTTTGGTACCTTTATAACCAGATGGGGGCCCATTCAGTTGAATAAAAACCCTCTTATCATTAGTGCCCACTTCTTTATCCGTCCCATCTTTCGATCTCAGCCTATGTTTACCAACGACATCAATTACAGACCCCCAAGTCTCACATACAGCTTCAGAGACTGGCATTGAAATAACGAAAACAAGTAACTTTAGAAATGTAGGAAGTTTTTCCTTCAGTTCATGGAATGCAATTTTAAATAAATACTTCAGATCTGGTGCATCACCCTCAGTAACAATTGTGTATACTCTATTGCATATCCATTCATTGAATATCTGATATTCAAACCACAGAGTCTTTCTTAAGTCCACGGAAGACTCCACAAAAGGAAACACATTTAAAACGTCATTGAAGCTATCTTCAGTGACTCCCTTGTTCGGTTTTGCTTCCTCTATGCTAACATTGTTTTTTGGATAAACCAAAAAATTTTAGCTGAACAAAACACTACTCTGGTCAATGACAGAAAAAAATTGTTGGTTTACCATCTGATTCAGTTTCACAGAAATATACACTGAACTGTTCAATTAGAGCTTTTACATAGTTTGACAGGCATAAGAAATTACCTCTTAGCTCATCACATTCACTAGCTTTGTGTTGTGATCTAAGACTCTTTAAGCTAATTGGTTTCTCAGGAAGGGGAACGCCATGGAAATACCACTGGAACGTACTGGATACGTACTGGAAATACCACTATTTGATGAAGAAAACATTTCCAGTGCTGTTGATAAATTTAAAAACAATGTTTTATTCAGTTTTGCCAATGCAGCTGCAAAAAGAATGTTTATTTCCCCTTTTTGATCTTCATTTTCATAGACTGCAGTTGAAAGTTTCTCAAAATATGTCTTCATAATTTCGAGGGATGAAATGAGGCTTTTAATATAAGATGTGTACTCCCAAGGCATATGATCTGTTTCTTGTACCTTTTTGGATGTTTTCCCAAGAGCAGGACAAATATCTGTAAGTGCTAGAATGTTTATCATCGTCAGCTTATTCATTATTCTGTCTCGTAATACAAAACCATCAGGGTCTTGTTCACAGGCAGAGATTAATGTCTGATAATCTGCTAAAAATGTGTGAAAAACTGTTTCATAATGGGCTGAAAACTTCATAGTCTTGAAAAGTTGCGGTCTGTAAAAGAATCCAGGGAACTGTTCAGAACATTTTAAAAGAACTTCAAAGCTTTTTCCTGATGAAAAGTTTTTCATAGCATCCTATACTAAATCAAATGCATCTGTTACTATTTTGGGAGTATCAGCATGCTTCTTAATAAGCTCTATTTTGTGCATGGGGTCCCATGACACTAAGACACTTGTAACTAGCTGACGTTCTAAATGCTTTCCAACATCTTGAATGACATACTGCCCATCCACGGCAAGACCAATGAGATGATTACGGATGTAAGACAAGTCCAAGCCAAATTTTTCCAGTGTTTGTAATATGTGCTTAGCCAGGCCATTGCCTGTGAAATCAGTCGCTGGACTGTGTATATATATACACTGAAGTGCCACTGAATTAGGGATACCTACCTAGTAACGAGTTGGGCCTCCTCTGGCCTTGATAACGGCTGCCACACGACGAGGCATAGATTCAACAGGTTTCTGGAAACGTTCCACGGGAATGGCTTGCCAAATATTGGCTAAAGCTGTCCATAATTCAGTAAGGTTCTTTGGTGCTGTGTGATGGCTTTTCACGCCTTGTTCCAAAACATCCCAAAGATGCTCAATAGGATTTAATTCTGAGCTTCTAGGTGGCCAATTCATGACAGAGAAGTCAGAGGAATGCTCATCCAACCAGCCAGTAGCCAACCAAGACTTGTGAGAGGTACGGTTGTCTTGCTGGAAAACTCCATTACCGTGCGGATAACAGAACAGCATAAACGGATGGAGGTGATCAACAAGCAACTCTACGTACCGAATTGCATTGAGGGAGGTTGGTACACGCACCAAAGATCCCAAACTGTGCCACGAAAAAACACCCCAGACGATGATTGAGCCACCATGCCCTTGTACAGTTCCAGCCAGGCATGCAGGATACATGGCTTCATGAGCCTGACGCCATATTATGAGCCTCCCGTCAGCGTTAAGTAGTCGGAATCGAGACTCATCACTCCATGCTACTCGTTTCCAGTCCTCTACACTCCAATCTCTGTGCTCTCTTGCCCAGGCAAGACGTGCAGCCCGATGGCGAGTATAGAGCTCTCGTAGGTCGACGGCTCCCGAAACCCATACGATGAAGCGAGCGTTGCACAGTCCGTTTACTGACTGTACGACTGGCACCGTCATTAAACTGGGTAGTAATTTGAGCTAATGTTTGGCTTCGCTGGCTACGTACAATATGCCTGAGCCGTCTCTCACCACGCACTGTCAAGGCTAATTGTCCTTTGCAGTTTGCCCAATCGCTAGTTTTTTTTCCACCATCCATGTATTCTTGGTATACTCTTGACACTGTCGACCTTGAAAATCCTAGCTGTCTGACGATTTCGGAAATTGAATGGCCCATGCGTCCCGCACCTACGATTTGTCCGCGATCGAAGGCGTCTAAATCAGGCAGTTTACCCATACTGGCAATTCCAACAACTAATACGCGCTATATATGCAGTTACCACAGCACCCTCACTTGCGCATACATGATTCGCAGCGCTACACAATTTGCATAGGCTTTCCTATCCCTAATTCAGTGGCACTTCAGTGTATATATATATATATATATATATATATATATTCATTCTCACGATCAACTGAGGGAATGTAGTTTATTTATCAAAAAGGATAATTAAGGCAGCATTTATATGTTACCACTTATAACATCTATCAAAGAGATGAAAAGGTTAACAAATCCTAATTTTTAGTAAAAATTGATTGAAGTGAGAAAATATCATAGCAAGTTTAGCCATTTGTAAATCATAACATATAATAGTGTCCTTTTTGACCTAGAATATTAAAAACAGTGCTTCCGGATGAGAAAAAAAAAACTTAAAAAAGGGAGTGTTTTGATAAATCTCTGTTTCAACACAGAAAAAAAAGTGGAACCATGTATATTACGAATGATAAAGAAAATAATAATTCTGTTCGCAAAATTAAGATCCATTTCTCTATACCTAATTTTCATTAATTATAATATGGGCTTGAATGTTGCTCTCTCTTGAATGACTGCGGAAACGAAGTCTCATTAGCCGTTTTAATGATGATATTTGTTTTCTGGTTCATGAAATTTTGGTAAAGTTATTTACCTTAAAAAATTACTTGAGAAGAAAATGATATTACTTCCGGAAACATAACTTTTTTTACGATCTGAGAGTACTTATAAATACTCTCTTTCACGTGTCTCATTTCATACACGCTTTGCTTGCAATCGTCGAAAACTTTCATTTGAATATTTTGAAAATGTTTATTTTGGTAAGTAGCTTGATTTTATTAAAACTCTTTTAGTCTTGTAATTTCGCTCGTTTTACATTATATTTTCTTCACATTAATCATCTCAGGGAAGAGATATTCAGCGTATAATAGAAAAATATGGATTTCAGTATTTCTTTATTTCAACAATTTTATGTGATTTATCGCACTTCTGCCAGAAGAGTGTTACATCTTAAAACAGCCATATTTTCAGGAAGATCTAAAGATATATGTCGAAATTTCATTTCTTGTTTTATGAATGCCTATGATAATTTTGGAAAAATTATTCTTCGAATCACTTCAGAAGGCAAAACTCTATACTATTAAAGTTGTTTTCAGTTTTTAAAGCATAATAATTCCGAAATTAGTCGAAATTTCATTTCTTGTTTTATGAATGCCTATGATAATTTTGGAAAAATTATTCTTCGAATCACTTCAGAAGGCAAAACTCTATACTATTAAAGTTGTTTTCAGTTTTTAAAGCATGATTTTGAATTTTAATTACAAGATATAACCCTCTTCTAGTAACCTCATTTTGTCAACATGGACTGAAAAGTTTGAGGGAATACTGTCATGTCTCTATGCTAATGCGCAATCTATCTAAACTTTTCACAGTACAAAGAAATAAAAACCTTGATAACATGAACAGCAGGTTAGAAAAAAATACAAATTTATTTTCCGAATAAAAAGATTTATTTTCCAAATAAAATTCAATGAACATTTTTATTACAGGAACATTTTAATACATTAGGCACTGACAAAATTATTATTTTCCTTCTTTGCGCACGCGGAAGTCCCCGCTCCTAGTTGTGGAAAAGGGTAATAAGCGCCATCTAGGAGACTGTGTTGGTACTAGGCTTATAACACCATTCGAGAAAGAGAAGCACTTCTTATAGAGCATTGCGGTGGAATTATCTCAAATCGAAAATTTCGGAGATGCAACACTCTCCTAGAAGAGGTGCGATATACTCTATTTGCTTATCGAAAATCTTTTAATTTTTTATGATTACATGAATTTTGTCATAGGTATGCTATAAAAATAGCTGTTACAGACTTTTATTTTGTCATGCAAATTATTAGGTATTCATAAAAACATATGTTGAAAATGGCACGGTAATTTTGAAATGTACTGACGAATGATTCGGTAGACAGTTACGATTTACAGGATTATTTAGTTTCTATTGAATTTCTTACTTGCAGGCCTTTCATGCTTAGTTTGTATTACTTACAGGTGGATAACAGAATGGCAGGAATGAACCAATCTATTAAGTCTTTTCAGTCCCAGAGGTTTGTTTCCAAAATAAATTCTAGTTTCAGATAATGAAGCACAAACCATTCTTTATTTTCAATCTAGGTTATTGAATTTTGAAGGTCACATTTAGTTTTCTAACTCAGTTTCTTTCGAACCTCTTTCCGTCTGAATGGTTATTTTGAAAATTTGTTGAGATTCTCCAAAGCAAATCTTGAATGAAGATACTACCTCTATTGCTGGAAAAACTAAAAAAAAAAGAAGTGCGTATTTTCACTTGCAAAACATTGTTTGTAAAAAGTAACGATAAATCAGTTGTGATAGTTTCGTAATTTGGAACTAGATTTTGTTCTCTTCATAAGTGGGAAAATATACATGCGGACACAAAGTTCTCTTATAAATATTAAAATAAGCTCTCCTTGAATGTTTTATAGGTGTTTATAAATGTATTTCAAGGGCTTAGAGTTAGGAGATAGAACATTGAAATCTCATATTAAAAAGACAAAGTTACTTGTCAGCCATGGAATGGTCGTTAACGTTTAAACTTAGTATTATAGGACAAAGATTGAGAGGGATTTAAACTATCCTATAACGTAATAGAAAAAAGTAAGCTATTAATTACTTTATTATCAGAATTACTTTATATACCAGATCTATTCTGATAAGATTTTAATTATTTATTTGTCGTATATATTAGAACTGGTAAATAAATTTGAACCTTTCAAACTTTTAACACGTAAGTGTTTCTAATCGTAAATATAGCAGTAAAATCGTATTATACGTAAATTATTCAGCATTTTTGTTTTCTTATGGGGAGTCACTTAAACTGACAAAGTAGATTCAAATCGTGTAATTAGTTTCTTTTCAACGCATATATTTCGCAGCGTTTATACTGAAATATAAATTTTATTGACAAGCATTTTCAGTGTTTAAATGTAAATAAATTCAATAACGTAAAAAATCGAGCTTTGAAAAGATTTTCTATATTTGCATGAAAAGAAAAAATCGAATAAATATTTATCAATCAGGATAAAAATGTATAAATATTCAATAGGTGCTCAGTTTCCATTTGAAGTGCATATCTAATATTTGTATAACAACAGCAAGCTAAATGTAATGAAAATTTTTACATGGAAAATACTCTCATATATTCATTTATTGGATTATTACGGGAAACAATTACATTCCTAAATATTTCTTAATATTGTAAGTGTGAGTGTGTACATTTATCCTTTTATCCGTTAGTAACAAATGGAATTTAAAATTACCTCTATAACAGTCAAAGTCTGATTTTCAATATGCAAAGCTAATCTTCAAAGCGTGTGCCACACTTTCAGATTATTCTACGTGATAAACCCTTGTTCGCAGAAAAACTGTAGTATCTCAGGAAATGATATGATCCAAAAAAGACCTACTGACGTGCATTTCTTATCGTTGTCTGCGAAAGCGTTTTATCTGCTTAGAATTGGACCACTGACGTACATTTAAGGGCATTTAAAGCATAAATTCAAGGTTTTACTGTAAATTTTTTTTTCAAAGTCTGACATATGTTTCAGTTTGGATAATTTATAACGAAGATTTCATGCAACAAAGTGTATTAATAAACTTACCATGCAAAATATACCATTTACATTTTTTTTTCATTATTTGTAAACATTTTACTCCCACCTTTGCCTCTATTGCACTTAAAGTTTAACCATGAGTTTACCGCACATGCAATACTTATTAAAAGCCCTGCCAGCTTTAACATTTCATTGGAATGTTCATTAATTTAACATTAATAACAAATTCATTTGCTTATGATCTTATTTTTAACGTAGATTTACGTAACTCAATAACGGTCCTGCGAAAAGGAAAATTTTATACGCTAAAACCGTCTGCCCATATCTCGAGAGTTATAATTTTGTCAGCGCACCAAACCCAGTCTGTATCTCTTGGACAAGCAGTAAATAGTTAAACAGAAAAGTAATAAAATGCGTCAAAATTTTGACTAACATATATGTATATATATACATATGCACATATATATAGATACATATATACATAACACATACATACATATATACATACAAAAGAGGTAAGTAATGATAATTAATCCTACGTTAATAACCCGCGGTAGTTTCGTTAGAAGAGACTACCTGTTTTATTTTTTCTATAAATATCATTCATTTGTGATTTTGTTTATATACTTAAATACAAGGCGAAAAGAATGATATCTTATTATACAATTACGCATTTCCTGAACCTTCAAATGAAACGACTTAATAATTGCTCGATTTAGCTGGATAATTAAAGAACTTTGTATACGTCTAGCACATCATGCTTGCACTCTCTCAAGTTTACTCTAATTGTACGTAGAGAGAGATCACACCGTAAGCTATATCCTAAATTTCAAACTTAGGATCCTAACTTAACAAAAAAAAACAGCTCTACGAATGGCTAACAAAAACACGAACAGAGAGCTTTTTATTGGTTTTCTACGCTGAATATCTGGCGAACGGCGTTCTGTGATTGGTTTCTAGCCTGTGTCATATGCAAATTCCCTCTGTGTGCCCCGATCATGTCTTTGTTGGCCGTTCGCCACACGTCGGTTTTTTTTGTGATACACGTACCGTTCCAACGATCTTTAAGGTATTCGCATGCGCTCAGCATTTTGCGTCGGGTAAAAGCGGGCGTTGCCATTCGAACATTTCGAGTTTCTATACCTATAACCGTAACCGTGAGCGTCACTGTGTCGCCGTTCTCAGAATCCCGAGCTCATACATCTGAATAACTATATCTGAAATCTCCTCTTGATAGGTTGAACGGAGCGGCCGCTAGAGGTCCATATATCGACAAAGTTTTTTTTTATGACCACCCTGTACTTCTCACCTAATTCATTCCCCTTTTCTCTTCAGCAACGGTAACTGCTGTTTATGGAGATATCTAATTATAAAGAATTCCTTTTCTCAACGTGTTATACTGAAAATTATATGTGTTGTGTAAGGGGCGAAGAGAATTGTGACAAGAAAGCGAACGTAAATATAACGGGTTACGATTTTAAAAAATGCAAAATCTCACAAATTTTGTCTTTAAACCGTGCGGTTTTGTATACATGCAAATCTGTTTATAATGTATACATGCTGTATAGCATGTAGCGTGCGTTTATAATATATAAAGGTACCTATCTATTTGCGGATTTTTTTCTGACTGAAAGCTGAAGAATTAATTACTTAATTTATTCATTATGTTCATTCAAGTACGGATTGTAAAAACCTTAAAAATTTCGCTATAAATGACTGAAAATTAATGTTTTTTTCGTGAAAAGGTGAGTAAATTTAGCCCTGGATCAGAGCAGGTGAACCATTTATTGATCCCTTTAATTTAAATTTTATCTCGTTAATATTGTAAGATATTTTTACTTGACTTTTATTGCTAATGATGGTGCTATAATTCCTATAAAGTTTTGTTCATTTCAGCACCTTCTAAATTCACGATGAAATTATTTTTACACAAACATTTTCCCTTTAAAAACTTTTCTCGCCATAATCAGGGAGCTTTACAATTATCAAATACTGCAATTACCGAATCCTGCAGGCTTTCTAAAGATATTAAAATGCAAACTGAAATATATGTTTGATGTCAAAAGTGATATTGTTGTGAATTTAGAAAATTAAGGTCTATTCTTGGCTCGATATTAATTTCTTTAATTTTTTTCAAAACAATATTTGAACTTTGACAGTACAGAAAGGAAAATTATTAATGTAAATCCTCAACTACTAGTATCTATTTGAATATTTTAATTATTGAATATTAAAATTAGATTAATGTGTTTTAACCAACTCTTAAAATTTTTTTTTTCTGTATATAATACGTGTACGTAAATTGACTAACTAAAATATACTTTAAACATCATTTTCTTCTGCTCATAAAATTTTTTTCTGATATTTTTTGATGACGCGAAGTTACACGAATGATTTTAATGTTATTTTTCATGACAGTTTTAGGTAAAAATAAACCTTGGAACCTTTTTCCAAATCGACTTCTGCTTAAGATTTCTATCATGGCACAATCTATGTTTCAGACAGTGATCTTCCTTTGCTTCGTTTACTTTGTGATCCAATCCTTTTTGGCGATTGATTTGGCCTCAGGTAAAATCTATTATTATTCCAAAACTTTCCTAAATTTATAAATCTTTTCTAGTTAACTCAAACTTTGTGTGATTATTAGTTATTGAGATTTCCCGTTTTTATTTTAAATGACAAATAGCTCAGCGAGAGACGATATGAAAATTTCGTGATAGCCTTATATTAAAGAAATAATTATGCAAAATGTAAAAAGTAGGACTCGTATGTGGTTCAGCTTTAGTGGTGACAGATAAAATACATGTTGTATCCATATTTAATAACATAAATTTTTCATATGGGGTTCTTTCGCTGGCTCAGAAATATATGTGAGTTTTATTGCTGTGTAATAATTTGCTATGATTTCTAGGAAAACGGGAAAAGCTGTTATTTTTTTTTATTTATCATGAAACAAAATATATAATTTTTATCTGCTACCTCGTGATAAAAGAAGTGTTTTCAAAATACTGTTTTGATCACGAAATAAAGAGAGTATTTAGAAAAATCCTTGCAATTCGATTGTATATGCAAACTGTTCAAAATGACCCCTAGATAGATAAGAGACAAGGATTATGAAATCGAAGATAAAATTATTGAGTGAGATGCTTTCGAATTTATGACGAACTACTACAAATGGACGACAACGAATATTGGGCTTTTGGTTTATTTGTAACATTAAAACAATTGTAAATATAAATAGAAAAATGTTTCCCCAGATAGGGATTCCAACGGGGGGTTTACATGACCCTGTTTTACGAGAGCGAGGGACGAACTGAGAAGCGAAAAACTTCTCCCTCTCTACGGGCGTCGCAGCGCCCTCTCGATACAATTTTCTACACACCCCACCGGGAACAAAATGTTCACCTCTAATTACACAATATGTAGGGTATATAAACTACTTAATAAAATGTCCCTAACACTCAAAATACAATACAAATAATCAAATTTACATCAATACAAGAACAAATATTATTTTAAACTTACTGACAAAAAGAGACCTAAATTTATGTACACAGTTCTTCAAAACAAATTTAAAATTTTCATAATCTAAGAAAAGGTATTAAAGTATATACAAAACATTAATCATTTAATTCAAGAGGATATATAACTTGTATGGGACGTTTATACTGGCCACTTGAAGTACGAACAAGACAAGATCTTACGTGTCCATCACGACCTACGAATTCTTCATCGATGATACCTAAAGGCCAAAGTAATTTAGATTTCGCTGACCCTTCCAACAAGACCACATCACCTTCTTTTAAATTATCTTTAGGAGAAGGAACTATAAAATTATGGGCATTTCTTAATTGAAGCAGATAATTTTCCTTCCACTTACGCCAAATTTGCTTCAAAAGTCTAGATTGGTACAATTTTCTGCGATTTAAATTTTCCTTTGTCGATAACTCATTGTTGAAAAGATCAGCAAAATGCACAGGATAACTATAATTTTGACCAGGAAACAAAAATTGAGCCGGAGTAAGAGGCTGTGGCTCATTTAAATCATTACTTACGTACGTAAGTGGCCGATTATTTAAAACACATTCGATTTCTGTGAGGATAGTCATCATTTCTTCAAAAGATAATAAAGCCTTGCCTAGGATCTTTTTCAAAGGAACCTTAACACTTTTCATGAACCTCTCATAAAATCCACCCCACCATGGGGCACTAGGCACAATAAATTTCCATGTTATGCCGTTAATAGCAACAAAATCCTTCAAATTTTTGTCTAGAATGATTTTTGAAAATTGTCCTAAAATGTCATTTGCTGTTTTGAATGTTTTAGCATTATCCGAAATGATGACTTCAAAATTTCCCCTTCGAGCCAGAAATCGCCTTAAAGACAAAATAAAACTTCTAGTTGACATGTCGGAAATGAGTTCAATATGAACTGCTCGTGTCACTCCACAGGTAAACAAAGCAATGTAGGACTTACGAATGTCCTTATCTGATTTCAAATAAACAGGTCCTGTGAAATCGACCCCTGTAACTGAAAATGGCGGCCTTTTCAAAATCCTGTCCTTTGGCAGCTGAGCAGTTACCTGTCTCGCAGGTTTCAAAGTATACTTCCGACAAATCAAACATTTATTCAAAATTTTCCTTACCTCTTGCCTACCTTTCACAATCCAAAATTTTGTGCGAATTTTTGCCAAAGTAGCTGACACCCCGCCGTGTAAAATTTTGCTATGTTCTCTAATTATCAATAATTCTGCAAATTTTGATTTAGGCAAAATAATAGGATGAATTTCATTCTCAGATAATTCACCCTGCTCAATCCTCCCCTTTAAACGAAGTATTCTGTTATTGTCTAAGAATGGGGCTAAGCTAAAGATTTTCGATTCGGTGGGAACTGGCTTGCCAGTTTTCAAACAATGCAATTCCGAAGGATAGGCTAGAGACTGTTCGAACTTTATCCAAGTATTTTCTGCAATTTCTAATTCAGTTGCAGTAAGTGGACCAATTTCATATTCTAAATGCTTCAATTTCGCGATAAAATGATTAACCAATGCAGTAATTCTTAAAATTTTCATTAAATTAGAAAAATTGTTCAAATTCAAAATAAACCCTTCGTTCTCTGAAATACAATTATTTTGCACAATTACTTCACAGTTTTTTCTCAATTCAAGATCACAATTAGGTTCAAAATATTCAGAATCAAATTTTTCACAAGGGGGCCAAAATTCCGGTGGTTGTCTCAACCACGGCGGTCCATACCACCACAATGAACTTTCAGCCAAGTCTGTGGCGGACATACCCCTAGATAGCACATCAGCTGGGTTCTGTTTACCAGGGCAAAAATGCCATCTGCCAGGTTCAGTTAAAGATTGGATTTCTTCAACCCTATTTTTTACAAAGGGTTTGTATTTGCTAGATTTACCCTTAATCCAAAAAAGTGTTATCTGAGAATCACTCCAATAAAAACATTTAGCATCAAATTTCAAGCATTCTTTCACTTCTTTAACTAACCTAGCAGATAACAATGCTCCCATTAATTCCAGCCTCGGCAAGGTTATAGTTTTCAATGGTGCTACCCTGCTCTTTAAGCATATGAAACTTGTGATTACCTTACCGTCAGCAGAAACACTTCTCAAGTATAGCATAGTTCCATAAGCTGCTAACGATGCATCTGAAAAACAATGAAGTTCAAATGATACAAATTCACAATTAAGCTCGAAAAGATAATATCTTGGAATCTTGACATTGATCAATTGTTCTACATCCTTGCACCACAAGTGTCACTTATGAGTCAGTTTGTCTGGCAATTCTTGGTCCCAGTCCAAACCCAATGTCCACAGTTCTTGAAGTAGACACTTCACCCTTACAATGAACGGTCCGAGGAAACCAATCGGGTCGAAGAGTCTACCGACAATTTGTAGAATAAAACGTTTGGTGTCTATTCTGCGAGATACGAATTTCACAAGTTCTGTGGTGGAAAAGTATATTATATCACAATCTGGATCCCAGGCCAAACCTAAGACCTTCGACGATAAGCCAGAACGAACAAGAGTGTCCGGCTGTTCGACTTCAATGTTGTTGGCTCTCCACAATTCACGAAGTTCGGATGAATTAGATGTCCACTTTCTGAGTACCATTCCAGCATCGCTGAATATTTTTATACTTTCTAATGAGGTTTTCAGAGCATCTGAAACCTCTTCTCTTCCTCCTATTAGATCGTCGACGTAGACACAATTCGAAAGTAGATTCGATGTAGCTGGCAGTTGTTCTTGGTATTTCTGAAAATGGTACTTCAGAGTGGCTACAAGAAGGTATGGACTCGATGTTAGCCCAAAGAGTACCCGCGTGAAGTTGAGCACAAATGGTTGATCATTAGGATCATCAACCCAGAAGAAACGAGTGAATTGACGATCTGATTCATCCAATTCAATTTGAAGAAAAGCCGACTTTACATCAGCTGTGAACGCAACAGCATTCTGGCGAAATTTCAAAAGCAATTGGAATATGTTGGGATGCAAGTTCGGACCTGCGTGCAAACAGTCATTGAGAGAGATTTTCTCTTTGTCATGTGCAGATCCATCGAATACTATGCGTACTCGACTAGTTGTTTTGTCTTTCCGTATGACAGCGTGATGGGGCAAATAAAATGATCTTTCTTCCGGATTTTTTAGAGAAGTTTTTTCAACGATACCTTCTCTCAAATATTCATCAACAACACCTTTGTACTCATCGAAAAACCTGCTATCCATCTTAAACTTGCGAGTCAATCCTTCAAACCGTTTACGAGCAACTCCTATATTATCCTCTAAACCATCCTTCACACCCGACCTCCACGGCAATTTTACTCGATAGCGCCCATCAACAAAACGAATCGACTCATTGAACTCTCTAATCATCTCCTGATCCCTAATATCAACACCTGAGTCACAATCCTGTACACCTAAACTCCCAAAACCTTCTCAATTCTGCCGAAATTGACTCTTCTTGATTGAGGACCAGATTGACAGATGTAAGTTCGTCAGCCTCACCACATCTCTCATGAAGCGACCACCCTAGACAAGTTTCAATTGCCACTAACGAAGAATTCAACCTTTCGACACCTCTAGTTAAATTCCAGTAGTAGTCCGATCCTATCAATAGCGAAATAGACTTGTCTGATGACTCATCTGAACATGTCAACACAAATCCCTTAGACTTCATTTTTTCCGACACCTCTTTACTAGGAAGTTTCACAACAGCGTTTGATATTTCCTCGACCTCTAGCGCTTCAACGATAAACTCCTCTCCGTTCAACACATTTTTTAAAACTATCTCTACTCTGCGACAAATTTCGGTACTAGGAGCCTTAGCACCAAACGAATAAATTTTCAAATTTTCGGAACCCAAAACCTTTAAACCTAGTTTCTCCGACACACTTTTTCGGATAAAACTACGTTGTGCACCATTATCAAACAAAACTAAGGCTAATCCCGATTTTTTCCGACCCACTATTTCTGCTTTAACGCACTGCAACAAAACCCACTCAAATCATTCACCACATGGTTTAATGACACGTCATTCTCAACCTCCACTCTCGGCTTCTTGTCATTCTCGAGTTTAAAGCAAATGGCTTTGGCGTGGCGACCCTTACAAAAGCTACATGTTGGCCCCTTGCATCTTTTTACGAAACAGTTAATCTTACAACACATCAGACAACGTTTTTCACGGACTAGCTGATCTCTCCTCTCCTGGAGAGTCAAAATATCACACTCCCATGCTGTGAGTCATTGCAAAAAAGACACCTGCTAGAATTCACGCTCTTCGAAACATTGGCGTGAAGTTCCAAAGCTGACTTATTCGTGCGACTCGGCTGAGAGTTGGACCCCCCTCTGAGTAGCAATGGGGAGAAATTTAGGGGTGGAGTGACCTTGGATTCGCTGAGCTTTTTCCCTCGCACTCACCGCTTTGCACAAGAAGCTCATTAACTCTTGAAGATCATGACATTTATCTGAGCTGACTTTAGCAAATTCTAACGTTATATCATGTGGGAGATTTTTCAAGATTATGTTTGTCAAAAGAGTAGTGTATGTTTCGGAATCTATTCCCAGACTTTGCAAACACCGAATCTGTGTTTGACAATCGAAATACAAGTTATGCAAAGCCTGAACGTTAGAAGAATTTTTGACTGGTTTAATATTAAGCAAATTTGAGATGTGCGAGTTTATTAAAATATCCCTTTGTCCAAAAGTTTCAGAAATCAACTTGATTGCTTGCGCGTAATTTTCTTTATTAATTCAAAACCCCTTTATGCTGCAGAGAGCCTTTCCGCCTAACATGGACTTTAAATAGCAAAATTTATCAACTTCATTTAAATTTGGGTTATTCTGGATTGAATTTTCAAATTGATTCCAGAATTCAAGAAATTCGGACGGCTCTCCATAGAATTTTGCAATAGACAATTTGGGAAGTTTAGCAGTAATTTCTACACGAGTTTTCAATGGTAACGAATTTTCGGTGGTTCTATGTTCAGTGGTAGAATTTAAGTTTAACGATTTAATTTTATTTTGCAATTTAATTTTTGCAGAAATTACCTTTTCACAATATTCGTCTACAGTTAAAACTTCAGCCCTTATTTCATCCTCATCATTAATTAGTTTATCTATGTCATCATTTAACATACTCAAAATTTCACTTTTACTAATTAACTGTTCAAACAAAGACTCACAGACATCAGGATTCAGATCCGGTTCTAACAAATAATTATCAATTTTGTCAATTATCTTTGTTAAATGTCAATTATCTTTGTTTTGTCAATTATCTTTGTCAATTATCTTTGTTAATTCTCTATGAACATCCCGTTTGGTTTTGAGCTTTATCAATTTCGACATTTTGACAATCGCTAACACAAAACAACAAATAATACAAAATCAACCTCAACTACAACAATTTCTAACACAATTACTACAACAATTTCTAACAATTAAACGAAACCAAACTAACGAAAACAGAATGGCAAAGTCAACAAAATAACTAACGACAATCAGAACAAATGTCACAATAAACCAATTCATCAAAACTTTCAACAAAAATTTCTCACCCAAAACGACGACTTGAACACACTTCGAAAACGAACCGATGAGCACAAAAAAATCCAATTACGACACACTACAAAATTCCCGACCGTCGCACCACTTTCGAATTTATGACGAACTACTACAAATGGACGACAACGAATATTGGGCTTTTGGTTTATTTGTAACATTAAAACAATTGTAAATATAAATAGAAAAATGTTTCCCCAGATAGGGATTCCAACGGGGGGGGGGACAAAATTATATTCCTCATAATTTTGTTTTATATGATAATAATCATTTATACTTTGTGTAACATTTTCTCGGTAAATATCCAAAGTTTTATCCGAGGTGTGAGTGCTTAGTAAAAATCTACATCAATGAAACTTTCCTGTATTCTGTTCATACATTTTATTCATTAATATATATCAAAGATAGTAAACTCTGAAGTTAAAATATGTTATTTCGTATTCGTTCAGGATTATATGGGAAATATGTAAAAGTCAATATGAAGTCCTCTATTTTGAATCTGTATATGAGGGGCAGACTTACATCATAATTTCGGGCATATCCTGTGGATATTTAAGTTTCGAGGCTAGAGTCTTATTTTTATTTAAATTAATAACTAAATGCTAAAGGTATTTTATAGTTTCCAGTTAATTCATTTACTGCTTTACGATTCCAAAATTTTCGATTACACATAGAAAATAAATCTTGGTTATGACTAACTTTAAGTAAAAATACACTGCTGGCCACTGTAAATGCAACACCCTGAAGGAAACATGCAAATAACATGAAATTTACAACATGCATTAGCGGAGGTGAGATATGCAAATGATTAGAATTTCAGCGCAGACGAACATCACGCGCGCCTGTGGCGCCACTTCAAAGCGCTATTTAAGGCGGAGATTTCGACGATTTCAAGTTCGGCAATTGTGTTTTTCTTAAGGTTTTTTAAAAAAAACGATCAATTATGCCTCGTCGAAAACAGCGATCATCTTTTGATCAAGTATCCGAGTTCGACAGAGGAAGGATAGTGGCCTACCGAGATTGTGAATTATCTTTCAGGGAAATCAGTAGTCGTGTTGGACGAAACCAAACAACTGTAATGCGGATATGTGATCGTTGGATGCAGGAGGTTACGACGGACCGGCGTGTTCGATCGCATCCACCTCAGCGCACTACTTCACGTGATGACAGGCAAATTGTGCGCATGGCAGTGACGGATCGCTCAGTCACATCACGAACCATAGCACAGCACATGCAGTCTGTAACGCATCATCCAGTGTCTACGCATACCATTCGACGCCGTTTACAGCAGAGTGGTCTGTCCGCAAGACGTCCATTGCTTTGTCTACCCTTGACGCATAACCACAGACGTCTCCGCCGCCAATGGCGCGATGACAGAAGGATGTGGACGGCAGAATGGAATGAAATTGTCTTTACTGACGAGTCACGCTTCTGTCTGCAACACCACGATGGTCGCATTCGAGTCTGGAGACACCGTGAAGAGAGGATGCTGAACAGCTGCGTTATGCACCGCCACACTGGTCCTGCACCGGGTATTATGGTATGGGGCGGTATTGGATACCACTCTCGCACACCTCTAGTACGCATTGCCGGTACTTTAAACAGCCAGCGCTACATCTCCGAGGTGTTGGAGCCAATTGTCCTTCCTTACCTTCAGGGCTTGCCCACAGCCATATTTCAACAGGATAATGCGCGACCACACGTGGCACGCATTGTCCAACGGTTCTTCGTCAATCGCCAGATTGAATTGCTTCCCTGGCCGCCTCGCTCTCCGGATCTTTCGCCGATAGAAAACATGTGGTCCATGGTTGCTCTACGATTGACCCAGATTCCATCCCCAGCTGCCACAGTAGATCAACTTTGGCAACGTGTGGAAGCTGCTTGTTCTGCTGTACCCCAACAGCTCATCCAAAGTCTCTTTGAATCAATGCCGAGGCGTGTGGCAGCGATGATCTCCAACAATGGCGGCTACTCTGGCTACTGATTTTGGCAGGAACCACACTTCACAGAAGTCTATAAATTTAATCACTTGATACTTGGTCAACATGTTATTTACAAAATAAATTTTGTTGTCATATCTCTTGTCTTTCTTGGTGTTGCAATTTGGGTGGCCAGCAGTGTATATGCGAGTTTTATTGCTGTATAATAATTTGCTATGATTTCTAGGAAAACGGGAAAAGCTGTTACTTTTTTATTTATCATTAAACAAAATATATAACTTTTATCTGCTAACTCGTGATAAAAGAAGTGTTTTCAAAATACTGTTGTGATCACGAAATAAAGAGAGTATTTAGAAAAATCCTTGCAATTTGATTGTATATGCAAACTGTTCAAAATGACCCCTAGATAACTATAGATAAGAGACAAGGATTATGAAATCGAAGATAAAATTGTTGAGTGAGATGCAATTAAAGTTTAGCATTCATTTATAGAACCTTAAATATTTGGAAGGAATTCTAATTTCAACATTCCTCATAATTTTGTTTTATATGATAATAATCATTTATACTTTGTGTAACATTTTCTCGGTAAATATCCAAAGTTTTATCTGAGGTGTGAGTGCTTAGTAAAAATCTACATCAATGAAACTTTCCTGTATTCTGTTCATACATTTTATTCATTAATATATTTCAAAGATAGTAAACTCTGAAGTTAAAACATGTTATTTCGTATTCGTTCAGGATTATATGGGAAATATGTAAATGTCAATATGAAGTCCTCTATTTTGAATCTGTATATGAGGAGCAGACTTACATCATAATTTCGGGCATATGCTGTGAATATTTATGCTTTGAGGCTAGAGTCTTATTTTTATTTAAATTAATAACTAAATGCTAAAGGTATTTTATAGTTTCCAGTTAATTCATTTAGTGCTTTACGATTCCAAAATTTTCGATTACGCATAGAAAATAAATCTTAGTTATGACTAACTTTAAGTAAAAAAATAACGGATAGCTAAAGCTGTTATTATTTCTTTTTCAAATAGTTTAAGAGTTATAAATTATTTCTTTGCTGAGATATTACATAAACAACTGAGATCATGATTGAACGAGTTTTATGCTTGAATTAATGCATGAACGATCGTATTTCTTCATCTATATGATTTAAGACTTCAATTTCGATGTGTTCTTTTTTTTTCTAGGTCATCCTTGCAATGATGCTGCTGTCCCCGCTCCAAGCCATGGCTGGGGATGGATATTACGGCAGGGGGCCCGCCTACAGAAGAAGGCCAGCCCTGGTTTATGGGCCTTTCGCTCCAGGCTTTGGCAGAGGTCTAGACCCTGGCTTATTTTACCCAGGATTCGGAGGCGTTGGTTCTAGAGGATTACAGGGTATAGGCCATGGCCTGGGATATGGAAGTTTACCATTTATCGGTTCTTATGGAGTTGGGCATGGATTTGGTGGAGGATACTTCGGATGAATATCTTTATCATTGCTATAGTTAACACATGTCTTGTATATATACAATTTTGTTTTTACTCATTCATAATTTATTTCTGAACACTGTCACTTATAGTTTTGTGAGATTGTACATAATCCAATGTTTGTACTTCTTCTAAGATGTGGTGTTGATAGTTTAATAATTTGACAATTTAAAAATCATGTTTACAGATGATACATTGGTGAGCCTGTGGGTTTGAAAGTGATTTATAGAAGAGAAAACTAATTATTTGAAGGAATTGTACCTAGGATTAGGTCAATATTTGTTTATTTGTTATTTCATGTATTAAGTGCCTTTTAAATCAACCCTTTGCGCCGTTTGGACAGTGGAAACGCCCAAATCTAGTATTTTTTTTTACTTGCATTCAATGCATTCCAGTTAAATGAGCAGAAAAATAGCTAGTTCTGCCATCTGTTATCAGTTTAAAGAGGTAAAAATAAGAAAATGCTTTTACACCTTATACAGCTCTCATCCACACCGGTAAAAACGAAATTTTTTCATTGCTATAGAATCCTAAGCTGAAATCATGGCTAAATCATGAGATTCTTAGTGTAAAAAACGACAGCGACATAATTTGGAATTACAATGCTTTATAAAATTCTCAAAGAAGTTTTTAATTAGACAGAACTGATGATACGAAGAAAAATTTTGGAGCGTTTTCATAATCAATTCATTTTTCTTAAGTAAATGGGCTAGTATTATTCAGTACACAGTATATTTTCCAAAAATTGCTAGCTGACAATAAGACCACAAGAAAATGGGTCTAACTGGCCTTCATGGACCAAGCCTTCTAGTACAGGCTTTCAGAGAGTAAGCATTGGGGAATTTTACTCTCTTACTCACGATTTGTCAGTGGAAGTTTTTACATCTTTTGTTAACATCTTTGCAGCCCTGATGTGATTGGCAATAATTTTTTAATATGGGATTCTAAATTATATAAAAAAATACAAATTTATAAAAAATATATATGAGCACATAAACTTTTATTATCAGATTCGGAAAATATTTTCAGACAGCGATTTTTTAGAGTTGGAGGATAAATATCGTCGATGTTAAACTGTAGAAAGATATCTCCCCATAATTTAAATTTAAAAAAATTACGCACTCAGGTAATCTGAAGAAACAGCCTCAAGCATTTAATTATTAATTCTTCTATACATTCAAAATAAAATCTAAGTGTAAAAAAGCTATTTGAAAAGTGGTACTTTTCCGTTATAAGCACTACAATTGTTTTGACACCAATTTGGCGCATTTTTAAAAATCGCCGCAACGAGAGAAAAGCGATATAATCATACTAATCACTATCGAATTACAATACTAAAATATACAAATCGTGAGATTCAAGGTTCACGAGACGATATGAGTACGATTATTATCGTGGTCATGGAGATAAACAGACTTCATGGAATGCCGTAATTAAATACACCTACTTTAGTTTGTAAGGAATTTAGAATCCGTTAGGAAATCGGACCGTATATTTACGTAATGGATTTAAAAATATGGAATTTGCCTAAAGATGAGCAGGCAACGTTTGAGTAACATCCGGAGTTATTTTGAGTTATTTCATTCGCTAATACGATGTGTTGTATCTGTGCGTCGCCAAGATTTAAAATGCGCCAAGTGTAGTGCTTATAACGGAAAGGTACCTGAAAGGTATTCCCTCATGTTCATACTGAAGGAAGTGAAAGCCAAACGGGATCTGTAATTTTGGTGACTCACATCTCTCTTTCCTACTGTACTAGATACATAACTTTGTGATATTATGCGGCTACACACAATTATTTCTACTATGTGAGTGGTAGAATTAACTCAATTTAGTTGAATTGTTTAAAATTATACTGAAACGATTTTCTCCCAGTACAGAGGCTGTTCGCACATTATTTAGACGATTTTGGTAAGCGGTAATAAAAAATCGTTTGCTGCAAAAGAAATAATTGCAATTGTACTATGTTTTTAAAAGTCAAAGTTATCGTCTACGGCTTGAAAGTTTTGTTTTTATTCAAAATGGCGTTTTTAAGAAAGCAGTGGTTCGAAGGCTACATTTATGCTCTTTCCGAAGAGAAATATGCGTACTCCGTTATCCAAAAACGATGTGAGAGTCATGGTTTTGTGATATCTAAAGCGTCGATAGGTAATATCGTCAACAAGAAAGGAAAAAAACGTCAAATTGGAGCCTCAAGTGGGACAAAAATTCCAAACAAGTATCCAAGGAAAAAACGGACATCTTAGACTATTGCAAAGGTACGTTGTTTAATGTTAAAAGAAAATCACCCTAGTCAAAGGACAGTTGCAAAATCATTAAAATGCTCGGTGTGCACTGTAAACAAAATGATAAACGTTGATTTAAATCTTAAGAAAGCGAAAAAACGCAATGTGCACGTCTTCTTCCAAATCATATCGCTGAACGCAGGACACGCTGCAGAATTCTATATGAGAAACACTTATCCAAAGAAAAATGGAAAACAATTGTCACAATAGATGAATCATGGAGTATTTAAATGATTGCAACAAAAAAGAGCCATTTATTATCATAAAAGGGGAGAAAAAATTTAAGTACACGGTTCAAAGAATCGAAAGAAAGTTTTTCTAAGGGGTTCATGATTGTTGCTGGTTTTTCTTATAATGGCAAGTTAAAAATAAAGAGAGTGGAAAAAAATGTCAAGATTAACTCCAAATATTATCAAGAACATATTTTATCGCCAATTTTTCTGAATGAAATACCATCGCTTTACCCAAAGTGCCATCAATCTGTGAGACTCCATCAGGACAAAGCTAGCAGTCACACATCAAAATCCAGTGTAAATTTCCTAAAAGAAATGGAACAAAAAACTGGTATCAAGGCCATACCCTTCACTGATATCCCTAAGAAATCTCCCGATTTATCACCTATGGATTTTTGTGCTTTCGGACTTTTGAAATCTGCATTGTCCAAACGTCCTCCCAAAACCCTTACAGGACTCTGGAAAGCTGTTCAGGAGGAATGGGATAGAATACCTCTTCTGACACTTCAAAAGGCATTATTATCCTGGAAACTGCGGTGTCGAAAGATAGTTCAGAATAAGGGATGTCAAATGGAACATTTAAAACACAAGAATTTTATGTAATTTAGTTTTGTGAATACAATATACATCGTCTAAAAAATGTGTGAACAGCCTTTGTAGATAAAATATCGCCAATCAATCATCTACACTCGGAGGTGACACGGGTCAGGAAAGGGTGGGAAATACCTGTCCAAGAGTTCTTTTCAAGTTCACTTTATTGTGTGGAAAAATAATAAGGAATTTTGTTACAATTAAAAGTTCTCCAAAACGTAATTTGTAAAATTTTATTCCATCAAATTCCTGGTTTCATATATTGTTTGTGTCCACCCAGAAAATAATTCTTTGTTACGTTTGTTTTCGTTCAACAATAAAAAAAATCATGTTTATTTAAAAATTTCATTTTGTTATGCTCGATAAATTGAAAATACCTGTGTTGTTTTGCTAAATGACTTGTATACATATTAAATATTAAACATATGAAAATAAATAAAATTATTTTTCTACTCAAAAAATTGTTTCTGTCTATCAATAAAATCTTAGGCAGTTACTAGAATAAGGCAAACACTAGAAAAAGCAAACGAGAAATTTCCCGTTCTTATGAAACATTTTTCTTTTCTTTTCGTATGGAACTCGAATTTCGTAACAGGATTTTAGGCTTCTTAGCTCACACTGAAGTTATCAGTAGTCTTCCAATTTTTTTCTGGTAGATGTAAAGTCCAAGAGGAACAGCTGAGCTTTATCAACTGGTATATAAGTTCACCCATATTGTTTTAGAACGGTGGTGGTCAATATGGAGTTATAACTCGTTATACCTCCGATCAATATATATATATATATATATATATATATATATATATATATATATATATATATATATATGGCAGGAAATGGATCCGTTATTCGAAGCCGAGAGCATGCTTTCTGTACCAGACCGAGCGTTGGTGGGTTAACTTTTCTACAAGAATGGTGAATCCACAACTGTCGCATTGCGAAAGTTTCGCACAGAGAAAGAACTGAAGGCGCAATAAAGCCTTATTTCATTGAATGGGATACTGAATTTAGTACGACGTTTTGAGGAAACAGAATTTGGAGGATCATCCACGAAGCGGCAGACCATCCTTGAACGCGTACCGCGTCCATGTTGTACAAAGTGTCATGGAAGATTTGGCAACCGAGACATGAACGGGAAGTAGAAGTGCTCGTGAAGATGGGCGAAGAAAGTGGATTTCGGAACCGTCGATTCGATGTATTCTGCACGGAATGTTGAATCTGTATCCGTACAAAATCCAGGCACTTCACCAGTTGCATATACAGATGCAAGACAAAACTTTGCTACATGGGCTCTAGCACAAATGGAACGTAACCCACAATAGTTGCTGAACGTCATGTGGACGGATGAAACCCACTTTTCACTGCATGGTGCCGTTAATACGCAAAATAGTCGTACCTGGGCGACGTCAAACCCTCGTGAGTACCTAAGCCAGCCGCTGCATTCTCCTCATGTGACTGTTTGGCATGGTTTCACCGCGTCTTTTATTCTGGGGCCTTTCTTTTTTGAAGAACCTTGTCCTGTATCCGGCAGGAAAATCTGTACAGGCACTGCAGCACGGTAGCTTACGCTTTTGCGTGGCCACGTTAAGCCTGGATTGCAGGAAAGACATGCGATATTGTTGTGAACTTCATGCAGGATGGTGCCCCGACTCACATTTCACGTGATGTCAAGACGTTCCTGTTGGAATCTTTCACTAAAGACCGAGTGATAAGTCGCTGTTGTAAGGTTCAGTGGCCCTCACGATCATCAGATTTGACCCCGGCAGATTTTTAGTTGTGGGGATACTTAAAGTCTCGTGTGTACCAGTTCTCCCCAACCACTTTGGTGGAACTGAAAAATGCCATTCGACAGACAGTCGCTGCCATCGATGGCGACATGCTACACTCCTCTATAATGGGCATAGTGACGCGCCTCACTTGCCCATTACCTTGTGCTGGTTGTAATGTTGAACATCTTATACTTTAAAATAAATGCACATTCTCATGTTATTGTGATCTGTTTGATTTTCTGTTTGTGCTTGCCTGATATGTATTAAACGTCTCAGTATGACATGTGAGCTCCCTCTTTCGGTTACTTTTGGAAACATTTTTTACCTGGGAAAAAATCCATTGTCCCTCTGATCCTATTGGCGCAAACAGAAGAATTTTCCGAGCATTTCTTCTTTTATTATGAATTTTTGAACTTTGCACGAATTTATGACGCACCTGGTATATACATATATATATATATATATATATGTATATATATATATATATATATGCATATATATATGTATATATATATATATACATACATATATATATATATATATATATATATATATATATATATATATATATATATATATATATATATATATATATATATATATTGATATTGATCGGAGGTATAAAGAATTATAACTCGATAATCACCACCACCGTTCTAAAACAATAAGGGAGAAGAACTTATATACCAGTTGATAAAGCTCATCTCTCCTCTTGGATTTTACCTCTATTAGAAAAAGAAAATATAGATGAGTACTGATAACTTCACTGCAATTAAGAATGCAAAAATCCTGCTACGAGATTCGAATCCCATACGAAAAGAAAAGAAAAGTTTCAGGTAGTCTCTTCTAACGAAACTACCGCGGGTTATTAACGTAGGATTACTTATCGTTGCTTACCTCTTTTGTATGTATATATGTATGTATGTGTCATGTATATATATATATATATATATATATATATATATATATATATATATATATATATATATATATATATATATATATATATATATGTGTGTGTGTGTGTGTGTAAAAATTTTGCCGCATTTTGGTATTGTTCTGTTTAACTGTTTACTGCTTGCCCAAGCGATACAGACTGGGTTTGCTAGCTGCCAAAATTATAACTCGCGACGCAGGACATCTGAAATTTTGCTTTCCGGAGGATCGTTATGGAGGAATGTAATCCTACGTTAAAATATTTCATATGAACAGGAATTTTCTGTATCCTTCTTCATGAGTAGCCGTCACGTGGACAAATCAAATGAAAACAAATATATACTCGGACTTTATTTATCTACTTTTATTTATGCTGTTCAAACGTCAGTAATGAAAGCCATTGCTTTGTATTCAACTCAAACTAATTATGTGAAAAATAGAACCAAATATTTTTTGACATAAAATGTATATGATATAACAATAAGTACATACGAGTAAATGAATGAACCGCCGATCAAGATGAGAAACAAACAAACGGAAGTTCCAAGTATTTCATTCCTATAATACGAAATTGTTAAGAAAGATATGGAAAAATTAGGAGTACATTTCTTTCCATTTAATATTTTCCGGTGTCCGCCTAATAGACAAGATTAGCTGAAAAGATAGCAACTAACTGACTTGAGACCAACACATCTCCGATTTCTTGAATGGAAACTACGAAAGGTAGAAAGCGAAAATAATGTAACCGCAAAATCTTATCCCTTTGTTTTCCCGCTATTTGCACCTCCGCCGCAAAAGAGTTCGACGAAGCGGTGCGGCCGAGAAAGGTCGTTTCTTTCGTACTTGGGTAAAAAGTCGCTCAATCGTGTAATTGCCACTCTTGGCTTCCGAAAACCATCATCTATACCGGGAAAGTCCGACATGATGGAAAAGAAATGGGAAGTTAGTCGGCGGATCAGCCTAGTTTCCCCCACGCAAGGACGAATGAAACAGGAAGATAATAATGTAGAGAAAAATAGTCATTTGAGAGCGTTTTTATTTTTAACACCGTTGTATTCTGCTAAGGGCCTATTCATCATCTTTAATTTTTAATACCTTGATAAATTAATTTTCCCATATTATTGCATTAATCTTAATTTTTTTTCTTTTTTTTTTACTTATTATTTTTTTTATTTCTCAACGTTTTTATCATTTTTTTTAACGACTTGTTTAAATTTTTTAATATTTTTCCTTTTAAAAATTTTTTATTTTTTTATTCCTTAATTTTTTTTAGCTTTAAATTTTAGTTACTGAGCACATGTACCTTAAAATAAATATCTTGCTACAGGAGATAAAGTCGTCAAGACACAGAAACACCCCTTCAATTACGTCAGAGAAAAAGAGACTAAAGAGATAAATTTTTCTTTTTACCAATATTATATATATAAACATATTTACATTGTTGTTGTTGCCTATGCCACTTGACCAACAGCAACATCAGATCAAGTCCTATGGGCGATGAAGGTGCGGCTTCTGTTTTGACTGGCACCACAAGGATCGGAGTCCGACTTGGCCAAAGTACCAGTCCCGTAATTTTGAGCCGAGTCAAATGACGAGACCAGACCACTTGACCCCATATCTCCAGAGGTAAATTTGAGAACTTGGAGGACATTGTAGCCCCGACAGATTTTACGTGCACCAGTCGCCTTGATTTGTCAGCGACGAGCTTCGAACCAGTGACTTTTAGATCACTAGCCCGCTGCTCTTGCCAACTGGGCCACTGCGCCCGTGATATTTTCATTGTAAAGCTTTACAATGAACATATATCTTAATTATTGGATTCATTCATGATTAAAATAATGGTACTGGATTTTTTTTTTAATTTAGCTTATACAGGATAGTTATAGTATAAGAGTTTCTGCGAAATGTTTTCTAAAAGTTGAAACAGACCTGTGCAATTTTTATAATATGTTAAATATGTGCCTCAAACTCTTACAAGAGCAAACATATTATATGCATTCTGGCTAAGGGTTCCATCCTATTTTTAACTAAAATGTTCTATGCATCACATTTCTTTCATATTCCATTACGCAAAGCACTGAATCCTTTCGCATTAAAATGCCATCATAATTTAAAGTTAGATCACGTGGAGAAAATCAATCTCTCGCATAAGTACATATATAAAACAACGTTAACACGTACAGTATCTGGCTACTGACATGTCGATCGCTGAGACTCACAGGAAAAAAAAAAACATATTTTGTTTCTGATACTGTAACCTTTCTCTTCTATAAAAACTTTTACTCTTGAAAGACTCTCCCCCAGTTTTCTGTAGATATCAGAGGAAATCTTTAATCATATAGTCTCCAGTTCTATTTTTCTCCTTCACGTCATCCTACTTCCCTTTTTGATTAATTTCGGAAGATTCTCAATATGATTCAGACTGATGAGTCCAATTTTTTAACACCCATATTCATTCAGGGTTTTCGTCTTCGTTTTTCGTTTCAATCACCGTGTAACAACACGACCATTACTGCATGCCGGAATTTTATGTTCTTCGACGTTTCGGCCTTTTTCAAGGAACTACCCAAAGATTATAGGTGCATAATTGACAATGATGTGCACTCCGGAGAGGCTGGGAGGTTACCTATAAAGAGTAATAGGTCAGAACTTGATCACTAAAAGGACCCCCGAATAATAATGCAACAGATTTCATGGTTGGAACAATATACCAGTCAAATAGACATTTTCCTTAGCTTCCAGTGTGTCCACCTTCTTCCATTTTTGTGACAGAGTATAAACGGTGACTCTGTTCATAGAGTTTATTTCCCTCGGTTTAGAGTCGAGGATTTCACAAATATCATTAACAGCTGACTCTAGAATTGCCCGAGGTACACAAATGCTCGCCCGAAGCGCATGGTAATTTAGCATCCCATTACTCTTCAACTCTGAAAATCGGGTAAATGAACTGAAATTAGAATCTTTGTTTATTGAAAGCAATCAATTTAGGTCCGGAATAGAGGTAAATACTATTTTGTCCAGAACAGGCACAGTTTGGAAATAAATGGTAGGACAATGTATGTACATGAGTATAAACTTTGGTATATATATCTATATATATAAAAAAGCTTGTCGTTTGTTTGTCCGCTATAGAATCATAGACTGTTTCACCCACCGGAACCGAATTCGGCACAGTTAATGTTTTGGACCTGAGAAACTTAAATCAGGGAAAACGAAATTTGTGGTTCAATTAGTTTTTTTAAAATTAATTTTTTAATGTTTTTTGTGCCCGATAGAGGTGCGTGTACCCCCTGTGGATACCCCTCAACCAGCTGCGTTAAGAGAGGTGGTTTGAGGATGTCGGAGGGGGGGGGGTCAAATTCCAATGCGCGGGAGGAAGAGGGTTGGGAATGACCTTTGGCTCTGGCTCCCCAGATAAACACAACTTTCCTGGCTCTGCTATGTGTTGCAGTAATGGGAAAGTACAATTGCCTGCAATTCAAGAACCACCCAAGCCTTTGAGAACATTACTCACAGGTAATGCATCTGATTCAAAACATTTCTTACAAAACATACAAGCTTAAGGAAAAAGGCTTCATGGGGAATCAAGCCTTACTTTGATTAAATAAAGGGGATAACGCATCTTGCACTTTACCTCTTGGGTGAAATGGAAAAAAGTGCGTTTTTAAGGGAAAAATAAATAATAAAGGGAAATGTAAATTATAAAACTTATTTCTTATTAAACAGTGGATCAAACAAATCTAATTAAATCTAATTGAACAGTATCTAACAAATACAATTAAACAGCAAACTTATTCAATCTAAACGTGCGAATCACGCAACACGGTGTTATTAATTCTCAATAAAATCAGACAAAGGTCCGCAGGCTCAAAGTTTCTTTCTTTCTTATTGTTTGTATATCATTTCAGTAGAAAAGTGCTAAGCGCATTCTGTCTGGCCAGATGAACATGAAGAGCGGGAGTGTAGCCCAGTATTTTTTTGATGGAATGCATGGAATATTTTATATCTATATATCTACCCGGTCAACGCCGGGCAATAATGCTAGTATATATATATATATATATATATATATATATATATATATATATATATACACACACACAGGGGGCTTTAGAATAGCAAAACAGTCTGCAGCGTTGTGGTAAGGCACTTCAACACTTATGAAATACACCATAATCATTTTCCATAAGTTTATTGCTTCAGTTCACGGTGAAACCACTCTCCACTTTAACATAGAGCCTGGCGCTCGCCATCTCAATACACGGAACACTCCACTGCGTGTCCATCATAATCGATTGCATTCCCCGGTCTGACTGATTCTTTTCCCGCTACATCGAAATAACGCGCGCGAAATTCGCATCTAGATTGTTCGAGAACAAATTAAAATCTGAGCTCACCAATTTCCAAAGTAGTCCTTTCCCGCCAATTTCTTCAAGGTTGCTTAGTTCTATTAATAGCTTCTCGCTGCGTTCCCGAATCGACTCTCTTGTTTGTTTCGCATTAATCTATGAAATCTGAATAATAGTGACGTTTGACGCTTTAAAATAATATCTGCTCTGAAAGCCCCCTTTAAATTGTTTTAATTATTCTACCCTCTCTAAAAAATCCTTTACGCACACACACACACACATATATATATATATGTATATGTGTGTGTGTGTGTGTACGTGTGTGTACGCGATAATGGATGAGCTAATACAGGTATGAATGTATGACTATATGTGCACATATCGAAAGAGAATGAAGCTGTGATCTGCAGACGAGATGTGGATACGAACGAATGGAAATTTTACTTCTTCAATGACATCGATAATACCAGCGGAATAAAACATTTGTTTTTACTAAGTTCGATCATCGTGATACAACATTCTGAATTCAGACCTATAGTTCGCCAATCTCATCGTAATCAATTTATTTCAAGAACAACTATTTTAGTACGAAAACTGAAAAAAAAATTCTTATTCATGTTTGGGTTATTAATAGGCTTTTAGCTTTTTTTTTCAAACTGGAATAGCAAGGAGTCCAAATAAATCTTGTGTCTCAGTCAGAATAGCGAACAGCAATTTGAAAAATGGAATTATTCACATCTCTACTTGTCATCCGTAACTGTGAGCGGAAACTGTTCATTGTGATCAGTCATGTTGACACGGTGCAAGGAATTTGAAAACTGACTTACGAAAGAAGTGTATTATCTTATTTCTCCAAGGAAAAATTTGACTAATTTCGATGAAAATTACGGTTGAAAAAGATTTTCCCGAGTTTATGAATTTTAAGAATTTACCCTTTTAGACATTTCTCCAAAAAAAGTTTTGCATTGCAGCTGCCAATTACCATGATCTAACCATATTTTATTTAATCGTTGAATTAATTCAGTCAGTTTTTTTTAAACAATTTTCGTAGATTTCCACTTTGAAAATGCCTTATTTTTACCCAATAGGGTGTCAACGTAGGCTCTTTACAGGCCAAGGGGATGCTTTATGTCCTAGAGAATTAAAATATTTTCCAAGGATTTTGAACTGGGACAAGAAGCATTGTTTTGTTGAAATGCGACACAACCGTCAAACAACCAAAATTAAAATTGTTGGATGCGACCTTTTTCTTTGTTGTGTGTAATTTTAGAATTTTTAATTCCTTTAACTATCCTATAACAAACGTAGATTTACAGCTCGAAAACACTTTTCAGCTCTCACCACAGTTATCAGGCTTTTTGGTTTATATGCTTTTCCAGGTCTCCCTCGCACCTATTGTTACGCATTAAAACTTGTATGCTTTGTACTCTCGTCAGAGGAGATAACTTACGGCCAGTAGTGAACAACAACAAAAAAATTGTTGCTATAAAATGCTCTAAATGAGAAGAATAGAAAATCTATTATAAATATAAAAGAAATGGAATGGTGCCGCAAGCAAAACTTACTATTTTTACACATTTTATGAATTTTTAGAGATACTTGTATTTTTAGTAAAGTGCTTTTTAGGGATTAAATACTTTACTAGATGATACCCGTTAAAACATGACGGCTAAATAGTAAATAAATGTACTAATACACAAATTATACTCAACACATCATTGCCAAATGTTGAAAAGCACAATAATGCACAGAAACAGATTAATGTGTTTAAGCGGCCTCGTGTTTAGTGAGTATCTAAAGCCAGATTTAAAAATGTCACTGAGCATGCGCAGAAAGCAATTTGTTTTAAAATTGTAAATTATCGCTAATTAAACAGAGCAAAATAAATAATTTCCACGAGGTTTGATCTTATATTTCACAAACATAATTATCATAAAAATAAAAATTGCAGAGAGTAATCTAGAGACACTCCTCGGAATAAACGTGTTTATCATTAAAACATGTCACTGAGCATGCGCAGAAATAAATTTTTAATTGAAAATTATTGCTTATTAATAGAAATTGCATTTACAAAAACCAAATTTGACAAATCTACAGATTGTTGTCTTTCGTTTAAGACCAAAAAGAAATAAATCGATGCAGAAGTTTTCTCTCATGGACTGCCCAAAAAGTCAGCTTAGCAACTTAAATATATAGATTTTTTTGGAGAATAATTTCGGAGAAAAGTTACGAGTAGACTATTAAGAATTCTCATTTGGCGAGATTTTAAAATTTTTCCACAGTTGTCGCATTTATGGTGTGAACTTAACGCATTCTTTCTAACATGCCTCTAAATTTCTCTCAGACACTCTTATCTTTTTCATAAAGTCATGAAAGATGTGTGCAGATATATAAAATGTCCAAATATCCGATTAAAGAAAGGAAAATATTTTTCATTAATAATTTCCTAAGAGCATTAAATTATTTATTCAAACTGAATTACTAGACGAAATTAAAATTTCAATCGATGAAATATCCAATAGGCTTTTTATTGATAAAGCGTTATTCATAACTTACATAATGCTTATATCTTGCGGACGCCGTGGTGCAGTTTGCAA
The DNA here is from genome assembly GCA_907164885.2 of Dolomedes plantarius. Lineage (NCBI taxonomy): Eukaryota > Metazoa > Arthropoda > Arachnida > Araneae > Dolomedidae > Dolomedes > Dolomedes plantarius. Next base: position 49,284,220 of record OU015496.1, read on the forward strand.
GAGCTGCTGGCTGGTGATCTGAAAGTCACTGGTTCGATGCATGTCGGTGACAAATCCTCTGCCTTATACACTAATGACGGTTGTTGCACTTAAAATCTGCCGTGGTTACAATGTCCTCCAAGTACTCAAAATTACCCTTGAAGGTGTGGGGTCAAGTGCTCTGGTCTCGTTACTTGACTCGGTTCAAAATTACGGGACTGGTCCTTTGGCCAAGTCAGGCTTCGACCCTTGTGGTGCCAGTCAAAACAGAAGCCACACCTTCAACGCCCATGGCCTTCGGGACTTGATGTGATGTTGCTGTCGGTCAAGTGGCATAAGCAACAACAGGGATGGGATATCTTAATTTCAAAAGAAAGACATTTCGTGATTCAATCTTAGAAATTGGGAATCCTTATCCTTATTTAAAACTGTGACGATTAATTTTAGGTCATATTATTATCTATCAGTTTTTTTATTAATTATTCATGCAATTTTCCCCCCTAGTTTTAAATTTAAACTAGGATATTTATAACTTAATATCCGAAATAATTCACAAAGCCATGCAAAAATTTTATTGGTTTGAGGCTCTCCAAAAATTTATTGATGAAATAATTATTTTTACTGTCTAAATACCACTTTGATAGCCAACTTTTCTCACAATATGTAATGAAGAAAAATATATCCTATTTTAGTTTATATTTCTATAAATTTGGAAATGTGGTAGAAAGTAGTATAACAATAATTATCTTTTGATGATATAACAGTAATTACCTTTAGATGATTAACAATAGTTACCTTTTTTTATCTGAATAATTTCCCTAATAATAAAGTTCCATTGGAAATATCGTAAATGTATATCTGTACTGTATTCTGTAAACTGACATCTTACAAAACAGCTACATTAATTCTGGCAGATGACCACTTAAATATTGGTTGGTTCCTTAGAAGAACTGCGGTCATATATTTTCAACTCGCAAGAAAGTGGTATAACAATAATTACCTTTTGATGATATCACAATAATTACCTTTTGATGATTAATAATAATTACCTCTTGATGATTAATTTTATCTGAATCATTTACCTAATGATAAAGTTTTATTATAAATATCGTAAATGTATATCTGTATTGTATTTTGTAAACTGACATCTTACATGACAGTTATATTGATTCTGCCAGATGACCACTTAATTTTGATTGGTTCTTTAGAAGAACTGCGGTCATGTATTTCAACTCGAGGGTTTGGTTTGGTTTGGTTTGGAGCGCTCAACTTTTTGCTACACGAGGGCTATATTAACCGGGACCTAATGCTTTAAGACAATTCCGAACGGCTACAAACACCCATACTAAGAGTGGGAATCGAACCTATAGACCGATTGCCAGTGTCCTAGCCATTCAGCCATCGTCCGAATTTTCAACTCGAGGGGTAAATCCTAAATTTTGAGAATATTTAGTTTGTTTCTTCGTAAATGAGTTAAATTGAATCACATAAAAATCCAATAAATTACTCGTTTTCTCAATGTAAAAATTACATCTAAAGGATTATTCATAAACTTCATCTTTCTAAAAATCGTTATACGTGTGTTTGTGGTGTGTATGCTTGTAATTTTAAATCAAAACTTCTCCCTGGATTCAGACTATTTTTTTTTTGACATTTAAAGTATAACTTTAACTATGCAAAATTTAGGCAGATATATGTTTTATGCTTAAATGCAAAAGAATGGCCTATAAACAACCTATAAACATATGCACAAAGTCTAACACGTGCACAATTTTTAAGTGCCCTGGTGTGTTATAGACAGAGGACTACAGGTGAAGATGTCCAGAAAAATATCTATGCCTAGCTAAGAAGTTCAAATTTTAATTGAATAATTAATTACTCATTGTATACATATTCTACTGAACTTCTTTTGTTCAGGGTTAGCCGGATTTGTTTTTGTCTGTGGCTATACGCAAATGAGTTAAGATAATAGTTTATCATTTTATCCATTTATAAATTTTTTATTGTTTTTAGAGATATTCAATTAAAATTGGAATTGTCTTGCTAAGCATAGATTTTTTCTGGGCATCTTCATCGGTAGCCCTCTGTCTATAACATAGCAGGGCGCTTATAAAATTGTCAATGTGTTAGACTTTGTGAATGTTTATAGGATTAAGTTTATAGGCCAGTCTTTTGCATTTAAGTTTACAACATATCTGTATAGATTTTGCATAGCTAAAGTTATACTTTAAATGTCAAAAAAATGAGTCTGAATCCAGGGAGAAGTTTTGATTTAAAATAACAAGCAAACACACCACAAGCACATTATAAAGATGTATAAGAAATACTTGATATCGGTATTGTATTTAAGACTATTTTAAATACCTGTTGTAAAACTTTATTTAAATACATGTACAAAGTGAGTAATGCATATATTTTTCAAATACTCCAAATTTTCACTCTACTTTGATTTTTGTTCTGCCACCATACTTAATGTGACTGTTAATTTTCTAAGGTAGCACTTGTTAAGGCTCCTGTCTACTAACCCTTTTGGATTCGCTCACTTCAATGTTAACCTATGGAGAAAATGTGTCCAAGGATTGTCGAATTGGATTGAAAGATTTTTTCAAAAAGATTGTACTCCATAATTGAGAAAGAAATTCGACACTTTGGGGCAATTTTCGTTAAAAAGCAAATAATATTTTTAAATTTAAATTATTCGGGGAAAAATCTGGGATAGTGTATTTTAAACACTCAAAAATTCCTTTAGTGGACGGAATTTATAAAAGGAATCCTGTTTCAAGGTTCAGAAAAGTTCAGGCTATCTGAAAATATCATTTTTATTGGATTATCAGCATTTAAGTAACTGTAAATAGTAGATAAATGTTCTCCATAGGTTAACATTGAGGTGAGCGAATCCAGTAGGGGAAATACACAGTAGTCTTTATATGTACCCCAGTTAAAACTTTTCAAACGGATTAATTAAAAAGGCATCAAAATTGTTAATGAGGTTGTTTTTAATGGCTTAAGGAGGTCAGGGACACATTTAAATTTTTTTATTATTTATTGAGTTAAAATTTTGAATTTTTTTGTGATGGTTAACCATATAATTTGTAAACAAAATCGCATCATAAAACTTCTAATAAAGTTTAAATTTTTTTTAAATTTTAATATATAAAAAAATGAGGTAATTTAAAATCGTTATAACTCGAAATATTATTTGTCGAATCTCAAAATTTTTTCATTTAATTAATTAGAAATATATAAATTCTAATTTTGATTCAGAATTTTTAAAATATTAATTAAAAATTTTTAAAAATATTTAGAGTAAAAATTTTTAAATAAACGATGTAACTTATTTTTAAAAAGTCATATTTTCAAAAGTAAATATATTTTCAAATTCGCTGAATCAAAATTAAAGTAAAATAATTGAAAGATACATGTTCCAAGCTTGAACCATTTATTTTTAACAGTTCTTGACTTATAACAATTTAAAGACGAGAAATGGTGAAAAAGCCCATCATGCAGAAAAACGCATGTAAAGGTTCAACAAAGATTAGCTGCTATTAGAATGTTGAAAAAAAATTAATATCATCTGTTTTAATTAAGATAGAAACATGATTTAAACGTCCTTATAAGCGGGAAAGAACAGAAAAATTTTTAATGCAATAATTTTTTTTTTTGAAAATTTGAAGAATTTTGTGTCCTGGACCCCTTAACCAGAAACAATCAATGAGATTGAGAATCTTAGTCCGATTGATTTTATTTTATTCAGTTTGAAAAGTCATCTTAATATAATTCACCAGCTCAAGAAGGTGTTTTACTCCTTTCCCATCCATTTGGATATTTGTTCTTGATGTGTGTTTTCCACCCAAACAAGATAGTGTGAACATGAACTAAGCAAGCTGACTCCTCCATTTGACCCCGAAGAATGACAAAAGAACCTAAATAAAGGTAAGTCATAAATAAGCCAATGCGAAGCCAATTGAATGTCACTCAAAATGAGGAGATTTACCTCTATGAAATAAAATACTTTCTTTTATTAGTTTTTCCCCCTGAAGGTAACGTGAAGTGAAACATCAATGACAATAGAAGGGAAAGGGGGGGGGGTAGAGGTTAAACGATTTTTATTCATTCATAAAATAGTTTCTTAGGAGTATATAAAAGGAGGAAGTGGGTTCAGGCAATCATTAAGTGGAAGTTGTCAAAGTATCAGGGATTTTTACTTCAGAGATAAAGGAATAGAATGGACGTGGTAAGTAGATTTTTCAGTAAAACTGCTTTGGATTAATTGTCCATAATTTTCATTAATTATAACTAAATGTAAATTTAGAGACACTCGTTAACTTATTTAAATTATTCAGATAGCAAAGCTTTCGATAAATATTCCCAGGAAAGCCCTCGTTGTGAGTTTTTATTTTATTCTGTCATTACATTTAAAATGTCAATGATATTGTTGTTTTAGAAAAAAAATTCCAGCCTCTTAGTTGCAGATAGAATAAAAATAACTTATTATTGATATTTTCGGATTATTTATAAGATTTCTAATTATTTGAGCGTCTAACATGTTCTTTGTTGTCTTATAAAATTTCAGTCTGCAAAAGTTTAATGGAAGCCTGCGCTTCATCTTATATTATGTACACCTTTTCTTCATTTTCCTTATTTTAAAGATGTTATGCATCTCTTTATAAATTAATTTGTAGCAGCTGTATTAGGTAAAATCAAATTTAAGTTATTTGTTTGAATGTATTAGACTAACCGGCGTAATACTTCTATGGTGCCCGGTATAAAGGGTTTAAGTCAAAAAAAGTGAATTTTAGATATTTGTTAGTATTGATAAAAAACAAACAGAAATATTTTGACTTGTATAAAAGGCTTGAGTCTATCAATTTTGTATACAAAAGTACATTTCTTTGTACAAAAGACTCAATTCGAAATTATATTTCTGCGATTGGTATAAAAGCCAATAACTAGGTACATTTAAATCACTGTTTTTGACTGTATACCGGGCATCATAGATTTATTGTAGTCAAGATATTTTTTCTAATGCGGAGGCATTTTGTCGTGAGACATTCACCTCTTGTTATTCATTACGTCTTGCTGACTACTTTATTATGGGCGCACCATGTAGTTGAGCCAGCATTGCTCCCTATGAGGGGACAACACGGTAACGACCAAGCTTTATCCGGGATTTGAACCCAAGCCCACCACGTGGAAGCTCACGATGCTAACCACTATACCATGTGGATGGCTGGTTGTATTAATAATAATATACATATATTTTATTTAATTGAATTTACAATATCATATTTTCATAATGTTCTGTTTTTCCTTTTACATGGTGAGTGTAATACGTTTGGCCACTTCGTATAACCTTTCAAAAAATATCTCTAACAAAAATGAGAACGCTTTTAATTCTGAGCTACTCAGCTTGAACAAGTTCTTTGAAAATAAATCGTTTCTAAAAGAGATGTTAAAAAAAAATGCATAAGTATTGCTTTAAAAGTCGGAACCAGCAACAAAGATTACGAGGCTGTCTCTAAAATAATTTGAAAAATGACAGTAAAAATGTAGTAATGCGTATCTTTGTTAGAATCTGCATGTCTTAAATCAAAGGTTGCTCTTCCTTCTAGGTATTCTGTCTTGCACTGCTGTTGTTGGCTAGTTTCTCAAGGGCTGAAATAGGCTCGCTGAGAGAACAGGAAGAAGAAAACGATGTTAAAGCCGATAAAGAAGAAAATATTGCTTTCGAATCTTTCGGAGCTCCGGTTTATGGAGTAAATAACTTTGCGAAAACAGCAGGGCTGAATGGGAAATCCGGATACAACACTCCTGTTCCATCTTTGCCTCCAAGCTATGCAGCCTACCTTGCAAGTCTAGGGTATGGCAACCCATACTCCTACGGTCCCTATAACAGATATGGTCTATCGCCATACTCATATCCTTCTTTATATGGGTATGGATCTCCCTTGTTGAACAATCCTGCTTACAGCTCAGCTTTGTTGTCCGGGTTAGGATACACAGGGTATGGAAACCCCTATTTTGGCAGATCAATGTACCCTGGCCTTGGGTATGGATATTCTCCATATAATTTAGGATATAGATATGGAGGACTGGGATACGGTCCTGCAGCTTTGAGGGGATCCCCAGCTCCTGTGCCAGCTCCAGTACTTAATGCACCTGCTCCAGTTCCTGGTGTTCCGGCTCCAGTACCACGCGTTTCCTCACCTGTAGCTCCTCTACCTCCCCCAGTACCTGCTGTTTCGAATGCTATAACTGGAATTCCATCACCATTCGCTGCTGGCTTTCCTTACAGAGCACCTGTCAGAGGTAAAGATGGTTCTCTGAGGTATGGTTACGGTCCGGCTGATGTCCAGGCTTTACCCGCCTATTAGAGATTAACCAGAGATGTCTGAACCGAGATATCTAAGGTAAGAATATAAATATTACTGCTCATTCATTCCCTTTCCTTTACCTGTGTTCATAAAAAATATCCTTAAAAATTAGATATCGCTTTCGAAATAAGAAAAAAAAGGAAATACTTATTTTAACATTTTCTACTAGAATATGTTCCTGGGTTAAAGAGATATCTGTTAACACAATTAATGAATCCCAGTTTTGGTATCAAATCTGCTACATATTTTCTTTGAGAAATATTATCATTGCTTACTGATATATTTTGTAAAGAAACTGGTTTTGAAGATTTTATAAGCATAATAAGGATTCACAATATTTTCCCATCTTTTTTTTTCCTGATCCAAGTGATATAATTCTCAGACTCATAAATAATTACTTTTCACAGAAATATTTACTTATTTGAAGTGATATACATTTACCGAACCCATATCTATAAGGGCCAAGTATTATTTGGTAAACATACCTCTATAAAAAGTGAGTCAAATCACTGAATTGCCAGCCATTAAAAATTAATGCTCCCGTAGAGCTTAACATATGTAGCCTTTTAATTTTAGCTCTTTTCAAGAGTATTTCCGAACATTTTAGATAGAAACTATAGCCATTATAATGCCAATACAGCGAAAAAAACTTAAATTTCTCTGTAATCATATAAATGGCCGAGAAACATATCACTTCGCCCATATCTATATATTTAAGTTGCTAAGCCGACTTTTTGGGCAGTCCGTGAGAGAAAAACTACTGAATCAATTTACTTCATTTTGGTCTTAAACGAAAGACTTTAATCTGTAGATTTGTCAAATTTGGATTTTGCAACCGCAATTTCTATTTATGAGCGATAATTTACAATTAAAAATTTATTTCTGAGCATGCTCAGAGGCATGTTTAGATCTGTCTTTAGAAAATCACTGTTTCTGCGCATGCTCAGTGACATGTTTTTACGATAAACATGTTTATTTCGAGGATTCTCTAGATCTCTGCCATTTTTATGATAATTATGTTTGTGAAATATAAGATTAAACCTGATGGAAAATGATTAATTAGCGATAATTTGCAATTTAAAAAAATTGCTTTCTCCACATGCTCAGTGACATTTTTAAATCTGGCTTTAGATACTAAGCACGAGGCTGCTTAAACACATTAATTTTTTTTCCACATGTTTATGATTTTCTACATTTGGCAATGATGTGTTGAGTATAATTTGTGTATGAGTACATTTATTTACTATCTAGACGTCATGTTTTGACGGGTACCAACTAGTATTTATAATGTTTTCCTTTACAACGAACAAGTTTAAAGAAGTTATTGCCTTGCATTTTCGGTACAAGTCCGTGTTACCAGGACAGAAGTGCTAAATTTTGAACATCTGAAACAAGAGAAAAAGAGTACTTAACACTTAGGAAAAAAGCAGACTAAAATAGATCAGTTTTCACTGTTTTCCTCCCCCAATGCCTTTTTAAGGGCACCCAATTTTTTCGCTTCTTTTGAATAATTTTATAACTGGATTTTAACTAAGCACAAAATATTGTGATGAACTTTGAGAGGTGAACATATTCATCAACATTTGCCGACTGCAAAATGTTTTCAATGCTACCTTTTGTGCTGAACAGGAAAAAATGAACTTAATCAGAGAATGTCTACATAAATAAACATTAGAAAGTTATGTATACTTTGCGGGAGAAGATATATCTCTTTTTTATGTAAAAATGATCGCTCAACATATGCATCTGTCTTACACGTTTAGTGTAAGATCTAGAACAGAACAGTTTAAATCAGAGTTTATCAACTTGAGTTCTGATGAATCCTAAAATCTCCCAAATATCTGGGTTTTTGTAAACAAAAAAAGGTTTGATCCCCAATTAAAAGTTTAGAATATATTACATGAAATTTATTAAAGGTTTAAAAATTATAATTATTCCAGTGCGACAGGAGGCCTGTACATAGACTCTGCGTGCCTTCTCTTAGTTTTGAACTACAGCTGGATGAATGAATCGAAACTTTAATGGATTCCTCCACCAACTGTTGAATAATATTCTCAGGACTGATGCAGCTCACTGATTGTTTATATCAGTTATAAATCAGTGTTTTTTTCTTGCTCTGTAGTTATTCTGAGTGGCTTTATGTACGTTATCGTATACGTATATGATATTACAACTGTGTGTTCCCGAACCTTCTGAAACTTAACTGCGAAAGTTTTTAAAAAAAGTCATCAAGAAGGCAGTTTCTGCCTTTTGCTATTCTGTGTGAAAGGCAAATTTTTTCTCAACACAGCGACAAGAACAAAATGAAAAACGAACCAAAATTCCAACCCATTCTTAGAATGCAACTGTTGATATTAAAACCTAATTTTGAAAGATTACTAAAATAAACAAATATAATCCTTCCCATTTATAACTATTAATCTGAAATAATAATCAAATAATAGTAATTACTATTCATTAAAATGTCAGGGATCTAAAATCTTTATCGAAAGAAAAAAGGGTTCCGAGATTGAAATAAATTGAGACCCACTAATTTAGCTGAATGTCAAAAAAATTTCTAAGATGAGACATATAAATGATAAAAATTTAAAAACTGAATAAATTTCAGCACCCTTATGATATAGTCTAATATATCTACTATTGGATAAAAGTTTAGTGTCTCAATAACTTTATCAAATATTATATTTTTTATTGTGATCTTGATTAGAATTGTACAGCAAATATAGTAATAAAATTATGCCATTTTAATTTTGAAAGATTTTGATTAGCAAAATGTTGCAGTTCTTTCAAGCACTGAACTTTGTAATTTTTGTTAGAAATATAACGTCTTTTAATTCATAATCTCATTAGAAATTTTCTTCAGATTTTCAGGATTCATTGTCACAGAAGAATTAGAACATAGAAAATATATAAATTTTAAACATATACTAAAATAGTCTCACAAATATGCGAAGTTTAAATGTATGAAACACCTGTGTTCCTTGTGGGTTATAAAATTTTATTTTTCCTTTTATAATGTGAAATTTCGAATATCGTAAATATATATAATATATAAATAAATAAATAAATAAATAAATAAATATATATATATATATATATATATATATATATATATCCCTACACACACACACACACATATATATATATATTTGGAATCTTATAATAATGTCATTTCCACATTGAAACATTTACGACTGGTGTTCATTCAATTCTTTTTTCTTCTCAGCAATTCCTTACTGTATTGAAAGTTTCTATGTGAAGAGTGAAGAAAAAGAAAAGATTTCCATCGAAAGCAAACCAATGTAGAATACTGTATGAGTGAAGTATGTTCTAATAGTAAACTTCATATGCAACATTGGCTGAAAAAGAAAATTTTGCAACATTAGTACAACATATATTTTTTATAAATAACTACTTTTATAACTTAATGTTCTTTTGATATTTTCGTGCTTTTTTCTAAAAATTTAGATATGTATTTTTATACTCATGTATTTAAATAAATTCATATTTAAAGTAACTGTGGTCAATGTTTATTTTATATCCCGTTTACACACACACACACACATGTATATATATATATATATATATATATATATATATATCAATCATTATCATATTGTCCGCTTTGGTAAAACTGTATCAACCATTATACAAAATGTATAACGGTTGTCGGCGGCATTTAGACAATTTCAAATCACAATGATTATATAGTTTTATTTTTTAAAAATAGGTAATTAGAGAAAGAGAAAAACTACTTGAACTCACAGATTTTTACAATTTACCTCTAGAGTTATGGCAATAATTTCCTTTTTACTTTTTAAATCTTGGGTGATAGTAAATTTGATCTTGGAGATAATCAAGCCTCTTTGAACCAAAGTAATGGCATTTTCCCTAAATTTATAAGCTTTTTGTAAATTATCAGGACACTCATTAGATTAGAGAATATTTTATTACCGGTGTACCTTTAATCTAGTCTATCAGTTCTCATACACGTGTTGTCTGATTTGATTTGATGTTTCAGTACCTACTTAACATTTTAAATACTAACGTCACTTAACATCAGTAACTACTTAACATCTTGAAAGCATTAATGTTTTACATTTCAGATAATGAACATTGCACTTCAGATGAAAAAAGTGATTTTAAATTATCTGTCTAAGTGTAAGACAAAAAAATCTTATTTTCAAAATCTGACTTCTGGTGAAAAATACTTTTAGTTTTTATAAGTTTTAACCTTAAAAACACACAGTTGTTACACAGTTGTGTCTAACTGTAATTCCATTTATTTTTTTGTTATTTTATCAAAATGTTCGTAAAATTTAATGCAGTAAAGAATTTGATACGCTAAATAATGGATATCAATTGTTTTTAAATGGAAATACGACATTAAACTAATATTTCCTTTTTCCACAATGATGATTTTCCCGAAAATTATTTTGTAAATTATTTTGTGTATATAATCTGAATCTGACAAGATTCTATGAATAAGATCTGTAGAAGCTTTCCTCGGCAACAGTAATGAGTTTAAGAACACGTTATTGATAATAAGAGGTGTGTGCTAAAAGTTGATAGAAAAGGACAGCAATGGATCAGAAGAGCTTATCGATACACGTCATAAAAATAGATAATAATTCGTTTTATTTGTTGTGAGAGGCAATCACATAAAGTTTATTTTGCATCCTTGTTATCAAGAGGAAGTATTTAAGGGGTGTAAAGTACCAGGTGCATGCTCTCTTCATTTGCCATCTGGTCGTTTACCATACGAAAAGATAAGGCAATAAATATAAGAACATGGGGTCCTTATAAAACTCCTTTACACCTCTCATTAAAGTTACTTTAAATCATCGCGATGGAAATTTTACGATATTTTGCATTTTTGATTTCTGTTGGTGCTGCTGTGGCTGCAACAATTGGTTTCAATGAAACCTTAGAGGCACCGAGGCCAGTTCGTGACCGTTTCAGGATCATTCAAAATAACGTCAACGAGCAAAGGTTATCGGATGAAATTCAAGACTTCACAGCTTACGGCTGTGAGAAAATGGTCGTGATAAGAAACAAAGCTGAAGGCGAATTTAGAATTTCGTGTCAATCAGCGCACGATAGTCCCAAAGAAGCCAAAATCCAACCGGGCAATGCCTACGTTTTCAGCTTCAAGCCTGTGAAAAATGGTCGCACGAAGTTTTGGTGTACCCTAGAATACAAGCAGCAGTACGCGGTATTTGACGTATACAATGAGGATGTGTCCTATATGTGTCCAAGGGATGTAGACGAAATCTACCAGTACGTTGTTCACCACGACGGAGTTTACGTGGACAAATCCAAAGGCAGCCAAGGGCAAAAGATCAGAGCTTTGATGAAAGGACACAATAAGTTCATTTTATGGGAGGAATTTGAAGACGGTGAGACGGACGGGTTCCTCGTGAGTGGTCTTGTAGATGGCGGTATGTGCTATAACATTCCTCGTCAATTTAATGACAAAACGGCGGCTGTTACAATTTGCTATAACCACTGCGTTCGACTATATGAGCATTATGGATGTCAGGGTAAAGTACAGATTGTGCAAGCAAATGACGATTGTCACGATGTCGGAATAGGTGAGGAACTTAGGAAACGAATGAGTGCCATACAAGGATGCTAACTTTTTAAGATTAGAACTTTATAAAGACCGAACAGTTCGAATGTATTTCCATGTGAGAAATAATAAAAACAAAATCTAGTATTAGTGGCAAAAATAAATCTGGAATATTTTTTATTCATTTATAAAAATCCAGTTCTATAAGAATTTTTTTTCCTTTAAAGAGAAAGATGCTTTAATAACCACGTAAAAGTTCAGGACGTTTGATGTAAGTATTGCCAAGTTTTAATTAGATCCTGATTGTGTAATATTTTTGAAAAATAAGTAAATTATTAACAGTGTTTTTAATAAAATAACTACCACCCTCTGTTTGATAATAAATTATGGAAATACTATGCATTTTATAAGAAGTTAGGATCTAATTCTGTCTGATGTTTTTGTTCCTTTAGTATATCATGATTTGCTTCACATCCGTAAACCAAATATCCCGATTATTTATCCAAAAATTTCAAGTTGTAATAATAATTGTGTTCATAAAATTTACTTCCCCATTATATAATCTAGTATCATTCACGAATAACAAGGAAGCTAAAACTTGCATTTTTCAGTTTTATCAAGCCTTTTAACGTTTGAACAATATACTGTTAGAATATATTTTTTCGTAATATGTTTGTCCATTTAATATTGATTAAATCGCATGTGAGGGCCAATATTTGGTTGAAAATAATTTTTGCTCTACGTTGAATTTTCACTTTGACTCCCGAGGGCCTGTTCACACAGAATCCGTCAGCGTCAGCTTTACTCGTATTGACATATTTTAAACCAATCCCAGACATTACAAATTTCGTGGCTAATCACTTGGAAATTTGTATTTAGTTGAATATATTTCAATACCAGTAACGCTGACGCTGACGGAGGCTAACAGGCCCTGACAATATCAACATTTTTGGCAACATGACAAATTTTTTTATAACAATACATTTTTTGAAAACCCATGTGTATTAAAGTCCTTTGGAATTTTTATTCAGCTTATATATATGTATTAGGCCCAGAAAAATTTTGATGTACACTAATATGGCTAATATATAACCAGCAGTACACATTAATTGCGTAAAGCAGGAAAATTAATTAAAAAACGATTTGATGTTTTGTGATCGTCTTGTCATAAAATATTATTAAGTTCACTTTTTTTTACCCTGTTAGAGAACCATAATTAATGTATTTATAATTTTTAGAAACATAAATTATTTTAATATATTTTTAAAATCATACGGATACGAAGGGAGAAAATAATTTTGTTATAAAAGCATTATTTTCTATAATGTTTTTTAAGGAGCAAAAAAAGCATAGAAAATAATACTTTTATTTGCTTCACAAGCGCCATTTGTTACAAAATGTTCTGGTTTTGAAATGATTGACTAAATTTAAACACTAAATCTAAACTAATGATTTGTGTTCATCTTTACATTTTTTATATTTAAGAATGCAAAAGTTTTTATAAGATTGAACACAGATGGTAAGATATACATTTTAAAGTAAGAGAGAATATTTCTCACATACTTCAGTTTTCCACTCAGTTTTAACATGACTTAAATAATTCTATGGTAGCCGGTATAAAGGGCTTAAGTCAAAAAAAGTGATTTTTAGATATTTGTTTTTATTGATAAAAAAAACAAAATTTGTTTGACTTGTATAAAAGCTTGAGTCTATCAATTTTGTATATAAAATTATATTTCTTTGTACAAAAGACTCAAGTCAAAATTATATTTCTGCTATTGGTATAAAAGCCAATAACTTGGTATAATTATATCACTGTTTTGGACTTAAGTCCTTTATACCGGGCATCATACAACTATCTCCGGAGTATGTAATAATTTCTGTGAATGGGAAGTAATCAGCAACAGTAATTACAACATCGAGATGACTTTTAGATATGAATTTAAGAATCATGCTCGCCAGGCGACACAACATTGCGTAAAATGTTAAAATATTTTCAGGTTACAAGGCTTAACACACGTAACGACCAAATTTTAACCGAATATTTTCAGCGTGATAAAAATATTGCAGAAGTCAACAAAAAGAATGACCGACACATTGACCGTGAAAGAAATTGGGCACAAAGTAATCAACTTTCGCTTGTTTGAACGGTTCACAGACCAGAGGCTCTAATTACGCATTCTGTGCCATGTCCGATTTCGCTTGACGCTTGTGTATTTTACACTTTCCTCCCTATCACTGCGGCCGGTTCCGTGACACGTGTAGTAGAAAACAACGAACTATGGATATTTTTAGTTGCACAATCGTAATTTGTCCCCTACAAAATGGGAAAGAAAATAAATTTCTGTTGCTGAAAGTTCCATGTGTCATAGGAATATAGATCAAGTTTATCATGATGTTTGTCTTATATAATATCAAAAAAAAAATGATGGGTGATTTACTATTGAGAAATATCGCCTCCTGAAAAATCCAGAGTGGCAGAAAATCATTGTGGGGCAAAATATGTAATGTCATGGATTTAGAGAATTTATTTTTATTTACAAGTCAAAAATACCTTACCAATAATATCACACGAGGTCAACATGTTAAACTATAAGGTTATTAAGAATGTTTTACACGAATTTCATTGACAAGTTCATTTCATACTTTACAGTAAAAAAATTATTTACTCCACAATATTTATTTAGTCATTATTTTTAACAACCACAATACATACGTTTGTGGGGGGTTGTGATTTGTCCTATATCGGTCAAACCAAACGTGTCCTTGATGGGCGCATAAAACATCATTCTTGAAAACTCTAGAATAATCTAAATCAAGGATATCAAAACACTCTTGGGAATGTGGACATAAATTTAAATTTTCTGACGCGAAAATTACTCATAACACTAATTCCGCTTTTGAATTAGATTTTCTTGAAAACTTCGCTGTTTATAATAATTTCTCTGTTTTAGTCAATGATATGTCTACTTTATCTTTGTCTACTGCCTGGAAATATATTTGCATGCAACTGATCTATTTCCATTTATCCCTGCAATTGTTAATATCTTTTATTACTCTGCCTTATTTGTTCTATTTTCCCTCCCTTTCTCAGTTTTCGTACTTTTTTTGTTAGCTATGTTGAGGCGTGTGTCCCGTGGGGGTCTTAAAATTTCATCTCCCTGCTTTTGCCTTCTGAGTGACCCATCACCTCCCACGTCCCTCCTTTCGCCAGTTCTTTCTCCATTTCAAGAATTTTAAGTAAAAATCCCTATTACATCAAATAGTTTCGATGATACTTGCATCTGTGAATTGTTCATAGTGACAATTACACCTACTGAATCTAGGTGGAATCATGAACTTCTAATCAGTTCGAAACATGTAGCTACCCTTTTTATTATACAGGGTTCCCACCTATATCCGTTACACCCCCCTTAACTTCTAAACGGTGACAGCTTAGGCTATAAAGTTGGTGTCTAAATATAGTAAAAAGGCTATGCGCTACTCGATGAGGAAACTCACAGCGCCATCTATTGACAAATTTTGTAATTTGCGTTTTTATCTCAAAAACGGTACGAGATACGGGAAAATAGTCAATTACAAAATTGTTCAGCATCATCGATCTAATAAGAAAAGACACCTTGCGTACATTAATATTTAAAATAGAATGTAGAAAATAAACATTTGTTTGGTCACGATTTCGAAAATTGTCATGTCATAAAAAGTGTCTCATCGAGTAGCACATAGCCTTTTTACTATACCTAGACACCAACTTTATGGCCTAATCTGTCACCGTTTAGAAGTTAAGGGGGTGTACCGGATATAGGTGGGAAACCTGTATTATGGTACCGGTATAAACCTGTATTGTCATGTCTAGGAATAATGCAGAAGAAAAAAAGTCTTAAATAGAACCAAAAGTCTGGATAACAGCAGCTGCCAGATCAGGTGCCTGTGGGAGAGTTTTTTTTCGGCGACAAAACAAGTTTGAAAAGAGCAACCACAATGGTTGGACAGTCAAAGATATGTTCTGGAGAGAGCTGGGTTTCTGGACAATTTGTACAGTTGATAAAAGATCTTATGCCTTCAGGGTGGATTTTCATACCCTTAAAGTGATTTGTATTTAGTCTAACTATCGTAGAAGTAATTGTTCTAGGACAGTTACTACGGACAACCGGAACACGAACTACGGACAACCGGAAGTTCGAAATGAGTAGTTTCTTTAGGGGTTGGTTGGATAACCAGAGCTTGGCCAATGCGAGAACATCTGCTAGTGTGATGGAGGAAGAGGTCTGGGACAAGTTCCTCGCTTCCTTGGCCAGCGAGTCACCAAACTCATTTCCTTCCATACTGACATGTGTGGGGAACCATTAAAGTTTACAGGACTTTCTCTTACAATGAAGATGAAAAAAAGAGATCACTTATGTTGTGGGTTCACTTATGTTTATGTGTTATGTTTAAATTATCGTCTGCGGCTTGAAAGTTTTGTTTTTATTCAAAATGGCGTTTTTAACAAAGCAGTGGTTCGAAGGCTACATTTATGCTCTTTCCGAAGAGAAATATGCATACTCCGTTATCCAAAAACTATGTGAGAGTCATAGTTTTGTGATATCTAAAGCGTTGATAAGTAATATCGTCAACAAGAAAGGAAAAAAAACATCAAATTGGAGCCTCAAGTGGGACAAAAATTCCAAACAAGTATCCAAGGAAAAAACTGACATCTTCGACTATTGCAAAGGTACGTTGTTTAATGTTAAAAGAAAATACCCCTAGTCAAAGGACAGTTGCAAAAGCCTTAAAATGCTCGGTGTCCACTGTAAACAAAATGATAAACGTTGATTTAAATCTTAAGAAAGCGAAAAAAACGCAATGTGCATCGTCTTCTTCCACGTCATATCGCTGAACGCAGGACACGCTGCAGAATTCTATATGAGAAACTCTTATCCAAAGAAAAATGGAAAACAATTGTCACAATAGATGAATCATGGGTGTATTTAAATGATTGCAACAAAAAAAGAGCCATTTATTATCATAAAAGGGGAGAAAAAAATTTAAGTACATGGTTCAAAGAATCGAAAGAAAGTTTT
The DNA here is from genome assembly GCA_907164885.2 of Dolomedes plantarius. Lineage (NCBI taxonomy): Eukaryota > Metazoa > Arthropoda > Arachnida > Araneae > Dolomedidae > Dolomedes > Dolomedes plantarius. Next base: position 49,301,208 of record OU015496.1, read on the forward strand.
TCTAAGGGATTCATGATTGTTGCTGGTTTTTCTTATAATGGCAAGTTAAAAATAAAGAGAGTGGAAAAAAATGTCAAGATTAACTCCAAATACTATTAGGAACATATTTTATCGCCAATTTTTCTGAATGAAATACCATCGCTTTACCCACAGTGCCATCAATCTGTGAGACTCCATTAGGACAAAGCTAGCAGTCAAACATCAAAATCCACAGTAAATTTCCTAAAAGAAATGGAACAAAAAACTGGTATCAAGGCCATACCCTTCACTGATATCTCTACTAAATCTCCCGATGTATCACCTATGGATTTTTGTGCTTTCGGACTTTTAAAATCTGCATTATCCAAACGTCGTCCCAAAACCTTTACAGGACTCTGGAAAGCTGTTCAGGAGGAATGGGATAGAATACCTCTTCTGACACTTCAAAAGGCATTATTATCCTGGAAATTGCGGTGTCGATAGATAGTTCAGAATAAGGGATGTCAAATAGAACATTTAAAACACAATAATTTTATGTAATTTAGTTTTGTGAATACAATATACATCGTCTAAAAAATGTGTGAACAGCCTCTGTATTATGATTTTTTTCCATATAACTACAAAATAAAATAATGCTGACAGATTTTCTATTACAAAACTTCACCATATAGACAAGTTATATTGATGAAAAATTGTTATGAGAGGATTTTATGATATTTTTGTGCATTTAGAGAACCTATTGTAATTTAAAAGTATTAATATCTTACATAACATATCACACCCGCTCAAATTGTTGAACTGTGAGATTATAAACACACGAGTATCACTGTCAAGTTCAGTGTACTTTTTAACAAGGAAAATATTTTACTCTACTTTCTTCCCTTATTATTTTTTATGATAATTTTCTGGATGGGAAGGGTAATTTTTGGCAATAGAACTACCCCTTGGATAAGCCTTGGTTATTTTCAATAACAATTCACACTCATTTCTTCTTTGTTTTAGGGGGACAACGAATCGAGATGCTGCCTGAACATATTTATTCATTTATATGTTTCAATTTAATAACGAATTTTTTTTCATAATGAATATTTGACACCTACTATCCAATGGTTCATTAGTGTTATTTCCGATGGTTGGATGCCAATAAACGACCATTTGCCAGGACTGGGAATAGAAATCGTATATCCAAAATTTGAGCCGATATTTTACCAATTACCCTTACGATGTGAGTTATTATAGAATGTGAGTGCCTTAATCATGTATCCCTTTTGCCTGAGAGATAGTCTAGACCCCCATACCCCCCGGAAGGTTGCCCTCCATCCTCAAGTTGGTATGGGGGAGTCCGCACATGGTTCAATTTATGGCTTAGTGGTCCGCAGACTTCTACGGGTTGGAAACCACTGTTCTAAGTAATATACGATAAAATATTCAAATTACTAATTAACATGTGTAATATAAATATTAAACTTTTACGCAATTTTACCAAGTATAAAATTAATAGTGTCAAGGAAAAAAAATAATCATTGGTTCCTTGGTGCACCAGACAAAGTTATATAACCATCATTACCTGCTATAATTCAATTTTGAGAATTTTGGATATTTGTTCCTTCTATCCTCTGTCTCATTATCAGATAGAAGCGTTAAAAGTTACATGACTTATGTGCATAAGTTTTCCGGCATTACACTTTTCAGGAAATAGGGCACTTTTAACGAAACATACAACCCACGATTTGCGATGCCAGATGATGATTCGTACTTACGGCAGAAAACAGAATCCAGTGACTAAAAGTATCTATAAAATTATGGTAAAAAGAAGTTATTGACCTTAATGAACCTTATTTCTTTTGCAAAACACGCAGAGAATCTAAAACTACCGGCCCAACCTCAAAGTGACCTTTCCGAAAATATGATAAATTTATGTTCATTCGGGCGTTCGAAACCGTTGTAAACAACATAATAAGTGCTCTAGAATCATTATATAGGAATGTTTCGCAAGAAATAGAAACCAGGAGACCTATTCTATTTTCTGGTGCTTAAAGGTTGTTTTCTATTAAATAATTTTCACTGCATTAAAAAAATTGTTCTTTGAAATTGCTTGCTTTGTAGTTTCGGCTATATATATAAGAACGCTGGTGTTCATTTCAACAATCACTTGCTTTGGATTTTGTGTTTGTTTCAGTGTTGGTACACAGTGAAAGACAGTGAAATGGTAAGTAGAAATTTCTTTGGATGTAAAATTGGAGGTGAAACTTAACATCAGCGAGAGGATTTAAACAATACAGTTAATGTGCATTAAAATTTATTCATAGTTGAGGTTATTATATTGTAAAGGTAAAAGTTTAATGTCACACATGTATTACCTATTTGGAATTACTCACTGATTCTTGTTCTAAAGTGTATCAGTATTTTCATTGCAAATTGTATTTTAATAGATTTTTAACAAGGTATGATTCACTCTTAAGAATAAATGTTAATAAATTAAACATGTAAGTGTATTTCTTAAATTACTTAAAATTTTTTAAAAATATTATCTAAAAAGGACAAGCAGTTTAAAGAGATATAAAACATTAAAAGTTATAAATCATAAGACAAGATATTTTAGATAATTAAATTGACTAAACTGATTGGTAATTCAATTTATGTATAAGTTTTGTTCAAATGCATTTCATGTACTAGAAAATACATCTCTCATGGATAATTATTTCTGTAAAATATATTTATTATTTAGTATAGTTTATGTACAATTTAAATTTTTTGTCCCAAAAGATGTGTATTAATTCCCAAAAGGGATTATTCTGTGAGAATTAAGATTGAAATCCTTATCAAACTCTGTAAACGAATTTTATATTTAAGAATTAAAATAAGAATGTACACCATTTAAGACATTTTCTGCGGTTCTCTCTAACTCGAGTGAATTTTTATAACACAATCTCTGCCCAACTTTATGAATTCTATTGTTACACCTCATATGAATCTTATTAAATACAAATTTCAGTAATTTGCAATGATAGGAATGCTAAAAAAATTACTCTAAAGGTATTGCTACTTGCTTAATTATAAAAGTAACAAAAAGTCTTCTTATATTTAACGGATAAATGGAAACGAGTTGGAACTTTGGTAATCAATATTGCTGCAAATAACAGAAAAATGAAAGTAACTGGTGTAGTGCCTCACATTGTCGTGCATTCACAAAAACAAAATTTTATACCCCAGAAGACTGATGTAGTTAAGGATACTTCAAATTAAATCATGTCCCTAAAGAACAATCGATGAGTATTTTGCCAGGGAATTCTGGATATGTCTACGGCATTGGAATTACGGAAAAACATGGGTACAAAAATAGAGAAAAAAATGTGACATTCTAACACAGAGAAAAAAGAAAATCTAAAAAATAATTGTATTTTTTGACCGTAAATGAAAAATCTTAAAATTTTGATTATTTAAATTATTCGTAACTTTAAGCTGCAAATTTCATAATCATAAATTCTAAGTTTTTCTCACAAGTAGGACAAGTGAACATATTTTCAATGTTAAGAAATTCGCAAAAGAACTTAGAGTGCAAAATTACATTTGAACAAATACATTAAAAACACATATTTGAAAATTCACATTTATAAATTTGAGGGAATGAAAAAAATAAAAATAAAAATAAGAAACTTCGTTAATTGGCAGGAGAAGCAATTACACATCTACGAAAAGATAGTCGAAATTTTTGAGCCTGGATATCACTTGATGTAAATAAGATTCACGTAAAAATATCTGAATAGATGCTCCAATTATTAATATTATTCTACTCAAGACGCATACTGTTATTGCTCAAGTCATCTATTCTGATCTGTAAGACAACGGAAAACTTCATTAGGATTGAAACCATAACGGACTTGTAAACTATTATAAATGTTATTTAAATTGTCTATTAAACATTACTCAGAGTAATAATCATGTGTATAATTATTTTTTATCATTAAAAAATAATAAAGTCTTACTTATCGTAGATCAAATTTTAATTAAATGTTATACTCTAATTTTTTGGTTCAGATTCATAGTATGCTTTCTGTTTGCAAATCTACCTTTATTATTTCCATTACTAACGGGAATTTTTTCTTAAATCTGTTTCCTTTCTGCAATTTTTCAAATGTATAGAAACTGAAATGGGTTGCAGAAATTTTAATTTCCTCATGAGTTACAGGCTTCATAAAATATCTGATGAACGATTAGAAAAATGTTAACTTAATTTGTGTAATAACTGATTTAAAAAAATGTTTTATGAGTTCTCCAGGATCTGTAAAGATTTACTGAGTTGTAGTATTTAAAACATTTATTTTCTTGCTTTTATAAATTTGTAAAAAGGCTGTTTTTTTCATTCATACAAAATTTATTAAATATTTATCAAAAGTATTTTAGTTTTTTACCTTGAGTTTTTATTGTGTCATGAGAGGTAAAGGTGTTCAGAAATGAAAATTCTTTACATCACTACGATAACTCAATTTCAATAGCTTTGATACCGAGTTTAAGAGACCCAGGTCCAATATCCAGTCATGGAAATCAGTCAAGTAACTTAATGAATCCTCTATCGTAGTAGAAACTTAAGTGCTTATAAAGTGAATTTTCATGAAAAATCTAATGGACATTTAATAATTATCAGGGAATACTTTTCAAGTTTCATGAGTATTAGGTACGTTTCGAGAGTTATTCACATCTCCTATACTTAGAAAAATTCTTAAGACAATAACATCGACAAGATTTTCCTGTTTAAGAAACTGTTAAATTTTCCTATTTCAGAAATTTTCAAATCATATTGATGATGTTTTTCAGTATTACTTCCGATCAAAACAATCCATTATAAAGAACTACTGATCTTAGATCTACTTAATTTTTTCTCAATTCCAGATTTCCTTACTAAGCCTGAGTGCGCTTGTCTATGCCGTTTCTGCCGATCCATTTACCTTTGGAAAAATACCTCCTTACGGTATTCCAGTGGTCGAAGCGGAAAAAGAAAGCATAGAGAAAGGTCTAGAAATCGCCAAAGGACTCTCCTTTGAAAGTGCATTTCCTTGGCTGGAGAAAGAATTTGCCTTCGATAAAGGCATTGGAGAAGGATTAGGAATCGGCAAGAGTATGGAATTTGAAAAAGCTCTGGGTATTGGAACTGCAAGAGGGATTGGATTCGAAAAGTCTTTGTGGTTTCCATGGGGACTCTGGGAAAAATACTTTGGAATGGAAAAGAAACTCACTTTCGAAATGTCCTTAGCTATTGAACTTTACAAGAAATATGGATATTACGGACTGTGGGTCGCTAAGGAATTGGAGAGAAGATTCACCATTGCTAAGGAGTTGGGCCTTATAGGTCAAGAAATCGCTTTCCAAGAAGCTATAACTCTCGGGTTGTTCAAAGGTATTGGACTCGATACAATCTTCGAAAGTGCGTTGAAAGCTATTGGCGTTGAAAAAGCTGCACAAGCAACAGCTGCGACAAAGGAATCACTAGAAAAATTGTTTGGAATGTGGAAGAAATTTTAAATTATTTATTAAAGATATGTGATACAAGGTAAGATAGATTTTTTTAAGTCAACGTAATTGTAATGATTTTAAATGAAAAAGTTAAGAATTTGCCTTCGGATAATTAGGTAAAAATCTTTATGATGATAAAGTCTTATATAATGAACAGTTTTTCATCCGTTTTTATCAAATTACCTCGGCTTAAGCAGATTTCCCTTCTGGAATCTAAGAAGAGATGATTAAATTACGGTATTTATTTAATACAGCAAATTAACCACTTCTAAATTTTATATATTTTGGCTGAATCTAAAACTATTCAGATCATTTTTATAATCTATGAAGTAAGAATTGGATTAATAAGTTGTCAGATTAGGATTCATTTATACAAATTTAATAACATGAAAACCGAAGTTCTTAAATTCCCTTTTCAGTTTAAAATTGTGTCGTATGTAGTACCCAAATCAAAATATTTTACCACAAAAAATAAATGCAACGTAGTTTTTGAGTGTCCTAAAGAACCTTTTAATAACAGAAAATATCTTTTTTTCACTTCAAATTTTTTGAGAATTATTTATTTAATATTTATGTCTCATAGTTAATATTAATACTAAAATAAATAAGTTCCCTTTCTTCCTTGTCATTCAACAACAGAGAATTGGTGTTTGATTTTTTGTTTTGTTTTGCCTTCTGAAAAAGAGGTAGATAAATAATACAAAAAGATAAATGTTCTAAGTTAAATACAGATAAAAATATGATGAAATCAATGTACTAGCTGTATATGTAGAATACCGTCGTATATATTACATATGAAAGAGTCTTAATTCCAAATGGGGAGTATATTTGAATGAGGAATTAATTATTCAATTTAAATTATTTTTGAAATTCTGAATTATGTATCAAAAATATTAAATTAATTCTTGCAGATGACATTATAAAAACAGAGAAAATATTAGCGGCTGATATATTTTATATATTTATTAAAATATATATCTTGTTTTCAGGTTTATTTACTGTTATCCATGGTCATTTAATGAAATTTTGCTTTGTTTTCTAGGTTGGACGGATCGGAATTTGGACACTATTCTGCTTAGAAGCTGTTGTAAAAATGTTCATGTAGTGTTTGTTTCAAATAAATTTTATTTATTCTCTGTTGATCTGTTGAAATTTTATCTCAAAATCATGCATAGAATTCTAATGGTAGTATACATTTTTCAAGCGTGTCTCTCTCTCTCTCTTTTTTTTTAGTTTGATCTGAGATATTAAAATTGAATTTATTCGTAGGAAACTAACGTGAAATCTCAATTGGGTAAATGTAACTGGGGGAATTCTGTAGATAAAATTATTACATGAATGTGAAATGTAAAATTGATACACTTATATTTGTTTTCTTTCGTAAAGAATACCTAATTGAATGGGTATTGTCAGAGACAGGTAAAACTGAAAATGCTCTCTATGTACAGTACTCTTACAGTTAGTTTTATTTGTAACAGATGTACAAATTTATTGGTAATAATACAAAAAACATACAAGAATACTTTGGTTGTGGAAGTTAGACTAATACCACTTCTGATTTAGAATTTTGCACTTTGGAGTAAAAATAAATAGATTTCCAGTACAGTCGAACCCTGATATAGCGAACCCGGTATATAACGAACTCACGGATATAACGAACGAAAATTTTGCTCCAGCCGTTTTCCTATTGTACGTAATTTAATTAGTATTGTGTCAGTTTCTTGTAATCGATTTTAGTAGATTTAATTCATTAATGATCATTTTTAATAGATTTTATCATTTTTTTAATACATCATTATTGAATACACATTGCAACTAATGAGTTATACATTTTGTTAATTCTAGCATTTTTCTTAACGGTTTGGATATAGCAAACCACCGGATAAAGCGAACAAAAGCTTTGGTCCCTTGAAGTTTGTTATAACGGGGTTCGACTGTAATAGAAATTTGACATTAACCAATCAAAAACTGGAAATCAGTTTGAAATAAACATTTTACTTTTTATACTTAGGTTGAAGAGATATATAATTGACCTATTTTAATACGAACTATTTTAAATTGATACTCAAAATGCAAATAATAATAATAATGATAAATAAAAAAATAAATAAATATATATATATATATATAAATCGCAACTTTTTTCACCAATGAAAATAATTCTTTAGTGATTGTACTAGCCTGTTTAATAAAGCTGTATTTATTGCTGTCAGAAGTAATAATAGGAATGGCTTTTGGTATAAATAATTCACGATACGTTTTAACTTAAAATTGCAGCAATTTCGACTGATGGAAGCTGCGGCTAGTACTTGTATCGTCCACTCAGAAATTTTGAATATTTTAACTGCGTATCTTGTTAATGAACAAAGAACGTTTCATTTTACTTATTACCTTTGTTTATAAATAATTTCAGTTTTCCTGTACAAACAACACAAAACTTTGATAATCTTTAAATTGGTTTGCAAAAGGCATGGAACATGCCCTTGTGGAAGGTGGACACTTTTTACCTCCAACGTACAAATTTATACATCTGCAGCGTACTCAGCGGTTTTGAACCTAGTTTTTTATTTTGTCATGTGTGCTCCAGCGTAGCTGTGCTTTGCCGAAGAGCAAATAACATGGACGAAACAGAGGTCCAAATTTGCTGGGTACACTGCAGATGTACATGTTCCCTAAGTTGGTTGTCTTCGTAATTTGAATTCCATTGTAGATGTATGTTACAAATACATATGAAATACTTGGAGCTATAAAGCGGAATTTTATTTTCACTGGGAATTTATGAAAGTTAAAAGTCAAGTTGCAGGATTTTCGTGCTAACTCTTCAACAAGTTCGATTACTAAGTAACACTGCTTAGAATGGGTTTCATTATCAAAAGGAAGTAATTATAGCTTTGTAGATTGGCAGGACAAATTTAAAACGAGTTAAATTTTGCAATTAAAGGAGCTGAAATGTTGGCCAAATAATAGAACAAATAACCAAACCTAGCTTATTTTAGCCGCGTTAAAAGATTTTTGAACCCCAATATGCAATAGCACAAATTTTTCAAATCCTCGTTAACAAATCATATATATTGTTTCTAGATGGTGATGTTTGGTGACGATCCCTTTTACTCCTTTCATACTTAACCCAAATCGATAAATGAGGTGCCATTTTAGAGATTAAGATCTCCGCTTCTGACGAATTGTTAATTTAGGATTACACATTATGCTGTTTGTTTAAAAATCGAAGTTAAAAATTGACTTTTGGCCCTAGAGTTCTTTCCCTGGAAGCGCCGATACAGTATGGTCAAATATTGTGCGTGGTAATGTAAATATCCCCTTTTCCACGAGTTTGTGTCATACTTAACATTTAATATTGTCTACAAATGTGTTTGGACGTGTACATTCTCATGTTACCCTGTTTTGTGTTATGCATAACCTCCAATATTGTGTTTTAATCTGCTTTGTATTATCCTTTCGCACAATTATTATTTGACAAATAAAAAATGACTACAAATGAACCGCTTCTTCTTTGATCCTACTACAAACCACAAACATCACCATGAAATTAATCCTATTTTATTCACATGTGAAATTTTCGCAAGGGCCACCTAGTAAGCGTATATTTGTAATTCTCTAAACTTTTATTCAAATACGCTTGTAGAATAGTTTTTTTTTTTTTTTGGGGGGGGGGGGGGGTTCGTCCCAGGATTAAGAATGAAACACAACAATGGTTACATTAGTATTGCACTGTTAATGTAACTGCTAAACAATGTATAACGCCAGTTATATCACATAATTTTCAATCAGTTATTTTCAGTGCTAATGAGATAATTGTATTCTTATGTAAAAATCTGTCCAAGCGAACTCTCGCCGTCTTTGTTTCTCTTCCATATGACTAAATTTTCGGTACCTAATTACAACTATCAAGAGAAAATAAAAGGATTTTTTTAATGGATCTAGCAAATAATGGCACTGTTATCTAAACTCAATAAAAACGGTGAAAAAAATAAATAATGGTTCAACCTTGCGGTTTTTATTAGCCTTGACTAACGGAAGCAAATCATCATAGGGCATGAAGAGATCTGTGTTACAAATGACCAAAAAAAGATGTTGACCAAATAAGTAAATCGCTTTAAACGAGCTATTACATGTAGTTTTATATATATCATTTCTAATGTACAGTCAGACGATTGTGATTTCTAAGAATAACCAAACAAAAGATTTCATCAAATGGGAAAATCAGATGCAATGTACAGTGTTACAAAACATATATAAACCCTCTGTAATAATGATTTTACGACAGAGAGACAAATATATTGCTTCCTATTTTCTTAGAGTTAAACAACCAGTCAGTTAACAATGAAGACTATGGTAAGTTTCTAGTCTTATGTGTTTCTTATAATTTTGAAATAGAAATATATTTTATTATGTAATGTAACTGTAGTATCATGAAATGATGAAATTAAACTCCGCCATTAATTTGTAAATTTTTAGAGAATAAGAAACTGCGCCTGGGGAGGAGGCGTCTATATTCGAATTTGAAAGATGTCTGATCACTCATAAGCCCCCCAGGGTGTTCAGTTTCATAGCCTATGGCAATGAGTATAGTAGATAAATTTAGACGCAAAGACTGAATTGTCAAAGTTTAATAAGCACTGTGCTCCTTAAGTTAAAAAAATTTTTTTTATTCCTAAATAGAAATAAAATGTGCTCGATTTCGAGTAACGGGACCATTAGTGTCTTTTATTATTCTTGTCCTCGTCACATAACTTAAGGGTTAATTTAAACTATATTTTTTATTCCGTTTGACAATTGGTAAAGATACACGTCTTTTCAAATGTGTTTTATATCACCGAAATACAGTAAACAGTATTATCAAAAGTTAGTTTCCAATGCACCTTCATTTTAAAATTTGACATTTCGAAATAAATAATGGTTGAAAGAATGAAATTAAAAATGTTTGAATAATTTATTTAAATATTACTTGTTTTGTAACTGAAAAAATGTTTTTTTAATGATAAAAATAACTCGTTCGAAGTTTTCTTTAAAATGCTGTTCCTTTACGGTATTATAGTGTGTAAAACTTTTAAATTTCGAAATGAAAAGTTTATGCATTTTAATTTTTATAATATGTTATTAATAAACTTAATCTGGCAACAAGCTTGGCATATTGGCCCAAACTATTCTCATTTAAGTTTGAATCTTTTGATAAAATAAGAACTTTAAAGGTCTCTAATTTTTTTAATAATTAGCTTTTTATGTTGCTTATTTAAAAGAAGCAATTTGAAATAACACTGTACAGAATTTGACGATTTTAGATAAGAGTCCACCTTCTTTAACAGCCCAAAACTGATTTTCATTGCGTGAAAAATCACACTTGATACTCATCGAATGGATACTTGATACGGATAAACACGCTGTAATGTAAGAAAGAATTCTCGTAATGGGTTCTCAAAAAGTAAATTGAATCATATTTATGTTTCTTGAAAAGAAAAGAAAACCTCTCAATTCACGGGAGTAATGAAGACAGCTGCAAATTCACTGTAAAATTGAAAAGTAAAATATGGAATATTTCACTCACATCTTGCCGATTTTAAAGGTAACTTTATACATAATCTAAAATGATAGTAGAAGTGTCTATTTAACCCAAGGCTGTATGCTTAAATTCAGGTACAAGATTTAAAGCACCAATTTTGTGTAATAAATATATAAATACACTAAATTATAGGGGTTCCTTCCTTGGAGAGTTTTAATAACTTTCAAGGAACCGTTAATGACTCATACAAATATAGGCACAACTATAATATATTAATTCAGATTGCTCTACGACATATCAAATACTTTTCTGACGAAAAAATCCAAAATTTTTAAATTCTTCCCGGGAAAAACTTATTTTCTACGAGTAATTTAAGCCCTTTTCGAATTTCTTTACCTCTTTTGAGATGATGCGAAATTTATTCCTCACCATGAAAGAGAACTGAAAGAAATTTATTTCTCATAACGAAAGTTTATTATTTGTTTAAAAGTTATTTTTAAAATATACATGTCTGAAATTCAGCTCTGTGATAGATATTTAATGTTGTAAATAGATATCTCACCGTAGACATTCTAAGGGAATATAACATATTAAAGAAATATCCATAATAAATAAATTTTGTCTCTCTCTCTCTCTCTCTCTCTCTCTCTCTCTCTCTCTCTCTCTATATATATATATATATATATATATATATATATATATATATATATATATATATATATATATATATATATATATATATAAGGAATAAAATAATGTCTTATTATAAAGATATCAAGAACTTATAACTTTTAGCTTTGTAACCATTTGACTAAGCTTAGTAACATGCTACGAGTTTAACTGCTAATTGTATTGAGAGTAACATGTTTAAAAAATTTTCTTTCAAAGATAACACACGACAGTGCGTATCTTCTTCATAATAAGGGAAGCTTCAACTATATAAAACACCTAAATTGTTCAAACCATAAAATTTTCAAGGATCTCTGCACGTGTCGAAAGTGATAACAGAAGTGATAACATCAGATTGTTCAATTTTTGTTTTCGCATTTTTAAGTGTTTACAGCAGAAATCTCCCAATAAAATATACCTACAAATATACATGACTCATGTTAAGGTATCAGGCACCTTATAAAAGCCAAGAGACTTGACAAACATAATCCCTATTTTCAATCATCAATAGTTGTGAAAATTATTTATTCAGGAATATGAAAATTTTTCTGTGAGTTAAACACTTTTCTCTTTATAAATGTGGCTCAAATTTCTTTCTAGCTTGAATATATTTTCTTTTACTGTTTAAAATTTCAGAAATTGTTTTTTTCAATGCTATATCATTGCGCGCAGATTTGCATCTGTATATTCATGGATATACACATTTTATAAGTTTTAAAATTAAGTTATATAATATATCTTTAAAACTACCAACTTTGAAATTAAAATCTTAGTTCTTCATAGATATTTTTTTATTTAATTTTAAAATTTCAAAAATGTTTTTGATGAATTTTATCGTAATTAATATTTTTATAATAGAAATGACACAATAGTAGGTCATTTCAATTATACATCTTTATATTGCACGTTTATGAAATTTCTAGGCATTCAATCAACTGTTCTGGTGATATCATGTGCGCAATGCCATAACAAGGAAAAAATACCATTGTTTAAATTTCAAACAATTAAAAATTTTATCTTCAAGCTAGAAAAAAATAGAGCCTTATTTATGAAAAAGAGTTTTTAACTCACAGAAAAACTTTCAAATTTTCCCGAAAAAATGATTTTCATAACTACTGATGATTGAAAATAGGGATATGTTTGTCGAGTCTCTTGTACCTGCTCCCTTAAATGAAACCGTTTAATAATTTTAGCTTTGTTCTTAACTGTATTCCTGCAGAGAGAATATAGGTCACGGTCACTCAAACTTCGCCCCTCCAAGCTTTTATGTGCGGCCCAAGACACTCACACTCATTATCAGGCAGGTGTTTTTGTAAACATAATTTAACTCACGTTGTTTGCATCAACGTACATATCTTTGTGAATAGTCCTATGCCAAAATGAAATAGGCGAAGAACGTAAATAGAAATCGGCTTACTGATTCTTACCTCGAAGACGTACTGAGAGTAGCATGCAACAAGTATAAACCTCATTTGTTTAAATAGTCAAAAGTTTGTCTCAACATAAAAAAAATCTCATTCATTTTAAATAAACGGTTGAATACATTTATGTTTTGAGTTTTATTTTCTACATAATTATACAGGGTGTTCGGGCTAAAGGTATCCAAAAGTCATGACATATTTTTACGGAACTACCCATTAGAATTAAAAAAATTATTTAAACAGAAAGTCTATCTCACCTAGTTTTAATATCAATCATAGATTTCGATCATACAGAGGCTGTTCACACATTTTTTAGACGATGTATATTGTATTCACAAAACTAAATTACATAAAATTCTTGTGTTTTAAATGTTCTATTTGACATCCCTTATTCTGAACTATCTTTCGACACCGCAATGTCCAGGATAATAATGCCTTTTGAAGTGTCAGAAGAGGTATTCTATCCCATTCCTCCTGAGCAGCTTTCCAGAGTCCTGTAAGGGTTTTGGGACGACGTTTGGATAATGCAGATTTTAAAAGTCCGAAAGCACAAAAATCCATAGGTGATACATCGGGAGATTTAGTAGGGATATCAGTGAAGGGTATGGCCTTGATACCAGTTTTTTGTTCCATTTCTTTTAGGAAATTTACAGTGGATTTTGATGTGTGACTGCTAGCTTTGTCCTAATGGAGTCTCACAGATTGATGGCACTGTAGGGTAAAGCGATGGTATTTCATTCATAAAAATTGGCTATAAAATATGTTCCTGATAGTATTTGGAGTTAATCTTGACATTTTTTTTCACTCTCTTTATTTTTAACTTGCCATTATAAGAAAAACCAGCAACAATCATGAATCCCTTAGAAAAACTTTTTTTCGATTCTTTGAACCACGTACTTAAACTTTTTTCTCCCCTTTTATGATAATAAATGGCTCTTTTTTTGTTGCAATCATTTAAATACACCCATGATTCATCTATTGTGACAATTGTTTTCCATTTTTCTTTGGATAAGTGTTTCTCATATAGAATTCTGCAGCGTCTCCTGCGTTCAACGATATGATTTGGATGAAGACGATGCACATTGCGTTTTTTTCGCTTTCTTAAGATTTAAATCAACGTTTATCATTCTGTTTACAGTGGACACCGAGCATTTTAATGATTTTGCAACTGTCCTTTGACTAGGGGTATTTTCTTTTAACATTAAACAACGTACCTTTGCAATAGTCGAAGATGTCCGTTTTTTCCTTGGATACTTGCTTGGAATGTTTGTCCCACTTGAGGCTCCAATTTGACATTTTTTTCCTTTCTTGTTGACGATATTACGTATCGACGCTTTAGATATCACAAAACCATGACTCTCACATCGTTTTTGGAAAACGGAGTATGAATATTTCTCTTCGGAAAGAGCATAAATTTAGCCTTCGAACCACTGCTTTGTTAAAAACGCCATTTTGAATAAAAACAAAACTTTCAAGCCGCAGACGATAATTTTGACTTTTAAAAACATAGTACAATTGCAATTATTTCTTTTGCAGCAAACAATTTTTTATTACCGCTTACCAAAATCGTCTAAAAAATGTGCGAACAGCCTCTGTAGTATCATAGATTTCGATGTGTGCACCTTTTGTACCACGACTAACGTCTAAATGGTAATCCAGTTCTTTCCAAGTGTTTCGTAGCATATCAGGCGTTATTAGACTTTTTTGCTTGGGTATCCGTTAAATCCGTTGTTTATAAACCAAAAATTGAAGCTGTGGATGCGTTGAAGAAGTGTATCATTCAAGCAATTCGTGTAATAATGCCTGATATGCTACGAAACACTTGGAGAGAACTGGATTACCATTTAGCCGTTAGTCGTGCTACAAAAGGCACACACATCGAAATCTATGATACTATGATCGAAATCTATGATTGATATTAAAACTTGGAGGTATCCAAACTGTTCTTTCTATTTAAATAATTTTTTTAAATTCTAATGGGTAGTTCCGAAAAAATAAGTCATGACTTTTGGATACCTTTAGCCCGGACACCCTGTATTATGAGTTATAATGTACTATTATGTTCCGGCCCGCTTAACGTAGCAAACATATGCATGCGGCCTGAGAAATAAAATGTTTGAGTCTGGCTGTTACAGGCTCGCATTACTGTTTTCTTTCTATCCTAGAGCTATTCTGCTTGAAAGTCCGAATTTATTTCTCGCTTAGTTTATGACATTCAATAACACATTCAATAAAAATGAATGAAAAACGCGTTTGTTTGAAATGCTGTTTATTGAAAAATATTTTTTTTGTATTTTTTGTTTACAGCAAGCAAATGTCGTTGCACCCTCTCGTAATGGAGGTTAACGATGTTTAGAATGAGGACGCGGAAGTAATAACATTGCTATACCCACCATTTGACTTCTTCTATTGCCATTTCCAGAGACAAAGATTAAGACAAATATTGTTTTAACAATAAATCTAAATATTTTTATTAGTTTGATTGAGATCTGAGGTAAATACTTCCCGCGAGAAGGAAAAATTTTCAATCTTAGTTTTTAACTGTTGCTGAATTTTAAAAATTTGATAAGATTTAAGGGGTCCCGGACACATTTAATTTTTTTTTAATTTATTGAGTTAAAATTCTGAATATTTTTGTGATGGTTAACCATATAATTTGTAAACAAAATCACATCATAGAACTTCTCATAAAGTTTTTAAAAATTTAAAATTGTTTAAAAAAATGGGGAAATTTAAAATATTTATAACTCCAAATATTATTTGCCGAATTTCAAAATTTTTTCATTTAATTAAACAGAAACATAGAAGTTTTAATTTAATTTAGAGTTTTTTAAAATATTAATTTTAAAAGAAATAAAAAATATTTAGAGAAAAAATTTAAAAAAAAATGATGTAACTTATTTTAAAAAATCAAATTTTCAAAAGTGAATATTTTTTTCAAATTTACTGAATCAAAATTAAAGTAAACTAATTGAAAAAAACATGTCCCAAGTTTGAACCATCGATCTTTAACGGTTCTTGACTTATAACAATTTAAAGACGAGAAATGGTGAAAAAAAAAAAAACCCATCATGCAGAAAACGCATTTACAGGTTTAAATAAAGATTGGCTGCTATTAGAATGTTGCAAATGAAAAAATTAATATCCCCTGTTCTAATTAAGATAGAAACATGATTTTAACGTCATTTTAAGCTGCAAAGAACAAAAAATTTCTTAATGCAATAAAACTTTTTTCGAAAATTTGGAGAATTTTGTGTCCTGGACCTCCTTAAAATTTAAAGACTTGAATTTTAAAAAAAAACCTTTATCTTAATACGATTTCAACTATAAAGGTTAGTGTCATTTTGTCCTCCATGCTTTGGATATTTGTGTATTATTAGTTTTTAATTAGTAATATGTGTAGATTGTTTATGGAAAAATATTTTTATGTCAATATTTCTTGAACGCAACGCTGCAGTTCATTTTAAATTCTAGAAGGCATCTCACCATTTCAAGGTATTGTCTCCATATAAAAATTATTAAATAATTTTAAATAATAGTCAGCTCCGTAGGATTAAAAATCTCCGATATTTTAAGATAAATTTCGATTGTTTGGTTAGTTGGGGCGCTTAGGTCACTTTTTGCTACAAAGACTAATTGGACCGAGACCTACCGCTTAGAGCCAATTCTGAACGGCTACAAACATTCATTTCCACAGGAGTACTCGAACCCACAGACTTGTACTGATGCTAGAGCTCTAGCCTTTCGGTAGTTGCCCGGCAGAACGATTTCGAAAAAAAAGTAGTTCATTTAAATGTCTTATTACATACTGAGCAATTCAAAGTTGAGAATCATAACAAACCTATTTTCCCTATGAAATTTAAAAGTTTGTTATATTTTAGAATAATTTATATTATAAAAGCTGTATGTATTAGCTTTATTTATTAACGCTTAAAGTTACATCTGCATACAATATTCTGAAATGTTTAAACATCGCTTACGTCATCTCACGTGATAAAAATTCTGGCGATTAAATTATTTTCAATTCTTGGTTTCGTAAGTAGCTAACAAATTATAATGATAATAATTAGCATCTTTTTAGTTAAGTAATATTTCTTTTATGATAAAATTGTAGCATTTTTTTCATAATCTGATTGCCATTACTTTCCCACTTATAAAGTCCACAGTAAAAAAAAGGAATGATTAGAAGAATATATGAACAAACAACTTTTCTTCGGCAGTTATGCGATCCTGTGTCTTTACCAAATACCTAGGACGGTCAGGTTTATCATACTACACATACGAGAAGTTTTGTCGTTTATATTATATGCCAATAGAGTAAAATCACAGAGATTTAGTTAATTTTAAATACGGGCTTTCAATAATCAAAAACCATGCAGATTATTTTGTTTAACAGCAAATCTTGAACATCATACGCATATATCCCGTTTGAAAGTATAAATTTCCTTTTCATAAATATTTTTCCTTCCTTAACCTTTAGCTTACGGGGCCCATTTTTCCGATTCCCTCTTTAGAACGGGAAATTTCATACCTCCTCTCTAAGAAAGACCATTAAGGGGGTTATATATATATATATATATATATATATATATATATATATATATATATATATATATATATATATATATATAATATATATATATATATATATATATATATATATATATCCATTCGTTGTTGGGAATACATCCTATCCCACCCCGTAAGGAAAAGGTTAAAGGCTTCTTATAAATTAGCTTTTCAAAGATTCTGCGTAAATAAGTGTAATAATGTAAACAATTCAACACAAACTAAAAATTTATAAAGTAGGCATAGACTGCCGAACAAATTAACTAAAAACCTACCCTAGCGTTGAAAACTTTTAACTTTTCAATAAAAGATTGCGCAGTTGCAACAAATCCTAATATTGAAAACGGACAAATATAACTAAAAATTAAATATTCCAACAGAGATAGATAATTATAGGAAGAATGTGGACGAAAAATAAATAGAAATCAAGCACTTAGGGCTCCATCATGGGTCCCGTCATGGGATGTCTTTTGGTTAGACCTGCATCCTATTCAGAATGTTTCCCTTGAGGTAACTGATTTGGTTAGGCTCCCTGATGACGAGACCAGTCGGTTACCTCGATTTCCTCTTTAGTTCCGTCACTACTACAGAATGCCTTATGGTGCGTAGAGCCCCGAGTGCTTGATTTCCGTTTATTTTTTGTCTACATTCTTCCTATAATTATCTAGCTCTGTTAAAATATTTAATTTTTAGTTATATCTGCGTAAATAAATAAGTCACCACTTTCGTTTGGACCCTTAACTTTATTCTTGAGCCTTCATGGGTCCGTGGACCATACTCTCTAAACTACTGATTTAAAAATTAATCGTGTATTTAGCATGTCAGGTAAAAAAGGTATCTTGACAAAAATTTAAAAGAAATTTCAGATATTTACCATCATAATTAAGTTCACTTTTATAAATACTGTCATTTATTTTTCAGCTTATCTTGCTGAGTGCTCTGATGGTAGTTGTGCCATCATATGCGCTTTTGGGTCTTGAATATGGTCCAGCACTCTCCAAATTCTACGGTCCGTATTACTTGGGTCTTCAGAAAGCCTTAGCTGCGGAGAAAGGCCTAGGAATGGCTCACATGTACGATCCCCTGATGGCGAAGGAAAAATCTTTGGGTTTTGGAAAAGCATATCCATATTATTTCCCCATGCTGGCGAAAGAGAAAGAACTTGGATATGGAATGGGTAAAGGCTTAGCCATGCTTGGCAAGGAAAAGGCAATAGGTTCAACTATCGGAAAAGGAAAACTCCTTTACTGATGAATGTTGAAAGATCGAGAATGTATGTTCGTTAAGTAAATAGTTCTTTTGTTACTTGTGCATTTAACTAATGAATGTCCATTTTGCTAAAATGAATATGAAAATTTTCATATTTTGTTAAATGAGAATGATGTAATGTATCAGTGAATAATTTCAACAAGCTAATTTTATTACAATACGTGATACTTTTTCTTAATGGTAAAATTTTGTTTTAGATTTTAATACGTTTATATTTGATTTCATCAGACGAGAAAGTATTTCCTTATGTACTCTAACATTTGAGTTCCTAATCATAATTATTATAGATTTAAGTCAAAGGTAATTTTTGAAGGAAAATAGTTAACTTACCCGATTAATGGTAAAAAAAAAATCTCTTTATTTATTATAATGCGTGTGTTTATTTTGCGTTTATTTTTTAGTTACTGTGAATACTAATCCATAATTTTTTTACATATAGGTAGATCAAGAAGTATCCACAAGGGATTGAAAATGCAATGCTTTAGATTTAGATGATGACATCAGTTATCATTGTTGTTTCAAGATGTAACAACCTGAATTAATAAATAATTTTAAGAATCGTATTATGTTCTGTTTTTATCTGTAATACCCGAGATTCTTAAGTAATTCTGAGATGTATTTTCAACAACCATAATTTAATAAAAGAAAGAAGGAAAACTACTAAATGTAAAACGTGAGTAAAGTTTTCTTTAAAAAATCGCTTTAAATTTTGAGCTTGGGTAGTCTGAATGCTGAATTTTCGACCAATGTCTAGATAAAATCTGTATTGCAACACCTGTCCATGTAATTTCTGTTATGTGATGAGGACACATTTTCGGCGAGTTATTAGAGATACAAAACTAATTTTGTCCGCAATAGAATTTGCCGTATATTTTTTTCAATATCATAAATAGCATTTGTTGCATAGCCACTTGATACATCGATATATTTATACTATTTAAACGAAGATTCTTCATTTACCTTACGTAAGAAAAATTCTAAATTTTACACGATATTTCAAATATTTCCTAGTAAAGTGCGAAAAATACGCGCATTGAATATCTAACTGTGTAAAATTTTTATCTCTTTAAAATATGTGCATAAATTATTTTATTCTGCATTTATTTTTTTAATAAATGTAAATCAGAGAAAAATAGGAGAAATTTCATCTATATATAAAAAACAGTTCCGTAACTGACAGATTGACTGACTGACATACAGCGCAGAGACCAAACCGCTGGACCTAAAGGGCAGAAATTTTGCATGTGTAGGGGTGCACTAAGAAAGATTTTTGAAAAAATCTTCTTCGGTTTTTTTATATTAAATTTTTAAGCTGATTTAGTAATTTTTTTTAAGTTTGCATTTAAAATAATAATTTGAGGGTTATAAAATTTATATCACTAGAAAGATCATAAAAATTCCTTTAAAATGAAATATTTTCGAATCTTTGCCTCCATTTTCCGAATTTTTAAAGATTAATTTTTAGAATTTAATTTATTAAATGCTGATCACGTGATTTATTTTTCTGGTACTTTAAATTAATTTATCGTCACGGGCATAACAACGAAATAGACAAAAAAAATTTTTTTTCTTCCTAATGCGGCAGATGATTGGAAATTATGCAAAAAAAAATTAAAATACAGTGAAAGATATGTTCCTCAAACTGTACCATATTAACTGCACTATATTCTTTAGTTTGTTCAATTAGATTTCATTTGAATATTTTCTTCTACATTATTTTGTCTATATAAATATCCGTTACGATGGTTTTATAAATATATTTCTTCGTTTTTTTGGCATTAATTGCATAGATTGACCGTTGTATTTAATTTGAATGTACTCCGCAGCGAAGTACAGGTTTACAGCTAGTTACATAAGAAAGATCATTACCTCCTCATTATATCCCTTCCAATTATTTGAATCTGTATTCAATCCGAATAGGCAGAACGACTGTCAAATGTCACCAAATTTGCCACAGAAAGAAAAACAAAAGTTTCAGCGCAATAAATGAGTAACTCGTTAGGTCAAAAGAAAAACAGAGTTAATTTTCTGAGTCATACCTCACATTTCAAATCTCGAAGCATGTGACACAAAACTTAAAGAGTCTGAACTGGTATTGAACTTCATTTTCAGCTAATTTTTTTTTTAAAGTTCAAAGGTGTGAACCGGAAGCATTCAAGCGCAAGTGATAATAAATAAACATATAAGCAAATGGCATAGAAAATCACAGTTTAGCATGGTTCTAGAGAGAAAATTTAAACTCACACTTAAAAACCTCCAAATAAACAATTAAAATGCATAATATTGACATCGTGTCGTGCTATTCAGTGAACCGTGCCAAATACTCAGCCGGCATTTCCCACCCTGACTCAAAAGCGTGACGTTATGAAACTGGACTTATGGTGCAAGCCAAGGATTTTGTTGCCCGTTAAAGTGACCCAATCGTACCGTATGAGGCTTGTTAACAAGGGTGCGGTTTGTTGGAGGGTAAGCTCTAATAATCGTAAACGAATATTAATTAAGTAATAGGCTTGTACCATGGGCCTTTTCCGTATTTAAGCTGAGCCGGGGATTAGGGAAAGATTAGATGGCGTTCGGCTACCGCACTAGAAACACATGTAGGAATAACGTGATGAATTTCGTCGTAAGTACAATTTTCTGTTATCTTTGAAAATGTTTAAATCATTTGAATATGCGCTATTATAAACTTAGGAGGGTAGTAACGAAATATTTGTAATTTCCAAATTTTGATCTGTATTCATATTTATATATGAAAGAAATAATCTCGAGATAAACAGCTTAATACCAAAGGAAAATACAAAATGAGTTTTTATACTTCAAATACGGCATTAAAGAATTTAAACATACATATAACGGTCTTAAGAAGAAAATGATAGCAGTTTTCCTTTAACGTTGCATTGAAGAATGAGATTTCTAAAATTTAGTAAAACTTTCATCAATTTAGTAACAATTCATTAATTTAGTCTAAAATTTAGTAACAATTCATCAGCATTTTATACTATGTAACTTAAGAAAACTTGTTCTCATTATACTGCATGATGCAATAATTGGCTCAATCGGACAAAAACTGTAATTAAAAATTAATAGTATTTTATACAGTGGATCAAGAAATTCTTAATAGACTCAAAGTAAAGCACATAATACTTACACCCACATACACCCACACACCCACATACCCACAAACCCACACACACACACACACACAAACCCACCCACCCACCCACACACACACACACACACACACACAACCCCACCCCCCCCCCACACACACACATATATATATATATATATATATATATATATATATATATACATGTGTGTGCGTAGGAGAAATCAATATACACCATTTTACTTTACCTGAAAAGTTCATAGAATTTCTCTTTAGTATAAAGTTTTGGCATACAGGTGAGTTTGATCAAAATTTACCTCCTAGTACTTCTAAAGGTATCTTAATATATTTCCTGAAAGATACATTATAGACACACCTAAAATATTAATAATTATTTTAATTAAATAAACAAAGATATGTCGATTTTCGGTTATCAATCAGTTATTATTTTTATTTAAGGGAGTAAATTGTTTACGAAATTTTTTTCGCTTGATAAATAGAGATCTGAATTGTGATATTTAAATCCTTTTGAAATTTAAAACTATTTTGAATTAGTTCTAGTAACTATTTATAATTAGCTTTGAACTCTTAAATTAGCTTTTATTTCACACCAGAATAAGACCTGTGTTGTAAAACTGAAAGCATTTTTTATTTAAATAGTTGTATAAATATAAATATAAAACATGAGCCAATCTATAATACTGCGCAGCATTCGAAACTCGAAGTTAAGCATGTGGCCTTCTTAATTATTGGTTTTATGTCGTTTTATTTAAATTTGTTTAGTTTCATCCCAACTATAAAACTTGTGAAAAATATAACTTACTTACTTACACACACACACACACACACACACATATATATATATATATATATATATATATATATATATATATATATATATATATATATATATATATATATATATATATATACTTCGTCGACCATGTCCCAGCCAATCCTTTAACAGGAAAAAAGGGTTTAATTTTCTGAATAAACTTGTTGTATTAAACAACTTTAGTCAAATGTTACAAATAAACTTGGTAACAATAACAAGTTTAAAGTAAAATTAAACTTAATAGCAAAGTCTATGATAACTTCAAAATGAATGAGAGTTTTGAGATTTCATTTTCTTTACTTACTGTAAAACTGCTGTGACGCTGCGATTCCGTGTCACAGAAAACATATGTAAGGGATTATTTAGTGTAATAGGGATTTTCTTGTACTCGAAACGTTAGGAAACTTAAGAAATATATGAATACAGTGGAATCTCGATCTATCGATTTTCAAAGGACCGACTGAACTGAACGATAAATGCGGGAATATAACAAAGCAATATGATCGTCGGGACTGGGTGAAATAAACGACACATAAGGGAAAACGATGATTCGGAGAACGATCGATCGAGATTCCACTGTATTCAGAATTTGACCCAAAAAATTCGTAACGAAATAAATGTTTTTCTTTACCCAATTTAAATTTTTCTTTAAAATTTATGCGATTCTTTTTTCACGATGAAGCCCGCAGTTGTTGTTTATCACCGCTGACTTCGCAGCCAACCTCTTGGGTTTTCCCGGACCACCTGTGGTCCGCAGACCATCGGTTAAGAACCAATGTGTTACAATGAAATCGCGGGCCTAAATTCCGCAATTTCTTGCATATATTGTGACATTCTTTGCCAAAAAAGCGCACATACAAGAAACAGTAAAGGTGTGAACTCTGCCCGTTAAAAGCATTTTTACTTCCACCGAAGAACGCTGACATTCTTCCCACTCAGCTATTCGTGTCACCAATAATTCATTTGATGTCACTCTTCCTAAACACAACTTTAGCGCGTAATCCTAGGCGTTCACAAATGCCTCCGGTAAGTGGGTCAGAAGGTTCGTGGGAGAGATGATATACGCATGTCCGCAGGTTTCGTTAGCATAAGATGAGCGAAACAATGGGCGAATCGTGTTTTATGGGTACGGGTGATAAATCATTAGCACAAGAAAGAATAGCCTCTAAATAAACGTTTACTGGGAATTTTTTTTTTGGTAAGATATGTCGAAACTTACTTACATGCCTGAGAGAAATTTCTTTTTTCATGGCATCCACATTTTTAGAGGTTGTTTCCAGTTTTAGGTATAGTAATTTAATAATCTGGTTGACAGGTAAGTGCAAATGCGGCAAAAATGGCATTGGGAAAGACATATATTTCAATATTTTTTATTACTGAATAAACTGTTGAAGTTCAGTTGTATACAGTTTAAGTGTTTTTCATAGATTTATATCAAAGAATTTGAAACCGTAAAAAAACGTTTGATGAAAGGCAAATGTGAATAAATAAAAACTCCCCAAAGCAATCATAAAACTTTTGACAATACGTAAGTACACGAAGTAAAACTGATTAGCAAAAGTAGAAGTATTAAGCGTTTTGGAAAAATTTTAAATATCAGGAAATTTCTTTATCTCTCTCTATCTGTGCATAAAAATTTGTTGAAGTCCTATATATATATA
The DNA here is from genome assembly GCA_907164885.2 of Dolomedes plantarius. Taxonomy (NCBI): domain Eukaryota; kingdom Metazoa; phylum Arthropoda; class Arachnida; order Araneae; family Dolomedidae; genus Dolomedes; species Dolomedes plantarius. The sequence continues at coordinate 49,325,749 of OU015496.1, forward strand.
TATATATATATATATATATATATATATATATATATATATATATATATAAATGATACGGTGCTTACACCGCGTACTCTTTAACTAAATAATTAATCTAAAAGCAGTAATCAGAGTAGGCTTGTGGCAAAGAACTAATACTTAAATAACATTTAAAAACTTTATTAATTAACATTAATTAAAAACCTAACCCAGCTAAAACTCCATTTCCCTCATTCTCATCTAAGGACACGCGACCGGCCTCTCTGAATGTGATCCGCAATCCAATGCTTTGCTCTTTTTCGCGCGCTGCAATTACGCGAGCGAAGCATCGTGAGTCACTCTCTCGCGATTTCGAACATTCGATGACTACGTGCTAGGCAATTAATTATTGATGACCTTGGTCTTGTGAACTCTCCGCTGCCCCCCCCCCCCCAAAAAAAAAAAAAAACGCACTTCCTGAATTGGAAAACAGTAGAATTTCAAATAGCAAATTACCGTTTAACGTTTATTTGCCTAATTTTAATCCTAATTAATATACTTAAACATAGTTTGTGTTCCTAGCATTACTTACTTACTTACTTACACACACACACAAACACAAATATATATATATATATATATATATATATATATATATATATATATATATATATATGTATGTATGTATATATACATATATATGTATGTGTGTGAGTGAGAGTGAATGGTGAAAAAAATCTTAAAAACCGCTTGATATAACACCTGTAAAAGTCAATATCTACTAAGGTCTAATTGAAAGCTACGTTCTAATAATTTCATTCAATAAAATATTACATTTTAATTTATCTGACTCAGTTGGCAGGCTGACAAAGATTTACACTTTGCTCACTAATTCATTGCTTAGTTAGTGCTGAAACATCTTAATGTTCCAATTTGCATTTATTCTATTTTTACATATCTCATAAACATCTTGAGTTATGTCGGGGCTTGCGGATACTTGCGATACGTGCTGTATATACGGTGCAAGATTGGTTGGGTTGAGCAGTATTGTGCGTTACGGTTATCTATGAATACGCCGAAGGAAACGGCCGAAGAAACTCTCGAACGAATTTAGGTTCCTTAAAATCCTGAATTTGGGACATACATTCTTTATGATCCAAGCTCATCTCTAAGCACAACTAAGTTATTAAATGCAATTTATTAACCTTCGTTTTTTCATTTCAGGTGTTTCTTGCCCTAACTGTTTACTTGAATGTGGTGGTAGATGCTGACATATCGTGGCAACATGGTCCTTCTCTCCACTACGGCTCACCGAAACTTTCCTTCCCGTCCTACGAAGCTCACAGAAACCACATCAAAGCGAAATACTACGCGCGAAAGGCCCATGACCTGGCAAAACTACGAAGCAGCATATATGGTGTAGGTCACGGTTTATACGGTTTCCGGTATGGCTCTCATTTCCCTGGTCATTTCTCGAAGCCTTTCCCTATGCTGCCATTCGTGAATAAATACCCTGTGTTCGATATGGGTTCGCACCACTTAGATACACCGCTCCACTTCTCGCCGCCGACGTCTTTTCTTGGATTTTCTGGACTGTTAACAGGATTTGGATATCCAAAGTCATATCGCAATGGTTACTCTCATAGTTACTCGTACGGTAAAGGGTATTCGTACGGCAATAAACATTCGTATGGCTTCAACAAACCCTATTCTTACCATCATTATTCGGGTTTGAAGTCCCCGTTACCACTTTCTTTGAAGTACGTTAAAAAGGAGTACCCGGGCGAAACCTTTGTCTACGAATCTGAGAAGGAACCTCATTCTCATGGTTACCAATATTCTTACGTGAAAGAAACGCCTGATTTCGGAGGGTATGATTCAATATACGGCGTAAGGTATAACGATTTTGGCCGAGAGTCTAATTACGGAAAATTTCCTGATCATGGGTCTGCTTATGACTCCGATATACCTATAAAATCAAGTTATCATGATATGATTCCGTTCAGCGAGGTAGAATTAGCTGATACAGGACACGAAGGAAATAACTACGTACCATTGCACGCGCAAAGCTATGTGGGGTTCAGTGATATTGATTCTAAGGATGATATTCACTCATTAAACATTGATACAGGCCCTTCATATAATAAATTCGATTCGAGTGATCTTATTGCATATGGATCGGAAAAGTCTGACGCTAAAATAAAGGATGATAATTAAAATTAATAAGGTTTAAAAGGGGTAAAAAATTGTCAAGGAAAGTTTGTTTTGTAAAACACAGAATTTTGCAAAATTTATGTTGATTCACTTTATTTTGTTTGTCATTTTGCTTTTATCTTTGGGCATTATTTTTATTAAACATGCACCTTCTTTTATTGTCTGCTCTATTAAAAATATTTACATTCTTTATTCTAAGGTGGTGTTAAGGTATATCTAATTGTATACTACATTAATATGTTCTAGCTTTCACATTTTTTTATAAAGCTAAATGAATTAACGAACTAAACATTTTTAAAATTATAATGATAAAATGGATTTTATAGAGTCATTGTTTCAAATATTTTATAGGAATATATACATTTTAGTATCCAAAATCTGTTAATAAATATATTATCTGTTAGAACATCTGTTAGAAAAATATCTTCAAAAACAAAAAGCTTTAAGAAATTTTAAAGCCTACAGGAGTTTCTGTGTGGAAATATTAATTTTGTTATTTCATCAAAATGATAAATATGTTAAATATATCAAAATTATAAATAGATCCGAATTCAGTTATTAAGACATTGAATCTATTCAATGATTACATTCGTACTTACTGTTGCAACATATCTATCATTGATAAGATCTCTGTGATATCTGTGTATGCATTACTTTTCTGTGAATGTCACATACTCTTCATTTTTATGTTTGTATTGAGTCGCTTTAGACTCTATATCTAAAACTTCAGTTGTCTACTATAAGAAAGCAAAAACAAAGTTTTATTAATTTCAGATTAAAAGAGTATTATTGTTTTGATCCTGCAGAATGTTTTAGAAACATATTTTATAAAATACAGCATGTATTTTACTAAACATGTTTCTATAACATTTTACAACCACTAAAACGTTTACTTAACCATTTTAATTACTATGTTTCAACTATTTCTCTTCTTCACGTGTTCTTTTGATTTTCCCATATTTGAAGAAGGAACTACATCCATCCAAGAATCACACAATAAAATAATTCTTAATAACTCATATTATAATGTCTGCAACTTAGAGATCTCGATTCTTCATCATCAGGAGTGATATATGATTCCATGGGATTGTCGTAATAGCGTCTCAATTTTAACATAAAATGCTATATTGCTTCCAGATAGAGAATTGCTTCCTCTAAAACTTACAGCAATTATTATAACGCATTACTCTTAATTATGAAGACGTTTTACTTTATATAATATTTTTAACAATCTTTTCGTATTCACCACCTATTCATTTTCTGAAATAACATTAAACTATTACATGCACGTAAAGAGTGGTTTTTTCATTGTTATACAGTATCCGTTAGACAATTTTTTTGTAAATGTTTGATAAGTATATTTATTCAGTTTGCACCTGAATACTTCTTCGCTTTGTCTGTGTTTTTGTATACGTAACATCGAATCTGTTTATTTATAACGCATGTCTTTTAAGATGTATTCATACATTTTCATCATTATGTGATTATATTATCATTAACTTTTCTTCAGTATGAATATTAGCAGTACTATAAGAATTTCTTATGCTTCACTTTTGATATGACTGGCATGATAAACCTTTATATTTTTAGTAAAATAGGAACAATATGTAAGCTTAACTTCTCGATCATAAAGTATGAGACACCTATCTTTTTAGTGAAAATTTGCCAACTCTTTTAACTCGGAATGATCATTCTCTCATTTCATTTTGTTAATAATCTCATCCCCAATAACTAATTTATCAATTTGAAATCAACTAAGTTTATTTTTTCTCTCCGAAACCTATCTAGTTTTCTTAGACTGCTATTTAGTTTATTATTTTCTCTCTCTTTGTGTCTTGTATTTTTATCAACTATACGTTAATTTCAGTAGAATTATGAAGATTTTTTATTACATACATAATTTTATTTATTCTCTTTTTTTCTTTCTTAATATTATGAGAAAGGAAAAACGTTAGCTTCTCATTTTTTTTCTCTTCTGTTAAAGTCCTACATTGTAAATATTGCATATTACACAATTAAATATTGGCTGAGCATAAAAAAGGCATTTAGAAGTTCTTTTCTTTGAATATAGGAATTTCTTTTAAAAAAATCTTAAATAATTTAATTTAATTTAACATAAAATCTAAAATTTACCTTTATTCAATATTTTTCTTAACTAAACAGTTTGAACTAAAATATAAATAATTTTTTAAGTGATTACTTAACTAGGTAAATATTTATTTTACATTTGCATAAAGGGGAAAAATTAAATAAAATTATTTGTGTGCATTGCATAAAAAAATATTTTCTCCTGTTGGTAAATTCCTAGTGACTTGTTAGTAGATATTTTAACGCATTTTTATTATACCTGTTACCTCATGTTAAAAGCTTCTTAAAATCGATGATAAAAATAAAGAATTACAGGTTATTTCAAATTAATTAATATAGTATTTCTCCACGCCGGTGAGCCAGTATGGGATTATCTGTATTGATATACCATTGTATTGGTGAATGTTTGTAAATTGCCTTTTGAGAAATCACAACTAATGCTCTCCGGCCTGATGAAGAATTAAATTTATTAATTCGAAAGTAGTTGTCATTCTTAACTTTCATTGTGGATTTTAAGAAACTACGGGTTCCTGTTTTGCATGTCGATGGTTTGATGGTAATTCTTTAACCAAGATGCATTTGTTAATACTTCATCGAATCTAGTCATTTTTTTAATCAACCACTTTTTACGTACTGAGAAACTACATTTTTAACCCTTTCTCTCTTTTCATAGACACTGATGAGTTTTATATCATTACAACAAAGGGCATTATTGTGACCGAGAACAGAATTTTGTTTCTCAGATGAGGGTTTTAAGAAAAACGTTTTCATTCAATTTCTTCAGCGAGTTTTTATTTCTGCAACACGACTGCATTACTGCTTTCTGAATGTAAAATAGAATGCATTAACCTCATTTATATTTCGCAATAAATTTATTCGTATCAGAAGTTACTTTATTTGTTTTCGTTATTTCTATCATTAAAAATAATTATATTTGTTTTCGAGAAATAAGTGTTATTCTTGATATTGAATCCTTAATTTTTTGTATTCGGTGCATCTCATTAAATTCGTATCAACCCTATCAATGATATTTTGTATTCTACTCTTTATAAACATTTATGCAAAAAAATTTCATGTTCTGATTTTACTTTCCTGCAGTTAAAGAGGTCTAAAATTGTGTGATAAAATATATTTAATGATTTGTGATTCTTTAAGTTTTTATGTAATTATGATTATTATGTTCAATGTTCTTTTTTATGTGGAAAAGTACATTTAAATAGGAATGTTCTTGCTGCTTCAGTTCTTTTAATAAATTAATTTTGATTCCAAACTCTGGATTTTTCGTCATTACAAAACTCTCATACTTCATTAAACACTCTTAAAGAATTGACAGTTTTATGAATTATATGAGAGAAGCTTATACAGCTTATAAAATTGACTTTACAATTAATTTATTGATCATTTTCCAGTAATATTTAACATCCACAACGAAACACGCGTAAATATTCAGACAAAAATATATGTAAAGCATCTTGTCTCTAATCTTTGGAATAACACCTATATACAATTTGCGCAGAGGACTTGATTATTACGGAGGAAGTTATGAGATTTTGCAAAGTTTTTTCCCTTCTAGATTTAAACTGTGAATTCATCTTCAAATTACCAGACTCCCCAGAGAGATCCTTATACAAACTTTTAAAAATATACAACTGGGGGAGGGTTGACTTTTGATACCAATGGCCACCTTACATTCTTATAAACCCAATTTACAAAGCAACGCTAACATACAGGTTGTAGTCAGCTCATCGAACGTACATGCTACAAACTTCCTCTAAAACAGCCTCCTTACATGGGTGTTTAACCAAATGTACTCCAAAAGGTAAACAAAGCGCCTCAATAGTTTTATGATTGACCTATCTAGCTTCCACTCAGTTTATTAATTCTCTCTTATGCTTCAATATGCTTCTCTTCTTTTACCCATCTCGCTGCGATTGATGGTGTGGCAACGATATTTGTATTTAGGTGTTATTTTAAACTTAAATTTTTATAATTACTTACTAATTAAAGTTAGAATTCTCTTAACTATCTTTAAAATCAATTTACTTCAATAGTTGCCATTAGCCATTAGTGGTTAGTACATTTTAAGATAGATGGTAAGTTGCGTTGTATGTAGCAATAACCCATAAACATATAATAATTAAAATTTATCCTAGGTTCGAACTGAATGCATCACTGTGGTGATTAATGAGCCAAAAGAAAAATGAAATTAAATCTAATAAAATTACCTCTCTATCATTGGAGTACACCTAAAAAATAAAATTATTTCACCTAAAGGAAAAAGCTTCATATCTGCTGAAATAAAATAAAACCTAAAGCTGAAAATCAGAAAATTTACTAAAAAGGCAAGGACCGACATGACACCACTTTACAATCTAAAAATAACAATTTATTTAACAATTTACCTGACATTATAACAAACAAACACATTATCTCCAGATCTTCTTAACATTATTCTGACAACCAAATTCAATTGAATAAAATACAATTTCGTTTAAATGAGTTCAACTCTCCATAATACAAATAATTATCAATAAAAACAATACAAATAAGTGAAGTGGCTGGCGAATCAAAAAAAAAACCTTCTAAATGAAAAAGTGATGAGAAAAAAAACAAAAGTAAAACTATAGAAAAATTCAGTAAACCAAAAAAAAGGAAATTAAAATCATATTACCCAATTAAAATGCTGATGCACAAAAAAAAACACTACTATTTAAAGAAGTCATGAGGGGAGCCTTAACGCCATTTTCTAAAGCGTGCATGACGCCAAGACATGAACGTCGTCGGACTTTTCCGTACAGCCATCATCTTTTTATCAAGGCACTGGGGTCAGCTCCCAGCCTCTTCGCTCGCCTCTCCCCCTCTCTGTGTCCACTTGCACCCTCCGCCCCCGAGTTGACGCTCCTTTTTTCACTTTGTATTCCGCGGAAAGTAAGAAGGTCCAATCCGCTCCGTCAATCCCGGACGAAGAAAACGCTGAAATTCGGAATTAGCCGAAAGAATCTCCTCTCCGACTCATTGTTGATTTTTTCATTTTCTTATTTCACATAATAATCAAACAGTAGCAATATCAGCCAAATGTGAGTAAATCAAACCTTACGGGGCAAGGCAGGGAAGATACACAGACTTTGAACACCCCTTTTGAGTGCGTTAGGATAGATTCCATATTTAATTTTAGTAATGACTTACCCATTATTCAGGTAGCATGTGGAGGAGTAATTTTGAATACCCTCATTGATACAGGAGCGACCGTGAGCATATTAAATTTTAAAGTTTTGCCTAAATTAGAAAAAGGATTCATAAATTCCGAACAAAATTGTGCTTTGAAGGTTATTGGAATAACCAATAACTTTATGTTAATTGATAAAAAAGTGAATGTAAGTTGTAAATTTGAAAATTCCATAATTCCAGTTGATTTTTATGTTTCGCAAAACGAGATGTTAAATTATGATGCTATTCTTGGTTTGGACTTTTTACACCACAATAACATAAATATTAATTGCACAGATAAATTTATTCAAAATTAAAAATTTCGCGCTTTTTGGTGTAACAATAACAATAATAAAGCCATAAATGCAGCCCAGTTAATAGAAGCTGATTATAGTGCCATAGGTTATACGAAGAGTAAACATATAATCCCACTCTTGTCCGAATTAGTTATAAAAGTTAAAATTAAAGTCCCACTTCCAAATTCAAATCTAATTTTAGTACAACCAAGTAAGCATTCATTAACAAGTAATTGGGTAATTTCTAATTCAGTGAATAAATGTAATAAAGAAATTTTTGTAAAGGTAGGAAATTTTTCGCAAGACCCCATTCATATAAATAAAAACACCAAATTAGTTAAAATAGAACCAGTAGAAGAAGTAAAATTAAAAGAAACGAGCGTAAATACAATTCAAGATAAACATTTTGAAGATAAAATTGAACCATTTGGTGGAAAATTTGATTTAGATCATTTAGACCCAAAACAAAAATCAAAATTGTTAAACTTACTTAATAAGCATACAAATGTTTTCGCAGAATCAGTAAAGGATTTAACAGGTTGTCACACAATTTCCCATAGAATGTTCCTCACAGATAATATTCCAGTTAGGCAAAAGCCCTACAGAACTCCACATGCTTTAAAAGAAGAACTTAAGACTCAAATAGACAATTTGTTAGACGCAGGTATTATATCTATAAGTGATTCGCCGTATGCTTCCCCTGTAATATTAGTTAAAAAGAAAAATAATTCGTATCGGTTAGTATGTGATTACAGGAAATTAAATGTTAAAACCCAACCCCTTCCTTTTCCTTTACCTTTAATTGCAGATTTGTTAGATTCGCTTGAGGGAGCCAATTATTATTCTTCGTTAGATTTATGTTCGGGCTATTGGCAAATGAATCTTCAACCAGAGGATAGACACAAGACAGCATTTTGTACGGATTTTGGTTTATACCAGTACAACCGTCTTCCTCAGGGGCTCCGTAATGCTGCTTCATCCTTCCAGAGATTATTAGGTGTAGTTCTGGCCGGCTTAACCGACTGGAACATTAATACTTATATAGATGACCTAATCATTGCTTCAAAAACCTTTGATGAACATTTACAGAAGTTAGATGTAGTTTTTTCAAGACTAGGAAAACATAATTTAAAACTCAATCCAGCAAAGTGCCAGCTCATTAAAGATAAAATTAATTATTTAGGATTTCAAGTAACTAATGGTAAAATATTGCCTGACACGAGAAATATTGATGCAGTTTCAAAATTCCCTATTCCAAAAACTAAGAAACATGTCAGGTCATTTTTAGGCCTTTGTAATTTTTACAGAAAATTTATTAAGGATTTTGCATCTATTGCTATTCCTTTAACTATTATTTCCTTTTACTATTTATTTATTTCCTTTAACTATTCCTTTAACTATTGCCATTCCTCACTAAAGATAAAACCCCTTTTGAATGGACTGAAGATGCCAATATAGCTTTTCAAAGTTTAAAGCAAGCCCTAATTTCTTTCCCCTGTCTAAATTTGCCTAACGTTAACAGAGATTTTATCCTCCACACGGATGCTTCAGGTTTTGCCATAGGGGCAGTTTTGAGCCAGTTTGATACTGAGGGTCAATTACATCCGGTAGCCTATGCAAGCAGAAGATTAAAAGATGCCGAGACTAAATATAGCGTTTTTGAGAGGGAGACCCTAGCTGTTATTTGGGGAATTAATAATTTTAGGCAGTATTTGTATGGTAGGAAGTTTACCCTATATTGTGATCAGAAGTCTCTATCCTACGCACTCAAACTTAAAGATAATGGTAGGATTACCAGATGGACTCTCAGCTTACAAGCCTATGAGTTTGACATTGTACATACCCCTGGGAAACAAAATGTACCTGCAGATGTACTTTCCAGAAATATAAACACAGTGAATATAATGTTAGATACAGTGAGTGAATCAATGCAACCCCATAGACTCAGTGCAATGCAAATTAATGATAATAAGTGTAAAAATATTTTAGACATCCTTGATAATTCCCCAGAATACATAATTAACAATAATACCTTTTTTAAGAAGAATAATCTACTCTATTGTATTCCTAAATCTAATTGTCAACATAATCCTGAAAAACTTGTTATTCCTAAAACCCTAATTTCTGAAATCCTTAAACTAGCCCATGATTCACCCACTGTAGCTTATCCAGGTTTTCGGAGAACTTTAATGAGAATTAAAAATAAATATTTTTGGTGGGGAATGTACAAACACGTTTTAAACTATATTAAATCCTGTACTCAGTGTTGCGAGAAGAGAGGTTACAGGGCAAATCAAAAGGCCCCTTTACAAAGAATGGAAATTGCTAATCGCTCGTTTGAGAGGATAGGAATGGATGCAATAGGTCCCCTTCCCTTAACTGAGTCAGGAAACAGATTTATTATAGTAATTAATGACTATTTTACACGTTGGGTTGAAGCTTACCCTGTTAAAGACTTAAAGACTGGTGCAATTAGTTCTGTACTCGAGCAGTACATTTGCAGACATGGGGTTCCTGAACACCTCATTACTGATAGAGGGTGTTCTTTTATGTCAGAGGGAATTAAGAAGGTGTATAATAAATTATGCATAGTGAAACATACCACTACCAGTTATCACCCTAGCTCCGATGGTCTAGTAGAGAGAGTAAATTCAACGATTATAAATGCTTTGAAACATTTGGTAGATGATGCGGATAGTAATTGGCATTTGCATTTTGCATTATTAGCCTATAGAACAGCGTGGCATTCTACTTTAAAAGACACCCCTGCCCACTTAGTGTATGGAAGGGATTTAACTCTCCCTGTTGATTTAATTACAAACTCCCCTAGGCCATCTTACACAGACCATAGAGATTACTCTGAGGATTTAGAACTAAATTTACAAAACGCGTTCAAAATAGTAAAAGATAACTTAATTAAAGCTGCAGAGAAACAAGAATACAATAGAAATAAAACAGCTACTAATAAAGGTATTATTGTCGGTGACTTGGTGCTGCTATATACTCCTGTAGTAAAGCCTGGTCAGTCCAAAAAATTCACAAATTTCAATAAAGGTCCCTATAGAGTTAAAGAGCAGAAGAGCCCAGTAAACTTTGTAATTCAACATATAAACAACCCTAACGATACCCAGCTAATTCACGTTGACAGGTTAACTAAGCTACACAATAGACTAACTTTCCCTTCCCTACCTTCGGATAATGTTAATAATAATATGGATAGTTCCTCTCAATCTCAGGATGAGAGGGTACCCTTAATTTCCCCTGTCAATGATAACTTCAAATTTAGGAGACCCCAATATTTTAAAATATTTTATAATTCCTCACTTTTAAATACTCAGAGTAATCCTCTTCCGACACCAGAAAACCCCAGTGCGCAGTCCAACACCCCGATTATGTCAAATACTCAAGTGTCTACTTCAGGTGGAATTGGTTGTAACCAACCGAAGAGATACGATTTACGCCCTCGAAACACGAGAGGTTTTGTGGTTAAACCATAAATTCTTAATGATTTTGTTAATTAATGTTAACAAATTTTTCTTTGCATTTTGTATTCATGTTTAGTTATTAAGTTTGACAACATTTTTTTTTGCATCATGTGTTCTTGTTTGGTAAATAATTTTTACATTTTGTGTATCATGTATTACTATTTTGTTAATTAAGGTTAACACATTTTTTGGCAATTTTTGCAATTTAAACAAAACTTGCTGTTTTAGTGCTGCAGAAATGCACTAGTTTTACCGACTTTATTTTTGGTAAATTTTTGTTTGGCTCAAAGTTGAGCGAGTTTTGTGTTTGATTTGCTGTGAACATCGATCTTATATTTACTAGTTGTCTGGAGCATACGTTGTTGTAGTAATTTGGTTAAGTTGTATGCTAAGTTTCACTGTGCTCATTATCATTTTTACGTACTATATAGTGTGTTCTGTGTTATCACGACCCGGGTCTGTCCGTCTTTATATGTCAAAGGTTCTCAATATTAGTAATTTTCTGTGTCATTTTCTGCTCCGATTATCTTGTTTAATTGTTCTATTGTATTCTGTGTCCGAAAGAATTTTTTTTTTTGTTCCAAAAAAAAATTTATCAGGGAGAAGGAGATATTTTGTGATGTAGGTAAAATACACTTAATAATTCAGATGATAGCATATAATTAATACATAACGCGCGTGGTAATGTCTGTTTTAAATATATTTGCATTGTTGAAACTCTGTAAGCCTCTACTCAACTTGTTCCAACTAGCGGCGATCCAATTTTTTAATTGCTTGATTATTACTGAAGATTATTAGAAAAAGGTGCGCAATTTTTTTGATAATGGGAGGCAGCATGAGAGTATATTAAAATATTGGATCACGGCTAGCACTAATATTTGATTCCTTAACTTTAGTAATAATTTATAATTAAATAACTAAATATAACTGCAACATTTATGTGCATTATATTCTTTTACTTGTTAAAGTGGCTGGTATATTGTTTTTTATTAGTTTTTTTTGGTGGCTGGTATGTATTCAACATAGTTAATTATTAATTTTAGAGTGTTTTATTTTTGTTTTTTCAATTAATAGTAAATTTTGGATTATGAACCTAAACCCTTGTGTAAGCTGGGCTGGTAGGCAATGTAACGAGATCTCCTCCATTTTCACAGTATTTTCACAGCACATACCCAGGACTACACCGGATAAAGGGATTAACAGAAGTATCCATTTCAAGAAACAACCCCTTTTTGCAGCTGGCCAAGAGATAAGCGAAACAACCGTTTTGATGAGGGGTAGGCGCATGGATACGCCTGAGATCGCCAAACGCCGAGTTAGTCCCAGAGTTTAGAAAAAAAATAAATCCTGATTTGATGCAAGATCAAAGTTTGAAAATAAAATACTATACTGCCTATCAAATTATAATTCAAGCTCCTCAAATTCTGTTGGTCCGAATTTCCCTGTTAAAATCAAGGAGCGAAGACGCACTCATTTTCACCCACGAGTAGCCATACAAAGGGGTGAGAGGGTCATCGCATGGAGATTTTTGGAGGGGGGAGTGAGTTTTTTGGGCAGGCTCTCTCTCTCGACCGGCGACTTTGAAAAGTGGGGAGCCTTCAACTCTACTAGCCGAGAGATGCAAGATGGATCTGGAGATGATTCGATTTTTGCCCGAGCGTGCCCTAGATGTCTAAGGAAGGGAAGAAAGACCTGCTGGCCCATTCCCTTTTAAATTCTGCTATTGAAGACGGTACCGTCCCCCTTTTTTTATTTATTCGCTGCAGCTTTAAACATGTTTTTCCTTAAATTTATTTTATTTTATTTAACTTAATTATCAATGAATTAAAATTTTTGGTTACCAGCCACTTACGCGAACTTGTTTAAATTAAATTATATTGTGAAAGGTGCTGTTGATGAAAAGTAGAGGAGAGTAGATCCTCAGTGTGTAATCTGCCTATAGGCGGAGTAATCGTAATGGCCGTACAACGTTCAAATAAATTATGTTATTTTTTTTTGGTATAGATTTTGTCATGTCATTCGGTTGCCTCGTAGTTTTTCTTCGTTCCATTTTAGGTAATTTTATTTCAGCTTTCTTTTTCAGTGAGCTATTTTCAAGTTAATTTAAAATAATTTTCATGATTCAACCCTCTACAGCAGGGGCATCAGCAAGCGAATAAGGTATTTCATTTTATTGGGTTATTGCTTTTCACAACCCGCATCCTTAAAAGGTACTAACCACGACGCAAGTGAATTAATAGGTTTCATGTAACCTTTTTTTAAACACCTCTAAGAGTGTATGTAAGCTTTAACAATCTTAACAATTTATTTTAATTTAACTCTCCCCGTTATAAGGTAATAAAAACGTAACAATGGTCCACGATCAGGGCAAACAGATGTCTGGAAAATATTTAATAAAAAGAGACGGACAGGGTAAATCAGGGTGGAAATAAAATTTAATTAGAGGATTGAGGTACATAGTGTAAATACTTTTGACATTTTTAGCAGCTGTAATCTAATTAAAGTGTTTATATTGAACAAATTGAAGGAAGGTTAATACATGCACAAGCCGTTTTTTATTCAGCAAATAAATGGAAGGCGATGTAATCTTAGCTGTCAATTGACGATTTGAACATCTCGCGCTTTTATGCAGTTTTAATGTAAATCTTTGCGTCATTCGGGTCTTCAGTTCCTATAGCCGTAGAAAATGACAAGATAGCGTAAGAATTACTAACAAAAATCCCCCGTCATTCTTTTAAACACTTCAAACTATACAATATCATACTGGTAATAGGTTTTTGCATTTGTTTGGGCAGTGGTATAGAGAAATTCTTGCTAGCGAAACAGATAACAAGTAATTAAGATAATAATTTTTAAATTACGAATATCATTTAGTTCTGTACGCCTTTATCCAATGTATGCTAAACATTCGAACAGCTTTCTCTGATAAAGTAATATTTAAATTCTGATCATAATTCTTTTTTTTATTGGCTCAAAGTGTCTCATTTTTATGATTAAAAATCACGGAAAAGCCAAAAACACTTGTATGTTATATTATTTATTATCCTAAAGAATGTAAGAAATCAAAATATTTAACGACGAGAAAGTAAACTAAAGTGTAACAATAATTTAACCTTTAATTTAGTAACTGAATTTTTTTCCTGGAAAATTTGGTTACTTCAAACGAGGTGTTTCTTACAGATTCAGACACATTATTTAAGAAATCATACTTTTTTCATTTGGCATTTCTCTGTCTTGAAATACACTATAACTTTAGATGCAGGATTTCTAAAATGCTTCTGTTAATGTCCGCTTGCCGGACATGTTCATTATTCATTCTTTGCCAGAGCCTTCTCTTCTAAATGGAAATATCTTTTAATATCATTGTCCTTTACATTTTGAAAATTACCATTTCAAACTTTTAAACTGTATACAGGTAGCCCTCCTACAGCACAGCATTTTACAACACGGTTTCGCTCTAACACGATAGGATAAATTGCGGGAACCCTCGTATAACACTGCAACCTGTAACACGGTTTCGCTTTAACACGATTAAGAAATTGCGAAAAAATTTGCGAAAACAAACACACTGCACTTCTACAGCACTAGAAAATATGATTTTTGTTTCACACTTTTAAAAACTAAATTACCTTAAAATAATGAAGGGAAGGAATAATAAACTATAGTGGCTTTACATGAAAATGTATAAGCAAATTATAATTCATTCATTTATACCTCTATAAAATTGCAAGAAAGCCTAAGCTTAGCTGAAAATCTTGCATAATTTTTCTTGAATGCAGACCCTTCCGCTGAAAGAAGCCGAAAATTCAAAAGGGAGCTGCAAAATTGTCTATCTCCATACCGTGAATCTACAATGACCTTGTAAGAACCAGCAAACAAACCACAATTACAGATATTTTAAAGAGGATAGATGGTGCAAAAAATCTAAATGAAGAAAAAAAGGTTCTGAGGGTGATATTGTTCAGCCAAAAACATGTTCTCGTTTGATTGTACTTAGCAGTGATGAGGAAGAAATTTATTAAATTAATGTCACATTAAATGAAAATAATATTTTTTTTGTTTCTTTTCGTTTTGTGTTATACATACATTTATATTTTTAGCAAAAATTAACTTGCTTATATGGAATTAAAAAAAATTGTTTTTAATAAGTTTCGGAACGTAACCCCCTTTTATGTACTGTCTCTGGGTCTCATATAACACGGTTTTCACACAACAAGGTATTTTCTAGGAACCTGTCTACCGTGTTATAGGAGGGTCATCTGTATTTCAAAAATCTTCAGTTTATATCAAATTGATTTCTTAGTTCCTATTATGACAGTTGTTTACTATACTTATAAAAACTACTGTCGTCAGCCCTCAGGGACATTAGAAAAAAAACTCTTCTCCTCAAATACACGCGTTAAAAATTGAGACAAACCGGATTTTTAGATCATGTTTAGGTTAGTGCATTAGACAAAAAAACAGACTCTTCTCATTCGGACTGTATGAGGTACTTCAGAGATGTGGATTGAGTTAGTATCGGACTACGATGCGAAAAAACGGTGTGTATTGAATCATCGCCCTGACATTTTACGTTTTAATTCTTTTAAAAATTTAATTTTCAGTTCCATGACAAAGAAATGTCAATAGTCATGGTCTGGGGTTGGGATCGTTGCAAAGACAGGGGTATGGGGGCCCACGACCTTTTTTTTTCGGCGGTGGAATGTAGAGTTGATTGTCTACTTGACATGATAGAATTTTTCAGTGATAAATCCTACCAATGATTACTCAGTGATAAGATTTATCGGTTCTGCATGCAGCTGATGTTGGGGTCGGTACCTGTGTTAAACAGGGTTATATTTGGCTGAGAGTAAAAATATGAACGAGTGCAATGTGGTCGTTCCCCATGGTAATCTAGATTGAGTCTTACATTAAGAGCTGTATGAGAGCGTTTGTAAACGGAACATGCTTCCTGGCAGCAAACATTTAATATCCTCGACAAAATAAATGGCTCAGGACAGTATTTAACGTTTACATACATTACCCCTTTCCCCTATCATTTTATGTAATACATATTTATGAATTGTTATTTAAGACTATGTCTGTAGGTTGTGAGAACTTTACGACATTCCTTCACTACCCATTTGTTTCATTTGTACGATGGATGGAACTTTAATAGTGGCAACACTGTTGTAGACCCCACGCAGCAGAACCCAGGTAAGCAGCTTACACCACACGTACGTCACATACCTGCCATACCTCAGAGCGAATGCGGTATCACCACAAACATAACCATAAACATTTTTTGGTTAGTATAATAGTTTTGAGTCCCAAAGGGAAAGTATACGAAAGACTTTGTGAGCATTTTTTTAATCGGTGGATCACACGGGGTGTTATTTCCACAACATTTACTGCTTATCCGATTGGGACCGCCTGCATGATTTGTTGTGCTCATTTAAATGAGTCGAACTCTCTCTTTTGCTTGATATCAGTTGATAAAAAGGTGAATTTCCTCAGAAATTAATAGCAGCTATTATATCTAAGATCAAAACACTAACCACTTAGTCCGTTCATAGACCAGTAATTTATCCTTCAATAGTTATTAAGTATACAAGACAAAAAAAAATAAGTGAAAAATAAAATCGTTGGGGAACTACGAGGGATGGAACTTTAATAGTGGCAACACTGTTGTAGGGCCCCCATGCAGCAGAACCCATGAAAGCAATTTATACCACACGTACGTCACATACCTGCTTTACTTCAGAGCGAATGCGCTCTCACCACAAACATAACACGCCTGCACAGTGATAGGATGAACACAGCCATGTTTTGGTTACCGGTCTATCGTACGAAATAATTTGTTGCATAGTACTGATGGAAGGGAAATACTTGTGCGCACACTGTGGCTGATGTGTTTGCTCGCTGGGGCAAGGAAGTGCTCTACCATTCTCCATATTCTCCGGACTTAAGTTCTTGTGACTTTGATCTCATCCCCACGATGGAGGAACCTCTCCGTAGATTCCATCAGAGATTCTGCAGGCTGTAGACTGTTCCATTCGAAGGATCAACAGATCAGGTGTTGCCAACGCCAACCTGCAACTTCCAGAACGTGAGCAACGGATGCTAAACATTACTGGTTACTACTTTGAAGAGCTATAAAAGTTTCACCCCTGCTTCTCTTTTGCATACTTTGTACATACCTAATTGCCACTATTAAAGTTCCATCCTATGTATTTTGCTCTAATTATAATTAATTCCCATGTAGATCAGATTCATTATATTTTTGATAACTCTGAAGCTCAAATGACTCTTCGAACTGCATTATTTTTTTTTCAAAGCATGTTGTCTGTGATGCTCTTTATCTGATCATGTCCTGAGAATATCCACTAGATGTTAAAGCAAAGAGGTTTTCTGTCACATTCAGAATAAAAACTGATTCTGGGTTAGATCACACCTTCAAATGTTTACGAGGAAACGATTTGATTTATTTGAAAAATAGTTAAATATGCTAAGTTGCGGCAGATATGTTGAAAAGTCGTAAGCATTTAATAAATCATTTAATGGAATAAATGATTTAATGGACGCCCTCTCCTATTTAGTAATTAATTGAAAATTACTTTTTTTAAGTTTACTATTATCAACTTTTTTTTCTGATTGATCTTTTTTTTTTAAAATCAACGCTCCATTTTACTAAAGCTTCAAAACGATATAATGTCTCTACAACCATCAATCCGTTACACTGTATATTCTACAGCTCATTAATTTTAATGCGTTTAATTCTGTTTCACACTGTTGATTCACCATTCATGCGGCACAGACAATACTTTTACTTTGAATTTTATTGCGATTCTGTCGGATAGTGTTTTGTAGCCGATTTACTCTCTCTATGGGTGTCCTTAGATAAGGGTTAGGTCGTCACCAAGTAGTTTCTAAGTCTAAAAATAAGAAAAGAAGGAAACGAGCTATACATGCAAAAGAGACCAAATAGACACTTAAACATGAAACTTAAGTTAAAAATAACAAGAGATTTAATCATACACTTTATACTCTAAAAAGTTCAAACCAATTCCTACTTACTAAATCTAATGTAACCGATGGCCTTCTTTTTCCTCCATGTCACAGACATACCGCGTGGTTCCGTGTTTGGAACTGACCCTATGCTTCTAGTCTGTGTCTGATTTTCATAGGTAATTATGGCAGTGCACTCAAAAACGGTGGTGAAAATAAAATAAAATGCTTAGCTTGTGTTTTATTTCTTTTAAACTCCAGATATTTATCTTTCTTATTTGGGAATGTGTTATGTCTTTGGGGGATAAATTTTAGTGCCATTAAAGTTCAGTTGAGTTAATTTTTCTTTTAAACTTGTTTCTAACGAGGTTATTTTTTGCAGACATTTCTTAAAGAAAAGGGGCAGGGTTTTTTGGTTAGTATAATAGTTTTGAGTCCCACAGGGAAAGTATATGAAAGACTTTGTGAGCATTTTTTTAATCGGTGGATCACACAGGGTGTTATTTCCACAACATTTACTGCTTATCCGATTGGGACCTCCTGCATGATTTGTTGTGCTCATTTAAATGAGTCGAACTCTCTCTTTTGCTTGATATCAGTTGATCAAAAGGTGAATTTCCTCAGAAAGTAATAGCAGCTATTATATCTAAGATCAAAACACTAACCACTCAGTTCGTTCATAGACCAGTAATTTATCCTCAATAGTTATTAAGGCGACAATGGACCTTCAGATTGATAAAAATATGTCCCAAAAACGATTTTTTTTTTCTTTCACAAAATGATTCTGCAACTCATCAGCTTTAAATTAAAAAAAAAAGTATGTTGATCCGATGATTATTAATCGAATTATAAGTATTTTTCAAACGTAAACAATGGAAATGTTACGTTAAATAAAAACTTTAAATGACATTTTCTCAAAACAAGTTTTCATGTCGTTTCGGTAAGTTCAAAATGTTCCATGCGTCATAATTTTTCTTAAATTTTCATAAAATGTCCTAAAATGATTATTTATATATGTTAGAATAAAACTCAGTAATCAATTCATTATACTATTTTAAAACAACTTATAATTTTTACAATCAAAATAATTTTTTTGATAAAATTTTGCATAAAATGACCTATTTTTATCGATTTCTTTTCTAGTTTTTATAAATATGACTGTAAATCAAATATTGCTACTAACTTTTGTTATAACTATGTAAACGCTAGCTTAAGAGAGAAAATTAGATATCTGAGACAAAAATTAATGCGCATGGAGCATTTTTAAATAGAGTAATTAACAAACTGATTTAAATTAATTTCTTAATTAATTATATTCTGATTTTTTTTAAAATTTAGAATTTTCATCTCTAAACAACACTGTATAAGTATACAAAACTTCATAGCAATTGGCTAATAACTAAAAAAAAAGTTTTTCACAGTCCATTGTCGCCTTAAATATACAAGACAAACAAAAATAAGTGAAAAATAAAATCGTTGGGGAACTACGAGGGATGGAACTTTAATAGTGGCACCACTGTTGTAAGGCCCCCATGCAGCAGAACCCATGAAAGCATACCTGCTTCACTTCAGAGCGAATGCGCTCTCACCACAAACATAACACGCCTGCACAGTGATTGGATGAACACAGCCATGTTTTAGTTATCGGTCTATCGTACGAAATAATTTGTTGCATAGTACTGATGGAAGGAAAATGCTTGTGTGCACACTATTGCTGACGTGTTTGCTGTCTGTGGTTGGGAAGTGCTCTACCATCCCCCACATTCCCCGGACTTAAGTCTCTGTGACTTTGATCTCAACCCTAAGATGAAGGAACCGCTCTGTGGATTCCACCAGAGATTCTGCAGGCTGTAGACCACTTCATTCAAAGGATCAACAGATCAGGTGGTGCCAACGGCATCTTGCAGCTTCCAGGACGTTAGCAACGGGTGCTAAACAGTGCAGGTTACTACTTTGAAAGGCTATAAAAGTCCCCCCCCCCCCTGTATCTCTTCTGTATACTTCGTACATACCTAGTTGCCACTATTAAAGTTCCATCTAGGTAATTAAAAATTAATGGTTTAAGTATAAAATTCTAGGCAACCAGTTTCAATGATGGATTGTGAAAAGTTTAAATTCAACTTTTAAAAAATTTGATTGGATCAAATGTAGTGTCAGGACAAATTCGTATTTCGTAAGGAAGCATCTGCTAAGAAAAAATGTTGATAAACATAGCTGTAAGGAGTAGAGTTACTCTCGAATCGTGGTAGTAGATTACCAACATTTACCATCGTTAACTGTTTTCAACGTCTAATCTCAAAGTGACTACTTAACATGTTTGCTTCGTAATTATAAACTGCACAGGAAAGGCAAAATTTAGTATCTATGGCAGGGATTCCCAACCTTTTTACGTTTGAGGTACCCTTGGCAATGAGTTTAGAAACTTGGGGGATCCTTTGTTAGAAATTAAGTTTTATCAATTTTTTAAATATTGAATAATACCTATCAGGACCATGTTAAACTCAATTTGAAAATTAACACTTACTCCATTACTGATTTTATACATTTATTGAAAGATATAAGTAACTAACAACACCACACAATAGAATATATTAATGCAGTTTCAAAAATAGCCATGGGATTCAGTGTCTATAGGGTAAGTATGCCTAATATGAGACCCCAGCTTATAGGACGTATAAAGTGCTGCCGCCTGGCGACTGGAGCGTAAAACAGTAGTCTATTGCCTCATTCGTAATCGGTGAGTCAGTCGAGTGTTTGCAAGGGCCCAAAAAGGTACAATATTGTTTTTCCTGAATGTGTGCTCGTCGACTTTTTTGTATCACCATTTTCATTGGCTGTTTTCACCTTCAAGGCAAGACTCTTATTAAAACTGTTAGTATTGGATAGGTAGCTATAAATGTGGAGTGTAAACACGCCGGTTTGTTTTAAGCTAACGTCAATCCTAACCTAAAAAAATCGTTGACGTGTTCAACAACATGGTCGTGCCCAATATGAGACCCCAAAGCATGCATAATATGAGATAGTGTCTCATATTAGGCATTTCAGTTTTCACTCTCACAGCCTTGTTTCCTCTGAATCTGCAGATGCAATGACTTCCAGGCGAAATCCACAACCATGTAGCAGTAGTGACAATGTGGAAGGTATTGATCAAACAACAAGTTCAAATCAGTTCTTAGTGACACCTGAAGAAATAAATCCCTTGCCTATGTTACCTGACAAAAACACCTCGAAACCAAGTAGGGCCCGTAAAGACGATATTATCACATCATCGTCCTATAAAAATAAATTGATTGATAGCATTAATAAAAGAACTGCAGCTTGTTCGAAAAAAAACTTTGTTTTCTACAAGAAAAGAAAAGGAATAGACATAAAATATAAGAAATCAAAGGATAAACAAGGAAAATTAGATCAAGATAAAAATAAAAAGATAGTGAAACAATAAAGGGAAAAGGAAAAGGGGTCCCTACAGGAAGGGGAAAATTAAGGATGGTTGAAAATTCAACACTAGTTAAAAAACAGAATGAATAAGCCTTATTATAGCTATGATGATCTCAGGTCAATTGAAGATGATGAAAAACTTTCTCTACATGACAGCAGTGATAATAGCATAGATGAAAATGACGCTGAATGCCTTTTTTGTGGTTGTTTATTTTCAGAAGACAAACGGGGAGATCATGGCGTCAATATAGAAGGTGTTTCAGGTGAGCCCATGAAGATTGTGGAGCTGACGATCTTTTTATTTGTAAATAATGTGAAAAGTTTGAATCTAAAAACAAAAAGTAAACAAAACTTGTAGTGTAAACCAACTAATTTGTTTAAAATGTCACTTTTCTTTTTCACCTATTAGTGTATATTTGTAACTGTTATCTAATTATTTTGTACAGTTTTGTTTTTACGAACTTTTCAGTAATTCTAATTCATATTTAGAGTTGTAGAATGGAGGTCTCATATTAGAACTACTTTTTTCAGACCCCAAAAATGGAACAATTGTGTTTATAATTCCATACAAGAAAATTGTAAGATTATTTTCAATTTTCTGTCATTGTTATATGTTGTAAAATATATGTATTAAAAGGATATCAAGTTGGTACTAAAATCCATCACTTACTTTCCTAGTTATATATGAAAATAAAAAAGGGGTCTCATATTCGGCATACTTACCCTATATTTAAGTTGCTAAGCCTAATTTTGTGCAGTGCGCGAGAGAAAACTACTGCATCAATTTATTTCGTTTTGGTCTCAGACGAAAGATTTTAATCTATAGATGTGTCAAATTTGGTTTTTGTAACCACAATTCTATCAATTAGCGATGATTTACTATTAAAAATTTGTTTTCTGCGCATTCTCAGTGACATGTTTAAATCTGGCTTTAGATATTTACTAAGCAGGAGGTCGCATAAACACGTTAATTTGTTTATTTCGAGGAATCTATGGAGCTCTCTCTCATCCATTTTTATTTTTAATTATGTTTGTGAGATATAAAATCAAACCTGAAGGAAATTGTTTATTTTGCGCTGTTGAATAACCATATTTCTTTTTACTGGATACAATAGTAATTTTTTAGAGTGTATTTCTCTCCTCTTAACATTATGATTTTCAGCAGTTGGAAATTATGTGTTGAGTATAATTTGTGTATTAGTACATTTATTTGCTATACAGCCGTAATGTTTTGACGGGTACCAACTAGTAGTATTTTATACTAAAGAGCTACAATGGAAATCTCTAAAATAACATTTGCTCTATAAATGTGAGACTTGCAACTGGTGCTTAGATGTTAAATGTTTTATATCAGACATAGAAGTTGACAACGAAACACGCATATCATCCTCAAGGTTTAGCAGTTTATTTATTGCTTTGTATTTTATGATCGCCATAACACAGAAGGCTTGCTCGCACAAATATTAAGCTGAAAAGAACAAAAGTAGGTCTGTTGCTTTCATTACTAGTAGGTTAGGGTACTCTTTTGCCAGTCGAAGCCAAAACAAAACAGCCACCGATGTCTAACTTTATTAGTGGAATCACTGCAGAGATTAATGAATTCATCTCCTTCGCAAGCTAAGTGCATCGATTTGTGTCACAATCTGTCGGTTGCGAAAGTAATTAATCCAACTTAATATTTATTTGAAGCGGGCCCTATTAATAATTTTTTCTTAAAAAAAATACGCGGTACCCTAAAGAGCCGCGGCACAACGGTTGAGAAGCACTGGTCTATAGATATACAATTTTTTGAATTTTACATATATTCAGAGCTAAATTTGAATGGACTGCACTATAAACTTTTGATATTTTTTCTGTAGGCAGCAAAACGCAGTTGCCCAGTTGGCAAGGGCAGCGGGCTAGTGATCTGAAAGTCACTAGCTCGATGCTCGTCGCTGACAAAATCCACTACCGTGTATACTTATGGCGACTGGTGCACGTAAAATCTGTCGTGGCTGCAACGTCCTCCAAGTTCTTAAAATTACCTCTGGAGGTGCGGGGTCAAGTGTTCTGGTCTCATCACTTGACTCGGTTAAAAATTACGGGGCTGGTCCTTTGGTCTAGTCGGACTCCGACCCTTGTGATGCCAGTCAAAACAGGAGCTGCACCTTCATCGCCCATAGCCTCCGAGACTTGATCTGATGTCGCTGTCGGACAATTGGAATAAGCAACAACAACATATTTTTTCTGTTCATAAACAAATGAGACAGTGCATTCACTTGGTCAGTTATGACTTGTTGACAACCTATGTATAACCAAAGCAAGAGGACAACGAAAACTATTACTCTATAAACACGCCATCAGTCAATATGTATTAATAATAACTCAAAAAATAATTTACTCAGAGATAATTTCACAAAATCTTAATATATGTAAATCTCAAATTATACGATCAATTTTGCTTGTCCAGTCCAAATAAGTGGAGTTAGGGTCATCTTGAATTATGATGTCATTCTCTGGCATTTCCTTGTTCTATTGGGTCTAATTAGGTCTAAATCATACAACTTTCGGATGCTAGACCAGTAAAATTCTCCTGGAAATAAGCACGACTTTATGATATGAAGATTTTCGCCCAACTTCATCAGAAAAAAAAAACCGTCTGGAAAAAATATGTCTATGTATATCATAATACAGCTCGGAGCTTTGTCGTATAATTCTACATTTAGAAGATAAACTAACACACAGTTCACAATTTGGAAAGGCTATTCCTGAAATTGAGGAAAAGAAGATTGAAAAATTGTCACTATAAATCCTTTTAGGAGATGAAATTTTATACATCAGGTAGTGCATTCTTAAAAAAAGTATAATGCTTTTTACGAATGCTTCATATTTTATCGATAAACTTTAAAACATCGCCCAGCTATTGGAACTCGAACCTAAACCACCAGCTAGACTCACTTGCAGGGCTCATTTAGTCATTGCCTTTATGAATGAACCTCCCAAAGTCATGAGAATAGAATGGTTTCCCTGTACGTTATATAAAAGTTTAATAACATTCGTTGTTTCTTTCTATAAACTCACAAAAGAATGTAGTACATACAGGTCAAATGATTCAGAGCCCGAAAGATTATCGTACTTTTTCACCCTAGCCTACGTATTTAAGCCCTAAATATATGTCCAGCATCTAAAGTAAAAGATAGTTCTACAGAGGAACATGTGGACTGTGAAGACATCAAGGCTTCATATGGACTGTGAAGCCTATGAGGAAATGTGCTGTGAAGAAATTAATAGCCCACATTACGGGTATTCTATCAAGCTATAAGTTTTCTTACTTAAAGTGATTTTTACGCTGTAGCGATGCCTCTTTAATCAACAGAAAATTATAATCGTAGTTTTCAACACTACAGAAGCAAAATGGAACAAAGTGCATCGTACTATTTCTGCTTTCTCAAGATATCCCTTAATTTTAAAAAAGAAGACATTAGTTGTTGAATATATTCGCAAATATATTATTTGTTTTCAATTTCAGACTCACAAGAGAAATAAATATTTATACAATGCCGGAGAAATTTTTTTTTCATTTGCGTAAGTACTGCATGTTGTTAAAAGCCAACCAAACACAATTGTTTTGATCGTATAAAAAAATGTATTTATTCTCAGTAAAGTGTTTAATCATAATATATTAGAGAACTAAGCGTAAAATATTCAAAGCCCAATTACTAAAACTTATTTATGACAGTTGCTTTATTCAGTACACACAATAAACTAAATAGGGCATAAGGACCCTTATTAGTGAATAAAACTGAGATAACTGAATTTTCATCCATATAACAGTGAACTGAAATGTCCTTGTAACTTTTCTTAATGTGTTTACGTAACGAATTATGTAAGAAGCCGGTAAATTTTCCGCTCGCTTTAAAATTTACGAAACTGACCAAAATAGTATATCACTTAGAAAACAACAGCCGAACCCACTAGAAATAATTTGCTCTCTCTTTCAAGATAAAGGAAAATTTCCCTACGTATAAGTCTGCGAAATGCAATGTTTTCCGCTTCATGCACTGACCTTAAGCTATTAAACTATCACAGGAAAAAATTGCCTTTCTCATTTCTACATCCATGTCTTTATGTCAAATTTGGGTCGCCACGTGAAACCTTTATACTTGGTTTTATAGGCACTTATTCACGCTAGCTGGTGTGACTAACTCAGCAGAAAGCTTGAGTTTGAGGCACCGCATCAGGTACTGCATCTCTACGAGGCTTTTGTTTCTAGAGAAACTAAGCGTATGAATTACGTTTCCTGTTATACATGCATTTTTTTCGTGCGACCTCTGCTTGCAGAATCTTTTCTATTAAATGGAATGTTTCATTCTAAAACCACGTTAAAAATTATTTTTTTATATAATGAGAATGCTCTATCTGTAAGGTGGATGAATTTATCTTACCGAAGGTCGCACTGAGAGTAGCAAAGGCTGAAATGAAATTTTAAGACTTCAATCAACATTCCTTTCACAAAGAAACACTTTCAAAATGCAGTCGCTTCTCATGCGACAAAGTTTGAAAAAAGTCAATGAAAACTGTGGCCTTGGATGCCGCAGTTGAGGAATTCGATTATTGCCCTGGAGATTTTTCATTTTCAATGGGAGAAAAGATAGACGGGAGAGAATGCCAGCTGAGAAATACGTCGTTTCAACAGTTCCTTAACATTAAAGCATATCTTGAGCTTAAATCCATACTGTAAATGGAAAAATTCCATTCAGTATAAATTAATTACAAACTTCAACGACAGATAATTTTTATTCTCAGTGTCATGAACATTTAGGAATTATATTTCTAGCAATTTAGAATATATACCTACCATATAAGTGAATTTTAAAAATACTTGAAACTGTTAAACCGCTTACTTTTACGAAAAATAATTTCTTTTCTTTGCGTTCTCTAGTTCAGCTGAATTACAACTTGATAAACAAATCAATTTAGCTGTGATAGGCAAAAGTTTTTTTAAACATCGCCGTGAAAAACATTTAAAAATAATTGCGCTTCATACAATCTATACTTAGCAAAATATTGAAATTCTGTTCAAATGTCCTCTCTTTCCTTTGAAAATGATTTGGATTCTGGAGAACTAAGAGACGAAATGTGAGCACTGTTCTCTTATTCACCGCTTCAGTCCCAGACAATTCTATTCACAAATGTGAATAGAATAAGTCTGTGGATAATTGGATAGTTCTGATCCGCAACCATGAATTAAATAGATGACCCAATCAGGAATTTATTATTTTTACCACAAAATGAAACAAGAACAATCAATTAGATGTTATACATCACGTACGGGTAGTATGTCTGGTAGGGGCCTACGATAAAATCGTACGCAGTGTACGTCTGCGGGTGAAGGTTGTTAAGTATTTTAAAATATAAATAACATCAGTTATGATATATAGATAGATAATATCATCCTTTGCGATATACAGGGTGGTTATAATTAAAGTTCCATTTTGAAATGGTCATAAAAGGAAAACTACTGGACCAAACGTTAACAAACTTGGTAATAGTTAAAAGGAGGTGATGGGAATTTCTTTTCCACCAAAAAAAAAAAAGTTCAAAAACTCACCATCAGGGGGAAATAGTGCTGTATGCAATATTGTTAAACGAAATGAGGGTCGGAATCTAACTTAACCTTTTGTTACACGGGTTTAACATTTTGTATACCCTTAAGGAACATTGACCTAAACAAAATTACCATTTAAAGTGTGTGCATTCCGTAAATCGTTTTCTTACAGATCGCTAATTTGTGAATTTCGAAGCTTGAATTTGGCCCTAAGACATGAAGATATCGGTTTAAAACTTTTTAATAGTTTCTAAAACGAAACTGTTTGTGGGGTTATGCAAAACCGTAATGTCTTGTAATTGGCTTACGTCAGGAAGAAGCAAATGATTTATGCAGATGCGCTTTACACGTCATTTGATTTTCCAGATAACAGTGAACCTGTTTGTCAGAGTTCTCATTGTTACGAATCGACAATGTCTCTAACTATACGATACACCGACATGTCCTTAACATTCCTCCTGATATGCTAAGAGCTACTGCTGAGAATGCAGTAATGCGATTTAACTTGCTTTCGGAAAATGGTGGACGCCACATTGAACATGCTTTGTAACACGTTTCAGAAACGATTAAATACATTTTGAACCGATGTCTTCATGTCTTATTTCGTTTAACAATATTGCATACAGTGCCATTTCCCCCCTGGTGGTGAGTTTTTGAACTTTCTTTTTTAGTGGAAAAGAAATTCCCATGACCTCCTTTAAACTATTACCAAGTTTGATGACATTTAGTCCAGTAGTTTTCCTTTTATGACCATTTCAAAGTGGAACTTTAATTATAACCACCCTGTATATTTTAAAAGCTCAGTTTAGCCATTGCAGTTAGGGTCACAGATACTATAATGCTTTAAGATATATATTTTAAAAGCTCAAATTAGCCATTGCAATTAGGGTCACTCCCAATATCAAGGCCATATTTAAACGATTCCGTTGGACATGCATCATTGCTACAGGGGATCATAGTCGGAAATATTTACTCAGTATAGTCCTATTTTGAGAAAAAAAATTTTGTAATATAATTAGAGTCGAAAATATTTTTTATATAACTTGAATATTAGAAAATAATCGTTGTCGATGTACAATAATTCATAAGAACGAACTGCTATCAGTTTAAATTTCCTAATTTTGAAATGTAGCTGGCATCGAAGGCAAAATTTTAACATTTTTAATTAAATAGTTAAATAACAAGCTATTTTGTACGGGTTTTTAAGATTATTTTGTTATAAACGTATTTACTTGTGCTTATGAATAACAAAGATAAAAGGCCATATGAAGAAGTATTTTCTTGGATTATTGATGGATTATGAAAATTGGATTATGAAAATTATTAAATATTTTTAAAAAAGATGGTAAACATATTTATGTAAGACTATAAATATATTTCTATAATATGGGGGAGAGTTAATATTAAAAAAGGGATATTATGACTTTATTCCGTCGTTAATAACTATAACGTTGTCTTATATTTCATATTTTGATAAAAAAAAAAGATCCTTCAAAATACTTCATTCTTATGAAAAATGCACAAAATAAGAGTATTTGTATAAAGCCCCTAAAAAGTGAATATCAATGAAGAAACATTTGAATACAAGTATGCAAACTACGACATAAAATAAAATTTGGATTATAAAATTATTGATCATGTTTTTGTCAAAAAAACCTCACTCAAAGTGATTACTGTATGCACATAGAGAAAATAATTTGTTTCAATTCAGACTATGGCTTTCTCCAATGAGATTACGCAATCCTGCGCTTTTGAACTATTAAATGCTTCAGTAAATGAAAATTATTAAATATTTTTAAAAAAGATGGTAAACATATTTATGTAAGACTATAAATATATTTCTATAATATGGGGAGAGTTAATATTAAAAAAGGGATATTATGACTTTATTCCGTCGTTAATAACTATAACGTTGTCTTATATTTCATATTTTGATAAAAAAAAGATCCTTCAAAATACTTCATTCTTATGAAAAATGCACAAAATAAGAGTATTTGTATAAAGCCCCTAAAAAGTGAATATCAATGAAGAAACATTTGAATACAAGTATGCAAACTACGACATAAAATAAAATTTGGATTATAAAATTATTGATCATGTTTTTGTCAAAAAAACCTCACTCAAAGTGATTACTGTATGCACATAGAGAAAATAATTTGTTTCAATTCAGACTATGGCTTTCTCCAATGAGATTACGCAATCCTGCGCTTTTGAACTATTAAATGCTTCAGTAAATGAAAATTATTAAATATTTTTAAAAAAGATGGTAAACATATGTAAGACTATAAATATATTTCTATAATATGGGGGAAGAGTGAATATTAAAAAAGGGGATATTATGGCTTTATTTCCGTCATTAATAAATTTTAAATTCTACATATTCAGATCCAACGTGACCGTTTGTAGTACATATTATAATTCTGCTTGTACAACCAGGAACAAAAACAAAGATTTTTTTTTAACCAGCATTCAGTTAAATTAAATTTTGAAATATTTGTACACCTAATAACGGTTGAAGTGCTGAAAATTTATCAAATTCATTGAACGATGGGAGTTTCTCTGGTCGTTGCTTTGAAATAAACTGCTTCTACAAGGTTTTCCTTGGTTTTATGATACAAAAATAAGAAATTTTCTATGAAGAATCCGCAAGACCTCCGTGTTGTATTACAGCCGACGTCGACTTTTGCGAGTTATCTCTAATGGATTTGAATATTAATAGTTTCTTGGTCGTTGCTTTGACTTTTCATCTGAGATGAGCAGTTTCTACAAGGCTTTATCTGTTTTATGATGTAAAAACAAGAGATTTTCTATGAAGAATTCGCAAGACCCCCGTGTTGTAATACAGCCGAAAGTCGATTTTTGCGAGTTAACTCTAATGGATTTGAATATTAGGAGTTTCTCTGGTCATTGCTTTGACTTTTCATCTGAGATGAGCTGTTTCTACAAGGTTTTCTTTGGTTTTATGATGTAAAAACAAGAGATTTTCTATGAAGAATTCGCAAGACCTCCGTGTTGTAATACAATCGACATCGACAGTCGACTTTTGCAAGTTGATTATTGGGAGTTTCTCTGGTCGTTGCTATGATTTTTCATCTGAGATGGGATTTTTTTACAAGGCTTTCCTTGGTTTTATGATGTTAAAATAAGAGATTTTCTATGAAAAATTTGCCATAAAAAAACCTCTGGGTTGTAATATAGTCGGCCGTTGACTTTCGTGAGTTAATTGTTAGGGATTTAAATAATTGTGGCTTTGCAATCCATCACACAATGCGAGATTCTTTGGAGTTTTGCAACTTACTGTTACATTTTAAATTATAAAATTATATAAAACTCAGCGTTATACTTATAGCAAATAACTAGGTTTTATAAATTATAATAATTTTTTTTTGCTGCCGAATAACTGAACAAGCATTGGAACACATACAATACCTGTCCTGTCAAGCCTCTTTGTATGGATGTTAGTCTAAATGTTTGACATTGTAACTTAAAATTTTTTTGGGAGCATGCTGTAACAGCCTTTTGTCCCTTTTTGAGGTGGAAGTTAATGCAGGTCTAGTACGTTAAATATTGGTCAGCAAAATTTAGCGTTATAGCGGAGGGGAGAGAATTATATTCACGGATTTCCTGCTTTCGCGAGTATACGCGACTTCTCGCTATGATGGAGGGAAACTGCTTTTAAACACGACAACAAGGAAAATCTTTTTGGTCAAATTGTTTCTTACCGTCCAGAGCGGGGTCCGGGGTTGCCTTAATTGGTCGGCAGATCTGTATTGTCCGTCCGGCGCCCAGATCCATACTAATTGAAGGAACAGGCGGACCTTCGACTGCGTATACAGGAATTATTGCAGAGGCTAGTCTTCAGTTCATTCATAGTTGATGCCTCACTGGTGGGAAACTTTCTGTTTTGTGAATTACCGTCCGGAGCATCCCAGTGATTAGAGCGTCAGGATTAGGTATTGAGGGTGCTCGACAAGCGCCATTTATTGTTCTCCTCTTTGCCATGTATGGGCAAGCTAAATTTGTAGGCCGGAAAGTCCTTTCGAGGGGTTTGTAGGAGTTTGAGGGGATACCAGCATCCTAGAAGTTGCACCTAAGGGTGCTCGGTCTAAATTTTGTCGCAGGGTATTCATCGGCATAGATTCAACCTCGGAAGGTGCGAGTTGCAATGTCGGGAACTGCTTTGTGCATTGGACGTATTGGAAATTGTTTGTTCCTGAAGTGAAATTCTCGTAAACAGAAATACGCTGCTGGCCACCCAAATTGCAACACCAAGAAAGACAAGAGATATCACAACAAAATTTATTTTGTAGATAACATGTTGACCAAGTATCAAATGATTAAATTTATAGACTTCTGTGAAGTGTGGTTCCTGCCAAAATCAGTAGCCAGAGTAGCCGCCATTGTTGGAGATCACCGCTGCCACTCGCCTCGGCATTGATTCAAAGAGACTTTGGATGAGTTCTTGGGTACAGCAGACCAAGCAGCTTCCACACGTTGCCAAAGTTGATCTGCTGTGGCAGCTGGGGATGGAATCTGGGTCAATCGTAGAGCAACCATGGACCACATGTTTTCTATCGGCGAAAGATCCGGAGAGCGAGGCGGCCAGGAAAGCAATTCAATCTGGCGATTGACGAAGAACCGTTGGACAATGCGTGCCACGTGTGGTCGCGCATTATCCTGTTGAAATATGGCTGTGGGCAAGCCCTGAAGGTAAGGAAGGACAACTGGCTCCAACACCTCGGAGATGTAGCGCTGGCTGTTTAAAGTACCGGCAATACGTACTAGAGGTGTGCGAGAGTGATATCCAATACCGCCCCATACCATAATACCCGGTGCAGGACCAGTGTGGCGGTGCATAACGCAGCTGTTCAGCATCCTCTCTTCACGCTGTCTCCAGACTCGAATGCGACCATCGTGGTGTTGCAGACAGAAGCGTGACTCGTCCGTAAAGACAATTTCATTCCATTCTACCGTCAACATCCTTCTGTCATTGCACCATTGGCGGCGGAGACGTCTGTGGTTCTGCGTCAAGGGTAGACAAAGCAATGGACGTCTTGCGGACAGACCACTCTGCTGTAAACGGCGTCGAATGGTACGCACAGACACTGGATGATTCGTTACAGACTGCATGTGCTGTGCTATGGTTCGTGATTTGACTGAGCGATCCGTCACTGCCATGCGCACAATTTGCCTGTCATCACGTGAAGTGGTGCGCTGAGGTGGATGCGATCGAACACGCCGGTCCGTCGTACCCTCCTGTATCCAACGATCACATATCCGCATTACAGTTGTTTGGTTTCGTCCAACACGACTACCGATTTCCCTGAAAGATAATCCATAATCTCGGTAGGCCACTATCCTTCCTCTGTCGAACTCGGATACTTGATCAAAAAATGATCGCTGTTTTCGATGAGGCATAATTGATCGTTTTTTTCAAAAACCACAAGAAAAACACAATTGCCGAACTTGAAATCGTCGAAATCTCCGCCTTAAATAGCGCTTTGAAGTGGCGCCACAGGCGCGCGTGATGTGCGTCTGCGCTTTAATTCTAATCATTTGCATATCTCACCTCCGCTAATGAATGTTGTAAATTTTATGTTATTTGCATGTTTCCTTCAGGGTGTTGTATTTACAGTGGCCAGCAGTGTATTTCCCGGAGGCATAGGTTTATTCCACCAGAATTCCAATGTAGAATTACTATTTTCCTTTTTTTTTATTAAGGCTCGGGTTTATTATATGGTGAAACTGGACTAAGCATTTTATCAAGTTTGTATTATTTTCGTCTACATTACGTATACATCAAACAAAATAAGAAAGGTTTCAGTAAATTATACTGCAGGTTGATTTTAACTAGGTATATCTAATTTTCTTCAGTAAAATCTGATTCTCTGCAGTCTAGTCTTGCTCTTAAAGCTTTCGCTTAATGCGAATTCATTATACGAAATCATCAACGTGAAATAATAGAAAAAATAAATCAACAAATCTGAGGGAGAAATGGTTAAAGAAATTCTAACACAAATTTGATCATGATTTTAAACCCGAAAAGCTATTTCTCATTTTAGGCAGAGGTAGGTTATGTATGTGCCCAGTAAGCAGGCCTTCGAGGATTTGGTCTTCATCCTCATTATGTAAGAATAATTAATATGCATTGGAAATATAACGATTCAAATGAAGTGCTGAAGCCCTCTGAATTCATTATCACGGATTTCAGTTTAATTTCTTAAATAGAGCATTTTTTTAACATTACTCGATAGTTACACAAGTGGTAAACGCCTATCCATAAGACTTGTGTATGTTGAAAATCATTTACTTAGTCCAGTGACAAATACGAATTTAAGCAACTTGTGCAAGGTGTTTAAAGGAAATTGTTTAAGCTTTATATTATGAA
The DNA here is from genome assembly GCA_907164885.2 of Dolomedes plantarius. Taxonomy (NCBI): domain Eukaryota; kingdom Metazoa; phylum Arthropoda; class Arachnida; order Araneae; family Dolomedidae; genus Dolomedes; species Dolomedes plantarius. Next base: position 49,359,397 of record OU015496.1, read on the forward strand.
GTCATTGATAAATTCTACACACTTAAAACAATAACAGTATCACAATGGAATATAATAAAAACTTATACTATAATTTTTCTAATGAAAAATTTATTTTCATATAGTATTTGATGAGCGCTACCAGTAAAAACTTTCAAATTTGTTATTTAGAGATTTAAAATAGAAGCATTTTAAAATTTTACTGGAAATTAACTTTAGAAATTAAATATGACTTTCATTTGCGTTACGATAAATATTGCCAACATTTATTTATCTGTAATAAATTGAACTGATGATAAAAGAAATTCTCATGAAATCTTTTTTACAAAACAAAAAAAGATAACTTTTTAAAATAGATAAAGTAGGGTTCAAAGTTTGGTTCAACCTAAGGACTCTAGGTCAATGAAATCCTCCTTTATGCAGATGGTCGTGACATTGTGACATATCTTCAGGTCACTATGTCAATCATCAGGTCTTTCGAACAGTCCTTTGTCCTGTCATACGTTTAATTTTATAGCTTATTTAATATATTAAGGCACTCTAGAGTCGTTTGAGACTAAAGAGCTTTCAACGAAAGAGCTTTCCCATCCGACTGACAAAACATTTCTAAATGAAATATCCCCTCTTCATTTGCACGAAAAAACAACTAACGCAGTATTGAAATCAATACATGTTCCCGATCCCTTGTTCTTGAACTTAAACAGCCAGCTCATCTATAACAATCTCGTGCCGTTGGGGAGCATTGTCAATTGTTTTGCTGTTAGATCGTACTTTAAAAAAATATTCGCTTCTGCGCCTCCGGCCTTGAAGACATGCAGTTTAGAAAGATGAGCTGTAAGGAAAATAAATCAAGTCACCATAAATTTTTTTTCCTCTCGGTGCGATCTCGATCATGCAAAAGGATGTGTGCAAGGGAAATATTACAATTCTATTTCCTGGGACAAAAATATGCGACTTTAAATGGTTGCTTATAAAAGTATATAAAAACACAATTTCGAATCAGAAGTATCTCAAAGCATCCGAGGATCAACAACAGCTCCTTTTCTTCACTTTTCCATACTCAGAGATCTTGCTCATCATGAAGTTTCAGGTAAGTTATGCAGTTTCTGGAAATTTACTACATAGCAATAGGATGAATGAAATCTTTCCATTCATCGTTTCAAATGGTTTAAATTGCAATTTGGAACATATTGCTTGGGCTAGGAGTGGATTTTAAATACTGAAATAAGTTAATAATGTGTATAAATAATTTTCTATGCAGATGCGTATCGAAATGTAAGATTTTTACAAACGTATTAACTTAACTTTCATTAACGTTGTAAATGCTTCTACTTATTAAAGTAAAGTATAACCGGTTTTCAAAAGCTATAGATTTTTTTTATATAAATATGTGCTATCTAATATCATATTTAAAAAAAGATAACTTTTATTTAAGTCAGAGATGCTACTTATTAAAATAAATTGTAACCTATTTTTAAAAAAACTATAGATTTTTCATATAAATATGTGTTAACTAATATTTACTTTTCTTTAAAGTTAATACCTTTTATTTCATTACTGCCTAAAGAGACATAAAAATTATATTTTACCTCTTTTATATTATTCTTTTGCTAGTTTTGTTTTATAATATTTGATTGCAGAGACTTTTATAAGCAATTAAAAATTATTATATGCTTAAAAAATTATCATAAACTTTAGATGACTTGTAAAATGAACTATCAAGCATCTCATTCAATCTCTTTTTTCTTTTATTCAACTTTCAATTTAAGGGAAAATTTTACTTCATCACAATAACTTCGCTGTATTTCATAAAAAGTTCAGTGTTTATTATTAATGACTAACTAAAGGTGATAACTTGATACTCTAATACTGTACATCAGGGGTCGGCAACCTTTTTTACTAGAGGGGCATATTTTAGAAATGTAGCAGTTTGGCGGGCACAGCTGGAGGAAGAGGTGGAAGGGAGGGGGGATTAATATTTAAACATGAAAATATTAATGCGACATAAATTTTTAATACAGAAATTCAAATTTTAATTTAACCCTTTCAGGGGAACAACCTTCATCATTTGCACGGTGCAGATTTCCCCCTCGATTTTTTTAACCTAATGAATGTTGTAAAATTTTCCAATTTAATGCTGCAAAATGTTTTTACTTCTTTAAACTGACAACAGATGGCAGTACTAACCATTTTTCTGCTCATTTAACTGGAGTACATTGAATTCAAGTGAAAGAAAACTAGATTTAGGCGTTTGCACAGTGCAAACGGCGCCCCTCAAAGGGTAAACAAAACAATATTAGAATTTATAATTAATGCGTTATTTGACATTGCAACTCTGCTGCTAACTCGTTGTAATGTGGCACATAAGTTAAATTCCCAGGTGTCAGGCAGTGTTCCAAATGAGTGTCAGTGAGGCTTGATCGGTACTTTGATTTTCAGTATTTCACATTGGAAAACAAAGATTCACAAGCAAATGTAGACGCTCAAAGAGAGTTCAATATCAGACCAAATTTTCTAAACAATGGGAATCTATTTCAATTCACTAAATTCCAGAATTTTTCTTCGTTATGACATGATTTTAATTCAGTGTCATTTCTTATATTTATAATTTCCAATTATAAGTCCTCCATATAGGAAAATTTCAAAATAGGTTGCGATTTTATTAGTCGCATCGTCCTGTGTATGACAGAAAGGATTAATAAAAAACGTCAAGAATGCCTCCAATTCGTAGAATTCTTCAAATCTGGTCTTAAATTCTTCCAATAAGCAATCAAAATGTTTGGCAAAATGATAGGGGGTAGCATTTCCCTCGCAATAATTTTTTATCCCCATTTTTAAATTTGAGAAATGGGATAAATTATCTTTCTCCATATACGGTTTCCAGAGCGCTTATTTCATTACATCTACAAGCATTTGTTATTTCAATATCAAAAGTTTAGATATTTGAACTGCGGGCACTTTAAAATTGTTTCGCGGGCACCGCGTTGCCGACCCCTGCTGTAGATTATGGATTCCCAACGGGGTCCAGGTGGACCCCTTGGGGGTCGAGGGAAGTTTAAAAAAGGTCTATAGTATTCCAGGGGTGTATTGGGGATCGATGATAATTTTTTCTGTTTTAAAATTTAATTTTTAGGGATGTAATTATTAAATAATAATATCCGTTTTAATAAGTTTATATTCGATATGTTAGTTATTGTGACAATACAGTGATAAGAAATTTCAGGCCAAACGTTAAAAAAAATTAAATCAATGCACCAGTCATAACCTCCACATTAATCGAAATCGAACTTTTGTACAATTACAATCTGTGTTTCTGAAATCTTGTGTATACTTCTGAAATTCAAAATGAAAATAGTACAAAAATAATAAAATATAAACCTATTGAACCCCTTCTTCTAATTTTTTGTTCCTATTCTTAGTCAAATTGTCATCTTTAAGTGTTTTATGTGCAATTATTAGTATTATAATTATGCTGTATGCTGCATATTATAGAGAAAAATGGGAGGGGGTCGATGAAGAAAATCATTCTTTTAAAAAGAGGTCGATGTAGGAAAAAGCTGCTGTAGATGATACTAAGTTAGATGCATTATTCTTTAAAGGCGTGGTGATCTTCCTAAAGTTACCTATAGAAAAATATCGTTATAATAGTAATCGTTAAAACATCGTTATCCATAGTAAACCATCCTTAGGTTGCCTTTGCTTGGTCGAATTTTACTGAATAGGGACACTAAAGATTAAAGCATAAATAGTCCAAACAACAATTTGAGCAAATACACCACCTTAGCGTCATTATCTAAGATCTTACTGAATAATATATAAGCATTGCCATTTTATTCTCAGTATTTATGCAATAAGAATTCTACTGAACGTGAATTAATTTGATGATCTATTATAAAAAAACAAACTAAAGATTTAGAAATTAACCAGAGCATTAAACTGTAATTTGTTGTCAAACTATAGTAGATTGTATATTGGTAGTTACCGTGCAAATTAGGTTTTGTTTGGAGCTCTACGGTCAATTTTCGCTACACGAGAGCTAATTAGACCGGGACCTACTGCTTAGTGCCGAATCCCGAACGGCTACAAATGTCCATGCCAAGAGTGGGACTCGAACCCACAGACTTTGGTACCGTGTAAGTTGGAACATCAGAGATTATGAAGAAGGTTCTTTCAATCTAAAAATGTTGGATGTCATTATTTGTTCTTAAAATTCAAATACCACATAAAATTTTACGCCTAGAACGTCTTTAAAACTAGCAAAATAGAAAGCAGTTTAAGTTTGTGTCTTGTTTCGTAGACGTCTATGAGTCATGTTCAAGCAGGCAAGTGATTCTATGAATCGCACATCTAGGGAATTATCATGGGAATAAGTATGCTACCTGGAGACGGGAAAAGGGTTGAGTGTGATTGTAGGAAAATGAAGTACCACAATTTCCGTAATAGTCGGAAGGGCTTTCTTCTAGTCAAGTTCCTGGGTAAAAGACTCCTGTAAGCCACAAAAATATCCTTGTGTAGACACAGGGAACTGGAATATTCAATTATGGTTCTATGAGTCCTAAAGTTTAGTTGGCTAAGAAAATTTTGGTAGGAAAGTTGCTTTTATAGAAAACGATCAAATACCCAGTAGACTGCCCTTAACTTGCGTTGTCGCAAACAAAATGTACTAACCAAGTTAAATTATCGGAAATATTCCATTTCAACTGGCTAAAAATTATAAGTAATGTATTTTATTTCCTTTTATCTCATAAAGTGACAAGAAGTCGACTGAAGTGGCAGTTTGTCTTAAACTTGTCTTTCTATTTGCAGGTATTGTGCGTACTTTCTGCTGTATTAATCTGTAGCGAGGCTACCTATGGCAAATACGGAAGTCTGGGTTATGGCCTAGGAGGCCTAGGTTATGGCCTAGGAGGTTTGGGTTACGGAGTAGGAGGACAGGGATACGGTGTTCCGGTAATTGAGAAAGCACCTGTAGCCTACACTGTTCCTGGGGTAGGATATAACACAATTCCTCTTGGAAGGAGCGCTTACAGTGCTCCATTGGACCCCAGCTCTTATGGAATCCTTTATGATGAAGCTTCTGCTTATGCATTACTTGATCCAGCATATGGAGCTTATTCAAGACCACTGAAATATGGTTATGGATCGGCAGGATTGCTTGGACAATATGGATATGCATTAAAAAAGTAACGTTGTAAAAAGTAAGTGCTAACGCTAAAATTTTATAATTCTATAAGTGCTTTGTAGTATTGCATGTAATGTATATATATAATTAAATAGTGTTGATATTTTTTCAAAATTTTGTATTTGAGTTATAAGAATTTTATATGCATGGTTGTTAATCAAACGGTCTGAAAAATTGCCTAACATGTTGTTACTTCCCCATGTTCATGAGATGTAATTCTCTGGGGTGGAGGTATACTCCTTTAGGCTCAAGCCCTCAAGAGCTATGAGTAATACCCCAAAACATTAATTAAAAATCTTCAAAGTCAGTTCATTTTATAAGTGGGGTAGGAGGCACACCTTAGACGCATGTCCTGGGTGTTCGTAACTTATACTGCATCCTTGCCCACCAAGTTTTAAAAATTTGTATGCCATGGAAGCACTTTTAAATCTCATTATATTTTAACACCATTTTTCCTGAATTTGTCAGTGCACTTCATTCTGTAGAAAGATCCAACAGTTGACAGACCCATATTAAATTATCGTTCTTATATTTCTACTGAGAACAACATTCCACCTTGCTTATTTCCTAAAAGAATTGTTAAGTATTATCCTGCGGTTTACATTACGTACAAATTTTATCACAATGTGCATCAGGTAATAGAATACATCGATACATACATCGAAACCTGTCCACTGATCCAAAATTCAGCGTCCATGTTCTTGTACCGATTGTTTTTACGTTTCACAGAAGACAGATGTTATAGATTCGTTGGATGTTACCTCACCTGTGGCAGCAAATACTTTTTTGAGAACTTTAAATGGTCGAATAGATTAAGTTTGTGGGCTAATTCATTCCTCTCCCCTCTTAAAAGTTATAATGAGAGGAGTTATTCATTTAAAGAGAACATAAATCGTATTTTAATGCAACTTTTGAAATTTTCTGCCTTCGTGAGTCAATTTTACAACGGAGTCTCTTAATTTTAACATTTCTTTTCAGGTTCCAGATCAATTGAAGCATGTGAATATATTTTATCCGGAGGATGGCATGTAGCTGCCTGCTACAAGTGATTCTTTACGATTACTGAACTGAACTACTGAAATTGGTCTTTTACGCATTTTATGTAAATAAAGAACATATTTTAGTATGAATCATGTTTGTGTATTTATTTTGTTGTAAGATATTATCGGTCATCTCCCGACAGAACATTTCATTCATATTCAGAAATCCATACATTCTATTTATGATGAATTACATTCATAATGAGTTACTCAAAATGATACAAAATATTTTTCGTTTGTTCTAATTTAGAAAGCTCTCTGAAATGAGTTTCAGGTGCAATTACTTAGACAATTTTGTTGTTGAAGGAGCTATGAGTTTATGAAAACACCATGTCGAAAAAAGTTTATGGTATTTAACAAATTTGTAGTTAACCTTTAGCTTACGGGGCCCATTTTTCCGATTCCCTCTTTAGAACGGAAATTTCATACCCCCTATGTAAGAACTGCCATTAAGGGGGTTATATATATATATATATATATATATAATATATACACTGCTTGACAATTGCTAAGGAACAACTGGTTTTTTAAAACTAGCGTTCCCGTCAGCAAACAAATCACAGTAAAATGAAATGCAGAGGGCGTAATAGGGCAGGACCTGTTATCTGTATAAAAGGCATTGCACGAAAACACTTTATTCATATAAAAATATGCAGTTAGGTGTTTGACGAAAATAGTGCCGTAGGTTGTTGGAAGTTATTTCTGTGAAAATCAAAGTGGTGTGGCAATAATTAAGTACAAAATGTCTGCAAGACATCATTTGAGTGCGTACGATCTTGGACGAGCAGTTAAACGGCTCGAAGCAGGACAAAGTGTCACTACTGTGGCCAGAGTAATGGGAGTGGTAAAAAGTGTCTTACCGAGATTTAAAAAGGCCGGTGAAGGTGGAAATGCTATGCGAAACCATGCCGGTGGTCGTGGAAGGAACACCACACATCAAGAAGATCGATATGTATCCCTTGTGGCGAAAAGGAACAGGCATCTCACTCTTAGTCAGATAGCTGCAGACCTTGCAACCGCTACCGGTACAAATGCATCAGCCAGATCCATTTCTAGGCGATTAAATTAGGTTGGTTTGTAAACACGGAAGCCTGTTCAATGCATCCCACTTTAACCACGCCATCGTCGAGAAAGATTACGTTGGTGTAAGGAACATATTGTTTGGGGTCAGCAAGATTGGTCCAGAGTGACGTTCTTTGACGAATACCGTTTCACTGTGACAAGCGATTCTGGCCCCCGGTTAACGTTGAGTGAGAGGGGAATACGTTAAGCACCACAGGAAGTTCAGGAACGTCATCGGTATGGCCCAGGCGTGATGGTGTGGGCAGGCAATGTGCACAATGGCAAAACACCGCTTCATATCTTTGAGCGAGGTACCGTTACATCGCAGCGGTATTGCAGAGAGATTATTCTGGATCATGTTCGTCTTTTTAGGGGTGCGGTAGGTCCAGATTTTCTGTTTATGGACGACAATGCGCGCCAACACAGGACCGCTGAAGTATCGGACACACTAGAAAGTGAAAATATTGAACGTATGACATGGCCTGCGTACTCTCCTGACCTAAATCCTATAGAGCATGCCTGGGATGCTCTTGTCAGACGTGTTTCTCAAACAACTCGCCCTCCCCGAACCATGCAAGAACTCAAAATCGCCTTGAGAGAGAAGTTGCACAATATGTCCCCAAGGACTCCTCAATACTTTAGTAGACAGCATGAAAAACAGATGCACATTGTGCACTAGTGTCCGAGGAGGTCACACACCTTACTAAGGTACTTATAACTGTTTCATTCTGGCATGGAAAACCCATTTTTCGTGGCTGTTTGGAAATGCTTTAAAGAGCATCTTTTTTGTTTTTCATTTTCTTCTTTTTCCATGTGGCGAAATCTGTACCATTTAGCATAATAAATAATGCACAGTATCTCTACTAAATATGTACTAAGTTTCATTTCTTCAATCAATGTCTATTACGAAATATTCAGAAAAATGTGACTGTTCCTTAGAAATTGTCAAGCAGTGTGTGTTTATATATATATATATATATATATATATATATATATATATATATATATATATATATATATATATATATATATATACATACATATATATATATATATATATATATATATATATATATATATATATATATATATATATATATATATATATATATATATATAAATACTAGGGTGGTTCGAAAAAAACTTTTTTTTAAATTTCAGATCGCTAGTGTGCGCAAAAGTTGTCATTGGTATAGACGTAAAAAAAGCACTAATTATTATTTTTTTATTAATTTGCCTTCCGGTCGCGCAATGCCATCGAAGTTAGCAAAAAATTGTGAAAAACCTTAATTTTTCATAATTTTTTTAAGCACGCCAGATGGTTTTAATTGCGTTCCTATATCATTAATTAACTACTAAAAGTATGTAAAATCAATATATATGCACTTATTATACATTTGTTTCATATCTTCCGGTCGCGCAACATAGTACAAAATGAGTAAAATTAGTAGTTTTTGCAAAATTTCAAAGTTTGACTGTTTAGTACATTTTAATCATACGACTTTTAGAGATGCTAGAATTTAATTCTATTACAATAAAATATTTAAAATCCAAACATATCAGATAGACTTTGATATTCAAGTGGAAATCGGTCGCGCAGCTTCGTCAAAAACAGCAAAGTAGCCTACTACCGAGAGGCGAGGCGTACGTGACGAATGCCGCGTCGTGACGAGTGACCGATACGTGACAAGTGACCGATATAGCGTATCGGATCGCGCTACGGCTGCTATTGCTTCAAGTGTATTGCAAGATATTTGGTTGATTAATGAATCCGATACTTCTTATGTTGTAGACAAGAGTAAGTCCGAAGAGAAAAAACTTGTGTGATAGCTAGTTTGCAAAGTGATATAATTTTAGAAATTTATGGTCTTTACTTTGATGGACGAAAAGACAATACATTGCCAATTGAAAAAACTGGCAGAAAACACTTTCGCAGAATCTATAAGGAGGAGCATTACTCTTTAATTCAGGATCCAGGCTCCACTTACATAGGACACACTTGTCCTTCTTCAAGCTCAGCAACCGACATAGCCAAAAGCACCACGTCTTATTTATCAGTAAATGGCTTTTTACTTGACAAATTGGAAGTTGTTGGATGTGACGGTACTGTTATTAATACGGGCTTAAGAAATGGTGTAATTCGACAATTAGAGATACATGTGGGAAGACCTCTACAATGGAGTATTTGTCTTCTCCATTACAACGAACTGCCATTCCGCCACCTTTTCCAACACTTAGATGTAAATACAACAGGCCCAATAGGATATTCCGGACCGATTGAAAAGGCCCTACCTGATTGTGAAAGACTACCAGTTGTTGATTTTAATCCTATTGATTGTGAGATTCCAAAGTTGACAAGCGTATTCTTAGCAAGGACCAATTGTACTTGAGATATCAGAAGTCATCAAGTCAGGACAATGTTCAGAAGACTTTGTAGTACGTGATCCTGGCCCAATGTCACATTCAAGATGGCTTACTATTGCAAACCGAGTTTTGCGCCTCTACATCAGTGTGTCAAGAGTGTGTCAAGCCTTTCTGAAAATCGGAGAGAAATTGTCACATTCATTCTCAAATGTTATATGCCTATGTGGTTTGCCATAAAAATAAACCGCAAATTCACAGATGAGACTATTGAATCTACAAGGTACTTACCAGAAGAGCTGCTTCAAGTTGTTGATCCCGTTTTACAACGGAATACTTACTTTGACCATCCCGATAATTTACTTTAGGCTATGGTAACGGATGAAAGAAACCATATCTGAGAGCTGGGCTTTAGGCGTATCATGAAGGCAAAGCAAGCAATATCTGAAAGTGACTTTATCAGAATCTTTAAACCATCAAACCTAAACTTTGAAGCTAAAGACTATACCGAAATTATCAAATGGAACACCAGTACACTCACTCTTCCTCCACTGTTAAGAACATTGACTAATGAAGAGATAAAACAGTATGTGAGCAATCACTTCAAGCCTTTTTTAATTATAGATGCTTTTCCATGCCATACACAGGCAGTTGAAAGATGCGTTAAGCTAGTGACCGAAGCTTCAAGTAAAGTGTGTGGACCAGTTCCAGGGACGACTATATTAGAACCACATTACTGTCACGCTCAGCGATGCCAACTTTTTCACACAAACCGAATTTCGATGTTTATCGATAGATAAAGACTAGAGAGGAAACATAAAGAGAGAGAAAGCGAAATAAATTTGTACATATTGTAAATAACACACCCTACATTGGATGGTTGGTTGGGTAGGGTGCGGGTGGAACTCGAAGTGCAGCCACCTCCCCGTGGTGAGTTCTGGGTCGTTTTGTAAACAAAATGAGCGAAGACCTGCACCAACAATTGAATATTGAAACAAAAAATTACCAAATATTTACTATTAGAAAATTTCTAAATTACCTGAAAGGAAACATTGTCAAACAACAAAATTGTCAGACAACGATAATGGCTGCTACCGGCTGCGAGCGCATCGCTGGCATTCGTCACGTACGCCTCGCCTCTCTGTCCAGGTAGGCTACTCTGATGTTTTTGACGAAGCTGCGCAACCAAATTCCACTTGAATATCAAAGTTTATCTTATATTCTTGGATTTTTAATATAATATTCTAATAGAATTAAACTATAGCATCTTTAAAAGTCGTATGATTAAAATGTACTAAACAGTCAAACTTTGAAATTTTGCAAAAACTACTAATTTTACTCATTTTGTACCATGTTGCGCGACCGGAAGATATGAAGCAAATGTATAATAAGTGCAAATATATTGATTTTACATACTTTTAGTAGTTAATTCATGGTATAGGAACGCAATTAAAATCATCTGGAGTGCTTAAAAAAATTATGAAAAATTAAGGTTTTTCACAATTTTTTTGCTAACTTTGATGGCATTGCGCGACCGGAAGACAAATTAATAAAAAAATAATAATTAGTGCTTTTTTAACGTCTATACCAATGGCAACTTTTCTGCACTCTAGCGATCTGAAATTAAAAAAAAAGTTTTTTTCGAACCACCCTAATAAATACAGAGGCACACATTTTTTTGATGATGTATACTGTATTCACAAAACTAAATTACATAAAATTCTTCTGTTTTAAATGTTCTATTTGACATCCCTTATTCTGAACTATCTTTCGACACCGCAATTTCTAGGATAATAATGCCTTTTGAAGTGTCAGAAGAGGTAATCTATCCCATTCCTCCTGAACAGCTTTCCAGAGTCCTGTAAGGGTTTTGGGACGACGCTTGGATAATGCAGATTTTAAAAGTCCGAAAGCACAAAAATCCATAGGTGATACATCGGGAGATTTAGTAGGGATATCAGTGAAGGGTATGGCCTTGATACCAGTTTTTTGTTCCATTTCTTTTAGGAAATTTACAGTGGATTTTGATGTGTGACTGCTAGCTTTGTCCTGATGGAGTCTCACAGATTGACGGCACTGTGGGTAAAGCGATGGCATTTCATTCAGAAAAATTGGCGATAAAATATGTTCCTGATAGTATTTGGAGTTAATCTTGACATTTTTTTCCACTCTCTTTATTTTTAGCTTGCCATTATAAAAAACACCAGCAACAATCAGGAATCCCTTAGAAAAACTTTCTTTCGATTCTTTGAACCATGTACTTAAATTTTTTTCTCCCCTTTTATGATAATAAATGGCTCTTTTTTTTATGCAATCGTTTAAATACACCCATGATTCATCTATTGTGACAATTGTTTTCCATTTTTCTTTGGATAAGTGTTTCTCATATAGAATTCTGCAGCGTGTCCTGCATTCAGCGATATGATTTGGATGAAGACGATGCACATTGCGTTTTTTCGCTTTCTTAAGATTTAAATGAACGTTTATCATTTTGTTTACAGTGGACACCGAGCATTTTAATGATTTTGCAAATGTCCTTTGTCTAGGGGTATTTTCTTTTAACATTAAACAACGTACCTTTGCAATAGTCGAAGATGTCCGTTTTTTCCTTGGATACTTGTTTGGAATTTTTGTCCCATTTGAGGCTCCAATTTGACATTTTTTTTCCTTTCCTGTTGACGATATTACCTATCGAAGCTTCAGATATCACAAAACCATGACTCTCACATCGGTTTTGGATAACGTAGTATGCATATTTCTCTTCGGTAAGAGCATAAATTTAGCCTTCGAACCACTGCTTTGTTAAAAACGCCATTTTGAATAAAAACAAAACTTTCAAGCCGTAGGCGATAATTTTGACTTTTAAAAACATAGTACAATTTCAATTATTTCTTTTGCAGCAAACGCTTTTTTATTACCGCTTACCAAAATCGATTAAAAAATGTGCGAATAGCCTCTGTATGTATATATATATATATATATATATATATATATACCTCTATGTATATATATTCATTCATTATTGGGCCCGTATTCTTGCTATCCCACCCCGTAAGGAAAAGGTTAAATGCTCTCAAAGTAATGCTCATACTAGTTAAATAATGTATTTATAGTGTTCAAGTTAAAGATTCCAATATATTATGCATGGTAAAAATTCCTTGCGTAGTTTTCTAAATGATACATTATTTAAAATTAAAATGATATTAATATGAGTATTTGAATACCTTAATAAATTGAACTTTTTTCATAAGTCATTTCAAAATTGTGAATGTTCAGTCCTCGTACAGAATGCGCTTTTTGATCCATTATTTTAGGCATTTAAAGGAAGAATGTAATTAAAAGTTTTGAACGTATTAGTTTTGGCAGATTAAATTGTTTTCCGCAAAAACTGCCCTACATTAAATACCCAAAACATTAAATAACTGTTATGCTTTTGAATGAATTTTATGACAGCTAAATTCGTTCTACATTTTGTAATAGCTGGCTATGAGAATTATTTTGATTCTTTACTTCATTTACTCATCTGTGAAATTTAAAGTTTACTCTTATCTATAAATGGGGAAAACCCCATGTATTTAACCACATTTTCCCACGTATTACGTTGAGTAACTATACAATTTAATACTTATTTGCAACTTAAGTATTCATTTAATGTAAGACTGTAGAAATCTCGAAGTTCCTAACCGTAACATCTAGCTACATATATCTCTAGTAAACAAGAATTTGGCCGGAGACTAATATTTGCTTAGTCAGAAGTTGCAATGACAGTTCCAATTTCTTACTTCAGTCATATTCATACATTTAAATACTTGCATGTATACTTTGCGTGATGCAAAGTATACATTCTAGTATAAGAAAAGCATTTACCTCGCTCTGAGGAAGTTTTATGTAGGCAAACCTGAAATACAAAATTTAGTGTGACACTAGCCAACAGAGAAAATACAACTAGAACGAAATCAGTTGTTCTTTACAAAATAGACCACGCTGATAACGGAAACGACCATGAAAATCTCCGATTAGCTCTAGTTTCCAAAATATGAGGTGGGGGAGCTATTACAACAGTGTCATAATAGTGCTCCCGTTAAGTTTAATTTGTGTCATTCAAAATGCCTCGCAGATGTCTAAACTCTGCTGACAGCTTTTGCTATATTTGTGGACAGGTAACTTATAAATGATTGAATTTGAAACGATACATTTTACAGCAATTATTATTTATTTAATTTAATTATATATTCAGTTGACATTTACATAAATGTTTTTAATAACTTTTTTCTTCTTTGCAATAAATATTAAAATAATAATAATTAATGGTCGTTTGTAACCCTGACGTATCCAGAAGTTTGTCTTGAAAGGTGCAAGTACACAATATTTCTACATTGTTACTTCATTTAAACATCATCTTGAGTTCGATGTCTGCAGTATCTCTGTTAATAATTGAAACAGTGCATAACACAGGTCTGCGATGAAAATATTTCCTAAAAACTAAGCATTGTTTCCAATGTATTTTTGGACGCTGATTTCAGAAAAAATAACCAAAAAATTCCATCACTTACAGTTTTTTCACAATATGAAATTTTTTGTTTTCAGTCTTTGTGTTTTTATGAATATACAATTAACATGTAATTTATTTTTGTTCGCCCGCTAAAATTCATTAATATATATATATATATCTTATTTTTTTGTTATTTTATAATAAACAATTAATAAAATCAAAAAAGTTCGATACACATAAATAAAAAAAGGAAAGAAATTAATAAAATATGAATATGACGCCAAGGGATGGAGGCTCTTCATTGACTCATGCAAAAGAAGCCTCAAAGCTGTGCTACTCCATAAAGGAAACAAATGTGCTTCAATACCAGTTGGACATTCCGTGCACTACAAAGAATACTACGAAAATTTAGCCATCATATTGAACAAACTTAAATACAAGGATCATATATGGACCATATGTGGGGATTTAAGAGTAATTGCCATGCTTCTTGGACTTCAAGGGGGATATATACAAAATATCCATGCTTCCTGTGTGAGTGGGACAGTAAGGAAAAGCGTCAACATTGTATTAAGAGAGAGTGGCCAGTAAGAGAGAAAATGGAAATTGGTAGCAAAAATGTTATTGAGGAAGCTTTGGCTGACCGAGAAAAGATTCTTCTGCCTCCACTTCATATAAAACTTGGTTTGATAAAACAATTCGTGAAATCTCTAGACAAAGAAGGTCGGTGTTTTAAGCAGTTGCTTCATGCATTTCCTGGATTATCTGCAGCCAAAGTGAAGGAAAGTGTCTTTGTGGGACCAGATATTCGAAAACTTATGAAGGACGAAAAATTTGAAGCATGTATGGCAAAGGTTGAAAAGGAAGCCTGGAGCTCCTTTAAAGAAATTGTTAATACATTTCTGAGAAATCGTAAGGATCCCAACTTCAAACAAATTGTACAAAGTATGCTTGAAAATTTCTAAAAATTAGGACGTTCTGTCAGCTTAAAAGTTCATTTCCTGATGTGTCATCTGGACTATTTTCCTGAAAATTTTGGTGCCGTCAGTGAGGAACACGGAGAAAGATTTCACCAAGACGTTAAGCAGATAGAATACCACGGTAGATGGAACAAAAACATGATAGCAGATTACTGCTGGTCGCTACATAGAGAACAGCCGCAAGTTACACACAGAAGATCTGCTTCCACACGAGTATTCAGCACAAAAGAAAAAGGTACTACAAAGCCTTAGAAACTTGACTTTATGCGGCCATTGCTGAATATCCAGAATCATGTGTTTTTCTCTTAATGACAGTAAACGACTCAGAAATGGGGATTCTAAATATATATGTGAGTATTAAAGTAATTTTTCACACAAAATTTCTTATTACTTTGTTTTACTTCCTAGAAATGTTTTTGCATGGTATATAAAGCATTATTTTTCAAAATTTTCAAACACAGTTATCAAAAAAACTTACGTTAGGGGACAAAAACGAATGACATATTTGAAATTAGCATACCAAAAAACATAAAAGTCAATTGTTACAAAAAATATTTGCACAAAATATTGCTTTGCAAAAAATGTTGCTTTGCAAAAAAAATTTGTTCACTTGATTTTGCTCAAAATTTGCAGACCTGTGTAATCTGTGTAGTGCATTATTAAGCCACCGGACTACTTAGGTAAAATGCTGTTGATAGCACCATCCCCCACCCCCAACCCCCGAAAAAAATTCCATAAATTCTGAAGATATATCTTCGTTATGGAGTTCTTTTCCATCGTCCTGTAGACCAGTGGTCCCCAATCCCCGGTCCGAGGACGTACCGGTCAGTAGATCAACCGGTTGGTAGATCAAACATTCAGTAGAATGAGGAGCAAGTTTCAGTTTAGCAGTTAAGATTTTCAGTACTTTTTACAACTTTGTAAATCATGACGACCATAATTTTCCAAAATTCTTTTCTCCTATCCATGACTTTGAAAGTTTCCATTTTGATTTTCTTACTGCATTATTTCGCTCTCAGTCACGTATTTCGTTTTCTTTTTTTATGGACACCTGGAGGGTGGACAGTATATTCTATACAACTTTTTTTATATGATAGCATAAAAATTAATCCATAAGTCTGCTACGAACCTAAGACGAATCTAATTCTTGACATATCACTGTTTTGATTAAGAAATTAAAGTTATCAGCCCTAATCCAAAAAGCTAATACGTTGTGCTGCCATCTATTGACGTCAGATGAAACTTAAAACTGCAAAGTTAAGTTTGCAAATTATACATTTCTAACCCATTAGTTAGGTGTGAAAAGAGTGGCACATAAACAAGAATTGCCAAATTTTATAACTGGAATTACATCGTGGTAAGTAGCCTACACTGTGACCAAAATAAGCTATGTTCCTATCTTGGTTACCGCAACAAATATTTTTTACTAACGGAACAAAAAAAGGATTATTCTTTCCAATAAATGAAATTTAGAATGTTACAACTATACTATTTATGACAAAATATTATTCAAAATTTTTTAAATAAATTAAAATATATTTTAGAAAATCATAACTGTAAGAATGTATATAAATCGGGTGTGAGGAATAATGAAGAATCTTTTCTCTTTTAGTAGTCTAAAATCATACCAAATATTATTACCTACCAATAATATTATTGGTAGGTAAATTTATACTCTATTAACATAACAAACTTCTTTGAACAATAAAATAACAAAAAAAAAGAATAATAAATGAAGAGAAATAGTTACTTCCTTTACTTCTCTCATGCTATTACAAGAGAAAAATATATATTAAAGAACTATCCTTCAATAGAATGAAAGCTGCTAGTTCAGTAAATAATTAGACAACTTGGATTGAAGAAAGCTTTGCAAAATAAGTTTATTTTATAAGCGTGTCTTTACTTTACAAGGGTTTATTAATAAAGAATGTTATGAACGTTATGAGAGACCTGATATGAAATGTTTGCTATTACAGTCGGCTCTCCCCATTTCATATAAAGTTGCAGAAGTGAAAAATGTGAAAATATAAGAGTGAATATTAGGTTCTCTAATCTTGACTGCAATAGTTTTGATCTTATTTAACTCAAACGAAAAGATCAAACCAGTACTGTGTACTGCAATAACCCTTTTTCTTTTCAAATTATAGTTTCAACAATGGGTAAAAGGCTAACTCACAGACTGTGAGAAAGCGGAACAATATACAACACAATTAGCGGTTAATACACAGAAGTGCTTTTACATGTTTTATACATTCTGTAAAATATACTGAACGTATGTTGTACATATATACAGAATATTTAAATAACAGGAAATAACTAAAGTTAACGAATTATACATATTTACAGTTTAGTACTACAGTTCAAAAACTTCGATTTTTTTTAATTAATTGTACTTGAGTGTTCGTCAGTACTTACTAAAAGTTCTAATTAAACAATTGTTGAATTAAAATTAATTGCAGAAATCGCCTATAAAATTGATTAAATCCGATAATTCGAAGAGAAAATCGGAACATATTAGCTTTGTGCTGCCATCTACAGACCAAAATCGCAAATAACATATATTTAGTGAACCCATTTAGTAGATCTCAACTAAGATTCCCGTTTTCATGGCCGTGATCGTATAGTGGTTAGTACATTGCGTTGTGGCCGCAATAACCCAGGTTCGAATCCTGGTCACGGCAACTTCAATATTTTTCAATTTATTTGAAGAAAATTTTACACTCGAAGAATGAAAGTATGCTCTTGATAAGTAATTCATTAAATAAAAATTAAACGAAACCAACCTAAAAAAAAAATCAAAGTAATAAAGAAAAATTTCTTTCTTTTCATTTTTTTAAATGTTTTTCTTTAAGAAGCCTTATCTAAATGTTGTTCAGTCATATATTATTTATTTAGAAATTACGAATAACTATGTTTAGCAAAGAATAGAAAATCAAGTACTAAATTAAATGAAGCGAAAAAAACATTCATTTATAATTGATAAAAGAGTCGTTATTCAGCCACTTTGTATGCATTTTTGTATGCGTTTTCAAACACAGAGTGATTCGGGCATAAGTTCGTCACTAGACAGGCATAAGAAGTAATTGAAAGATGTTTTTATATAGTTTAAGGTCTTTATTGTATAATTAGGTTTACGCATTCTGATCGTAAGAAAGAATTCCCGCTATAAGTGAAAAAAGCTTGTAAAGTGTCTTACATGTCACAAACATTTTGTGTTGTACGCAAATCGTTTGAGCATGAAAGAATTGGTTATCTGCAGTTACAGCTCTCAATAGTCTATAGCACTGTGCTGCTATATATATATATATATATATATAACCCTAAGCGCCGACGTTGCCCCCCCCCCCCCTCCGCCAAAAAAAAAAAAATGGACTAGAGCCGCCACTGCCCCGTAATGAATATTTTTACTGGGGAATCGTTTACATTTTTTTTAAAGGATACACAACTAATATTTTAAAATTCGAATGATTCGGGAAAATATGGTAACCTATGTTTTAAATCAGTGATTCTCAACCTTTTTATGTCTACTCCCACCTTTTGGCTGATTTTTAGACCCTACGCCTCTCCCAAGCCCCCTTCCCCTCCAAAAACAACAGGGTTACTCAACAGCGCGAAATAGACATTTTCCGTCTGGTTTAATTCTATATCTCCCAAACATAATTAAAAATAAAAATGGCAGAGATAGAGCTAGGGAGATTTCTCGGAATAAACAAATTAACGTGTTTTGACGGCCTTGTGCTTAGTAAGTATCTAAAGCCAGATTTAAACACGTCACCGAGTATGCGCAGAAACAAATTAATGTATTTATGCGGTCTCGTGCTAGGTGAGTATCTAAAGCCAAATTTTAACATGTCACTGAGCATGCGCAGAAAGCAAATTTTAATAGTAAATTGTCGCTAATTAATAGAACTTGTGGTTATAAAAACCAAATTTGACACATATATAGATTAAAATATTTCATTTAAAACCAAAATCAAGTAATCAAATGCAGTAGTTTTATCTCACGGATTGCCCAACGAATCGACTTAGCAACTTAAATATATAGTATATAATTTTCTTTGGTGGATGAACTTTCTAGAATAAGACAACAGAATAAAAAAATTCTGTCTCAGTTACGGAGTACTATTTAAAAAAAATTATATCCAAGTCGGTAATCATTAGCAAAATTTTCTCCATAGGTTGACACTGAGCTAAGAGAATCGAGTATGGCAACTACCGAGCAGCTTTAAAATAAACTCCTACTATAAGAATTTTCTATTATTGTATGCGAGTATCAGGAAATACTGGCTTCGTTAAAATTAAGCTTTCGGGAAGTTTATGGAAACATTACACAGGGCAACAGTGGTTTTGTTGCCGGGATTTTTGGAGCTGATTTCATATGAATTTGATGCCCTGAATTTAAATATGGCGTTAGTTTTTGCCTAGGAGCTCAAATTTCTGAGATATAACATTTTAGTGAAATATACGTTACACTATTTTAAGTTAAATCCATTGATCAAATTAAAAAACTAAACACGACATTTTTTATTATTATTATATATTTTTTAAAATGTTAAAGGAACGTAAAAATCATAGAGAATATTGCAGTAGTACTTATCTAATTACAAAGAGCAAGAAAGAGGAAAAAGTCATAGATGAAACCAACTAGTCACTGAACACTTCGGAAACTTCTTTTCCGTGACATTCTGGAATGTATTTTGGAACAGCCCCTTTTTAAACTCCAGCAGTAATCTGCTATCATGTGAGTATCCCATCTTCCTTGTTAGTGGTCCTCCATAGTTTTAATATCCTGGTGAAATCTTTCACCTTGTTCCTGACTGGTGTCTCCTAAATTTTCAGGAAAATAGTCCAAGTGGCTGTGTAAATAGCGCACCTTAATGCTCATTGTCATAGGGACATGACAGTAGTGTTACGGCCAGGGACAGGAGCATGGAAAGAAATACAAAATAAAATAAAATAATTGTTAAATGCAATAAAGAAACAGGGCAATAAAAGAGAAGGGAAGAAAGCCATAGACCGGAACGAAAATTAGAGATAATGTTCGTAGCAATAAATAGAAGTGGAAGAGAGTGAAAATAAAAGAAAATTTATGATGGCTATAAAGCGGCCCACCCAACTTGAATCCAAAGCATGGGAAAAAGTTAAAATTGAGGGAGAATTTGTAAATCCCGCCCTCGACGCGCATTGGTAAAAGGGGATTGAGGAGTGGCAGCACGGACGAATGGCGATGGCATGATAATTTCCAGATAACCAATGGAAATTATAAGAGGCGGAGACATTAGTAAGAAAATATATGAAATAAAAAATAGTGTAAAGTTTAGAGAGATAGAAGTTGTCGAGCGCCCAGTGTCCCATGCCGAGTGTCTGCGATAAACGACGGAGCCGTGTTCGGGTGCAGTAAAGTTTAGAGAGATAGAAGTTGTCGAGCGCACAGTGTCCCATGCCGAGTGTCTGCGATAAACGACGGAGCCGTGTTCGGGTGCAGTAAAGTTTAGAGAGATAGAAGTTGTCGAGCGCCCAGTGTCCCATGCCGAGTGTCTGCGATAAACGACGGAGCCGTGTTCGGGTGCAGTAAAGTTTAGAGAGATAGAAGTTGTCGAGCGCCCAGTGTCCCATGCCGAGTGTCTGCGATAAACGACGGAGCCGTGTTCGGGTGCAGTAAAGTTTAGAGAGATAGAAGTTGTCGAGCGCCCAGTGTCCCATGCCAAGTGTCTGCGATAAACGACGGAGCCGTGTTCGGGTGCAGTAAAGTTTAGAGAGATAGAAGTTGTCGAGCGCCCACTGTCCCATGCCGAGTGTCTGCAATAAACGACGGAGCCGTGTTCGGGTGCAGTAAAGTTTAGAGAGATAGAAGTTGTCGAGCGCCCAGTGTCCCATGCCGAGTGTCTGCGATAAACGACGGAGCCGTGTTCGGGTGCAGTAAAGTTTAGAGAGATAGAAGTTGTCGAGCGCACAGTGTCCCATGCCGAGTGTCTGCGATAAACGACGGAGCCGTGTTCGGGTGCAGTAAAGTTTAGAGAGATAGAAGTTGTCGAGCGCCCAGTGTCCCATGTCGAGTGTCTGCGATAAACGACGGAGCCGTGTTCGGGTGCAGTAAAGTTTAGAGAGATAGAAGTTGTCGAGCGCCCAGTGTCCCATGCCGAGTGTTTGCGATAAACGACGGAGCCGTGTTCGGGTGCAGTAAAGTTTAGAGAGATAGAAGTTGTCGAGCGCCCAGTGTCCCATGCCGAGTGTCTGCGATAAACGACGGAGCCGTGTTCGGGTGCAGTAAAGTTTAGAGAGATAGAAGTTGTCGAGCGCCCAGTGTCCCATGTCGAGTGTCTGCGATAAACGACGGAGCCGTGTTCGGGTGCAGTAAAGTTTAGAGAGATAGAAGTTGTCGAGCGCCCAGTGTCCCATGCCGAGTGTCTGCGATAAACGACGGAGCCGTGTTCGGGTGCAGTAAAGTTTAGAGAGATAGAAGTTGTCGAGCGCACAGTGTCCCATGCCGAGTGTCTGCGATAAACGACGGAGCCGTGTTCGGGTGCAGTAAAGTTTAGAGAGATAGAAGTTGTCGAGCGCCCAGTGTCCCATGTCGAGTGTCTGCGATAAACGACGGAGCCGTGTTCGGGTGCAGTAAAGTTTAGAGAGATAGAAGTTGTCGAGCGCCCAGTGTCCCATGCCGAGTGTCTGCGATAAACGACGGAGCCGTGTTCGGGTGCAGTAAAGTTTAGAGAGATAGAAGTTGTCGAGCGCCCAGTGTCCCATGCCGAGTGTCTGCGATAAACGACGGAGCCGTGTTCGGGGGCAGTAAAGTTTAGAGAGATAGAAGTTGTCGAGCGCCCAGTGTCCCATGCCGAGTGTCTGCGATAAACGACGGAGCCGTGTTCGGGTGCAGTAAAGTTTAGAGAGATAGAAGTTGTCGAGCGCCCAGTGTCCCATGCCGAGTGTCTGCAATAAACGACTGAGCCGTGTTCGAATGCAGTAAAGTTTAGAGAAGTCATCATTACGAGTGCCAGCTGCCCAGAGGGCTTCAACCGTCATTTTCTGAGGTACCGACTTTGCATTTCTCTTTTATATTGTATCATTGCTTCTCAGTGTATAGCCATAATGATTAAGATAGAGCGCGATGAATATAGTTTTTTGAATATAAGATGTTGAGTAATAGACAGATAATTCGTACCAACAATTTAATATAATGTTTTGCATATATATAAAGAATTAATTTCGTAGGAATGAAGTTATTGCGGTAATAATGTGTAAATGCCTGAGGAAATATGGAGTAATTTTGGAGTGTATTATTTATGTGTGTTAATATTCAATAAATTGATTTGTCAATATAACCAGAGTTAATTTCCATTATTTGGGAAGCACATCAATGTACTAGCCACAATCATGAACATAATTTCAATCATAATTTCATTTAAAATAATATAAACAATATAAAATACGGTTACACTCATGTTACACTCAAGGGATCTGAAACTGTTTAGCATCTCGTTTACCAGTTCAACATAGTTTTCAGCTTTGCATTTGCCCAGAAAATTTCCGACAACTGCAACAAATGAAGTCCAGGCTTTTCGCTCAGCCTCATTCATAGAATTTACGAAGGCAGGATCCTTAATGAGTTGTCTTATTTGTGGGCCGTCAAATATTCCTGCTTTAATTTTTTCCGTACTCGACATTTTACTTTTTACTTTTTATATTTTTTACTTTTTATATGCAAAGCATGATCCGTTCTTATCAAGAGCCTATATAAACTGCTTCATTAGGCCCAGCTTGATATGAAGTGGAGGAAAGATGATTTTCTTTCGTCCAACTAAGGGGTCGTTAATGAAATTCTTTTCCCCAACGTCCATGTTTTCTCTCTTAGGCCACTTTTTTCTAACCCAGTGGTGTGTTTTGTCTCTGCTGTCCCAGAGGCAGACGATGCAAAATATTTGATATAGCCAGTTTGCCGTCCAAGGAGAAAATTTACCATTTTTAAGTCCACACAAATCACCCATTGATGGTCATGATACTTTATCTTCTACAAGACCAAAGCTATGGTGTCATATTCTTCTTTCATTTTCGTTGAGTGAGCAATTGGTATTGAACCATATTTGTTCTCATTGTGTAGAAGGACACATTTCAAACTTCGCTTTGAGCTGCCAATAAATAGTCGCCAATCATCTGGAAAACATTCAGGAAGACCCATTTTTTCCAGGAGTCCAGTTTCCCAGGAGGACAAATTACCCATACTTGAATGTATTGAATAGAAAAAAATATTGAAAGATAAGTGGATGTACAGTAAAACTTCGTTTATCTGGGTGTCATTGATCCGGATCTCCAGATAATCCGGATCAGATTTGTAGACATTTTTATGTAATGTTCACATTAGACAATAATATTTTACTATGATAGCAAGAACGTCACTACAAGTACGCCAAATATTCGCGTTTTAGTTTGATTCAATGTACAGTTCCTGCATAGATTGTACAATAAACTATGGTAATAAAATGCTTTTTGTTGAGCTTAAGAAAACTTCTTTAGACTTACCAATTCTTTGTTATGAAATTATGTAAAAATATTTTACTTTTTAATGTTTTGTAAACAATAATATGTAATTTTGTTACAAAACAAAGTAAGTCTTCTTAGTTAAGGATTTTGTATTGTTTATTACCCATATTTCCCGGATTATCCGGATTTTTGATTGTCCGGATTGCCTAAGGTCCCAGTTAGTCCGGTTAAACAAGGTTTTACTGCATCTAAAATAATAGAGCTGATAGAGAAAAACTGATTTCATATTTAGATTCAGAGCTCCAAATATAGCTAAAATCAGTTCTAAAATCTTAGGCACAAAAAAAAAAAAATTTTTTTTGTAGCCGAGTGATTATCGATGGCGTTCAACAGAATATGTAAAAGAAAAAAAATTGTGTACGAATGAAGAATATTATCTGAATAATTTTAAAAATTAAGTCTTCTTATTTTTGTTGCTGGGAAATGACCTTTAATTTCATCCACTTTTTTTATTTATTTATTTATTTATTTTTTATTTTTTTTATTTATTTATTTATTTTTTATTTTTTTTATTTATTTATTTATTTTTTTTACTATTGTTAGAATTTTAGTGAAGTTGGCAACAGAACGAGGAAAACCTAGCTCGTTCACTTTCACATTTAAACTCCAGTTTTAGAAAGGAGTCAAAGCGAAGAATCAATGAATCATCTCTTGAGAAATTAGGAAAATTAATAGGTATTGTAAGATGATTTCTTTAAATGACATGTTTTGCTATGTCAAGCAGGGTCCCCAGAATCAGATTTTTTAATTAATTTTTTAAAAATGATGTGAAATTGTCTAGAAAAAATTATTTTACAGATTAGCCTTTGTTTTAAGAAAGATAATCGTACCGCTCGAAACTAACCAATTTAATATTCCTGCTTTTAGACTGTTATTTTTTCTCCTTTTACGTATACACATGTTTATAGAAACAATGACAAGTGGTTTCTATAAACAGGCCTAATAGAATATCCTACTAGAAATTTAATGCATAATTTTTAAACGTTTAATATAGAATGATACAAATGCCTCGAAGTCATCTGGAAAACTCACCAGTTTTTTTTTTTTTTAATGTAAAGCATTTATCCAAAAACGTAACATAAAAATGGTAAAAAAGTTTAATGTATTGAGTAGGAAGTGCAGAAGAAGATAGAAACTAGATTTCTAATTTTACACTAAAATAAAAAAGCTATTTTCAGAAACTAGTGTTTGTCTACCAGTCTGAACTGAAAATCTTTTGATGTGATTACTACTACAGGAGATCTTATTGAGACGTGGAAGCTCTAAGATTACACATTTTTCTTTACGTTTCCTGGCTTTAAAAAAAATTTTTTCTTGTTGTGTGTGTGTATCCTACACCATTGCATCTTCTTATGTGTGGTCTAATTTTGTTATTGTTTTCTGTATTAATAACTTACTAGGGAAATCTGCATTAAATTTTTATAACAATATGATTTCTTTAAAATTGCATACGTCCAAAACTCAGTCGGTTTTTATTTCCGTATTAGAGATAGATAAGTAAAAAAAAAATTTATAAAAATTATAGTTATCAGATAACATGAAAAACAAGTTTTAGAACCTTTTAAGGAAATAACCGCAAACAATAAAATTATACTACTTTAAAAAAATCTTGCATTATGTAAAATATAATTATGGGCTGATTTAAGTTTGTAAACTCTGTAAGTATTTTCTAAGTTATATTTTGTATCTTTACAGAAAATAATTTTCAACAGTTCATAATTTTTCAAAAGCCATTTTATTTAAAGAGACTTTATTTATAGTTACATACCTTTCTTAAACCATATACATCTATTTACGTATGTATTATAAAAAATAATAGAGAGACATAACAAAGAAAAAACATAAGCTGTACATGAATATATTCGGACCAGTTCAAAATTTCATTGGAATAAAATACAAAAAAGGAACAACGTTGTTAGGAATCTATTACTCTCACGATGAATGTACTGTACCATTACACAACCTGTCCATATCATGGTCACCCATAACGAGTCCCGGAAACTTCCTTTCCCTTTAAAACAAATAGGTAATGTCGGCATAGTCGAGCTAGACTTCTGTTTTCTGGACAAATGTATGATCATGTTGTGACTTTAAGTGATAATAAAATTAACCTCATCTTGAAGTTTAGAAACCTAATTTCTAAAATAAGATTTTTTATCCATGATGTCTTATGGATTTTCACAATTCGCAGTTATTTCAACAATTTCTTGCCCACTTATTTTTCAAGGAACATCTATTATGGTGCAAGCTGTTGAGGTATGGTTTTCTTCGATTTGCACAGTGGGAGGACTAGACACTCATTATAAATAAAACATCAATGAAACGATCGTATCGTTGAATTTCAGTTTTTAACATACTTATCTCATGTACAAGATCATTTTATTGTTTCATGAGCTATATTATTTAGAAAAGCGACATAATTTAGATAGTTTGGAAGGCATATTATTTATGCATCCCTACTAATCAGTACACAAAGCTTTCTTTTTAAAGCTCAATTTGTATAGAGCTTACCTAAGATAAATTTTCAAATTTTGCAGAGTTTTACTTTCACGCTATTGGCAGAGGTGGTAGGATATGTGAGAAATGTTTTTCCCTTTATTCATAAAATGATTTTATTTTTAGCACAATATCTTTTTCATGTGGAACTGAAAACAAGCAATTTAAAATTCAGTAAATAGCTTGTACTTTCATTTAGGCATAAATCTTCAAAACTCAATGTTGGAAAAGCTTGGTACATACATTTTTTTACAAAGGTAAGGAAAGGATAATTAAAAAAATATATATAAGCTAATTAGCGGAAATAGTTGATATACAATTGTGGTTTAAGGATAAAGTATTTCCCCAGAATAGATTGTTTTTTTTTGCCCTCATCCACAGCATGTTAGGATTTATTTGTATGCTTGCGTTTATTTAAACATTGAAATACTTCGAGTAAAGTCTCAAACTCTTAATTCTGAATAATGAAACTGATTTCTCCACAAGGACGTTTGTTATGATTCTAGAGATCAACAAGTCCTGTAAAATTCGTTTTAGATTTTCTTATGTAGAATATTTCCAATAAAATACAAGAATAAAAATTTTGAACTGCAGAAAAAGTTTTAAATGGTGATAACTAGCATTAAAAGACGCATAAACAAGAATGTGCATTTCATATTTTTTCGTAAAACTAATGGAGTGTTCCCGTTTCTGAAAAAGTTCATGATAAAAGACCATATTAACACCTTTCCTTCTAGGAGATTATACCATTCGACGACATTCTCCGTACTACGTTAAGTATTTACATATAACTCGAACAAAGTGTACGATTTGATTCTTTGGTACTTTTATAATGACTACATTTAAGTGATGTCTGTGGCAACTGATGAATCCTTCAGAATAACGTCAACTTTTGCTATGAAGTATGTTATCATGACTGCGATGCAGCAGTAATGGTGTAACAGTTATTGGGAGAAACAAAGTCATTTTGAGATTTCGATCTTAGCTCCACCTAAAATATGAAAGAAACACTTTGTTATAAAAACAGAAATTTGATAATGGGTAAATGTTGTTTATAATACATGAAACATCGCTCATATAAAAGAATAAGACTGTGCTTCAAATTCATCAACAAACAAATTTTAATAAAAATAATCAATTTGATTATTTTATTTCAAACCTCATCTGAAAGACGTTTTCAGTGCAGTTTAGAAAAGGTTTAAACTTCAGAAAAGATTTTAGGTCAATATTCATGTTAATATCATTCATTCTAAATCTGAATTTCTGCAGCTTTATACAACTAAATATAAGTCCTTGAAAATTATAATATTCCTGTATCAATATGTCTGCCGTTGCAAAAGTCTATGTAAGAGAAAAACAATTCCCACCAAGAAAGCTTTAAACTGTTGATGTACTACATTACAACTTTATCACTAAAGAGAGAACTATCACTAAGAAACAGATTTCATCATAGGTGAAATCCCAGAATTTCAGTACCGTGAACTGGAGTAACTTTGGCCTGCGGGTAACTTTGCCCAACAAACGAAAAAAGATTGTATGTGCTGTATCTAGACAAAGGAGAGTGATTATCACTTATTCATTGCAAAATTAAAAAAGTTGTTTAAAGTTTGTATGTATTCTTTAACAATGGTTTATAAATGGTTTATATTACAGTTAAATATGTTAAAAGTAATATAAACCACTTACCATATCAAATTTTCATTGGTTTACAACTATTATTTGCTTTTTCTGTGAAGTAAACATGAAAAAAGGGACAAAGTTACCCCAGTTGACGGTATGTTATGTATATAAAATACATCCGAGTCAATTAAAACTAAAATAAATTTAAGCAGGGCTTAGATAATGCTAAACTTTAGCACAAACGTATATCGCAAGGACTTCAAATGAGATATACGTGTTACATTATTCAAATGAATAGTCGGAACAATTCGATCATATTTGGAGAGTCAGTTATCAGATATGATAAATCTTAAAGAAATATTATACACTGGGAGAAAAAAAGGAACAATACAACAAAGGAAACGAAGAAAAAGAAACGAAACATACTGTATAAAGAAAATCATGCATTTAAGATCTGACGATGTCACAAAATGATAAATAGAAACTGGAAGCACTTTGCTAAATGTAACGTTAATCACTGCTTCTATTTAAAATGAACTGAACTAAATAAAAACTGGCATTATTAAGAATCTAAAGAATACTAAAAAATATAAAGTTAAAACCATATATACCTGAGGGTAAATTTTATCTTGTGATGATGCTTTTGAGGAACTGAAAAACCATCTCCTGACAAATGGGCTCAAATGGCGAGGATCTAGAGGTGGATACTTTTTCCAAATGCCTGTAAGTGTAGTAAAAAAAATATTGAAAATTAATATTTCGCATAGGTACAAAGTAATGTAAGAAAATATTAATGAACATAATTTAGAGTAGAAAAATGGAACCATGTTCTGTTATATTATTTAAAAAAAACATGAAAAAAATGGCAAAGTTTAAAGTGTGCTCACTCTGAAAAAAATCTTTAATTTATTTATGATAAGAGCTAAGTTTTAATTAATTCAATTTCAAAACTGTAAAAATATTACATTTTAGAGATTTGTTTACATTCCATATTATGCTTTATAAATTTATTTTTTATTTTAATTAGGACATTTTTTTCATTTACAGATATCTATAGCTTATTTTAAGTTATTAATTCGCAACACTTTTATGGAGTACAGATGCTATTGGAATGAAACTAAATTTTTAAAAAACAAACAAAAATCTAATACATTCGTTTGGAAAACACTAATGCAATGATTTCGGAAGTAACTGCTCCCGCCGAGAACTTACCCTGAATTACTTTCTCATTTAATTAAATCATATTATCTTTGAAAGTCTCAAATAGAAAATATTGTATTCTAATAATTAAAAATGTCTATTTCCTTGCCTTTCTGAAGATTATGTCAATAAAAGCCCTTCCAAAAGTCATGAGAATTTTAGTTTTAAAAATGCCATTAGATATTTTAACATTTACATTAGTTCTATAACAGAAATTGCACTTTTTTTAACACAAAAACAGTAGTAATTTTTATTAATATGTTTTCCATTACTATCATAACAACCTAAAGATGTTCAATCTTTTTGTTTAATTTATTAAATTAGGCAAAAAGGAAGTTAAACGTTCTCTTAAAACTCAAAGTTTGAACAAAAATAATGCTTATTGATTAGTAATAATACTTACTAATAATGAAGCTTGCTATGTATCCGACGACAATTACAACGACGGTTCCAACAAGAGGAAACCATATAAATGAGACTTTGTAGATCGGCAGAATATATCTGTGGGAAAATATTTTTTATTTAATTTTAATATGCAATTATATATTTATTAAATTTATAGAATTTATAGCATTTAAGAATGCTAAATACATACAAATATATAGAATTTATATCTTAAATATATTTAAATTACTGTAAGAAAATTTAATTTAATTTCAAAATAAATTGGAAGAGTAAAAACCCAAGTTTTAGTAAGTCATTAACTTAATCAATTTCAGTCGATAGAGAACTTTGCACCGCTTTACAAATTAAGGTTTTCATTTCTAAACATGGAAGTACAAAGGTTGCAAGAAAATGAGAATGAAATCATTTTTGAAAGGAATTAAATTTTCATTTAGAAAAATGCGTTTGAAAACCATGAACCAGTTAAAGAAACAACTGTTTTCAATTAGTTAACTTAGTTTGGAGGAATTCTTCAAACAGAAATCCTATAGAAAATAATTTCAAAGGTGAAAGTAATCACATGGAATCTGCTACGCTTTTTAGTCAACAAAAAATACTTTAAACTGAAAAAGTTTGTATTTATCTTAGAAAACATGCTTTAAGTCTTTTCTTGAACAATAGTTGTAAATGACGGAAGCAAAAGGAAATTGATGTTATGAAAAACTATGCTGCAGCTAATTAAATAGCCTCCTCATTTAATAACACATTAAAGTAAGTATTTTAAATAACATCAGATGTCTTATTTCAAAATACTATTAGATGAGACAATGCAAAATCAATTTGTACTTGTTATCATAAACTGTTCTAACAACTGGAGTTTTATCATTTTTGAGCAAAAAGACCCTGGAATTAACAATTCTGATTTGTACCTAGTGAAAACGTATGAATTTATCTGAGAACCATTGCTAGAGATCCAAGTCAGTACAACTAAAAAGGTAATGATAAAACGAAACGATGTGAAAACTTTTTAAACATCGTCCAGTTCTCAGTACAGAATTTCAAGAGTCCGGCTTTCAGTATGGGAAGCATTAAATTTATACTACAGTCGATAACAGATAAATTTTAGGATTAAAAACTGTAATAAAAAGTTCCGATTGGCAGTTTGTTAATAGACTCAAGAAACACGCCTACAGAAAGAGAAATTGTAAATGAGTAGCAAATGCTATTGATTCTCAGACACTCAGACTTTCATGGTGTATATATATATATATATATATATATATATATATATATATATATATACAAAAGGTCATTCGCACTTTATGGAAACGATTTTGTAATTTGTTTTTGACGTTTGCATTTTGAAATAAATATTTGGCAACTTCAGAATAACCGTCTACTATTGTTTTGCTTTGATTGGAATGTAAAATAAAAGATTTATTTTGAAAATGGCTCCTAAAATTGATAGATGGCTTGAAGGTTAAGTAATTGCAGTTTCCGGGGAGAAATGTTGGTATCAACAAATTATAAGGCGGTGAAAATATTTCGGTTATGGCATTTCAAAAATAGGTATTTATAATATATTAAATTTGAAAGGGAAAAACGTCTAACTGTAAGTAAAAATGAAAACATGACCACTAAACCTCATCCAAAGAGTGTTCGAACGCAGGTAAATATCAAGAAAGTGAAGTCTCTGATCCTAAAAGAAAATACGCCGACTCAAAGATCCATTGCATTGAAACTAGAAATGTCTTCTGGTACTGTAAGTAAAATCATTCATACAGATTTGAAGTTAAAAAAGATGTTTTAACTTAAAGTTCATCTGCTTTTGTCAAAGTATATTACTGAAAGAAAAACAAATTGTAGAAAATTATATGAAAAAAAACCTAGCTGCTGAAAAATGAAAATTGGTGGTAACACTCGATGGGGCATGGGTGTATTTAAGTGACTGTAGTAAAAAAAGATCAATTTTCTATTGCTCAACTGACGGGAATGGACGTACGAAATGGCTACGTCAGTGTACAGAAAAGTTCTCAAAGGAGTTCATGATAGTAGCAGGATTTTGTTACAACGACAAATTAAAAATAAAAAAAGTCTCAAGTAAAGCCAAATTTAATTCACTCTACTATCAGCAGAATATTTTATAACCAATTTTTGAAGGAGAAATTCCAGCCTTATATGGAAAAGACATTGATAAGTTAAGCTTCTTATGGACAAAGCCTCTAGTCACACGTCTAAATCAACTGCCGCTTATTTAGCAAAGAAAGAAACAGAAACAGGAATAAAATGTATCCCATTTAATGAAATACCTGTAAAATTACCTGACTCTTCTCCAATGGAATTTTGCGATTTCGGTTTTTTAATACGAGCCTTAGGAAAACGGCATCTAAGATCACTGAACGGACTTTGGAAAACGGTCCAAGAGGAATGAGATAAAACTGAGATGACAGTACTAAGCAAAATTTTACTTTCATGGAAAATTCGAGCTAGAGCTATTGTGAAGAACCATGGCTATCAGATAGAAGCAAATCATCGCATAAAATACGGCATTTATACATAAAACTTAACTATCAAAATCGTTTCCATAAAGTGCTAATGACCTTCTGTTTATATATAGATGTGAAGATTATAAACTGTTGACTAACCACACTTCAGTCTTGAAGCCATGATTAGAGTAAAAAATAAAGATGAGATTCTATTCATGGATTTCAGATCCTGTCTTACTATTTTAAAATTGAATCTACCAAATTTAAAATAACTTTATTAAACTTTCTTGTGAGGACGGTTGAAGGCCATTAGTCTCGAGGGATGCGGAAAATTTAGGTACGAAAATAATGTCATCGTGACTTACATTATTTATAATCGACAACAACGCTTGATGATAGAATTATAGGTAACTGCACGATGATGTCATCTTTGTACAAGGAAACTTTACCATGTCTCAATATACTACAGGTCGAAATACTATAGGTTTTTTGTTTTTAACATTCGGCTCCAAATGCGATTTTTAAGATTTTTAATCAAATTCACTAATTATACATCTAGAATTCAGAAATGGAGAAAATTGTTTTAAAGAATAAGCACTAGAATTTACTTAAAATATGTGTTTTAAAAAATAATTGGACAGTTTTTAATTTTAATGGTGATTATACTCACTCTTCTTGTTCGTCTGTTAGTCTCAATGCATCTAACAAATTCTCTATTCCTGCGTCGAAGAACGTCGTTTCGTTAGCGTTTGTTGGTAAATAAAGAGTACCATTGATATCTGTACAGCCTTCAATGGAACGCTTAAGAGTTGGGATGTTGAGCTTAGCAGCGTAGGAGCCAAAGCCCATCCATGCATTCATAACAAATCCGGCCAGGAGTCCAATGAGAGTTCCCTAGGAACAGAATAAAGAATACAGTTGCCGTGGAAAATATCAGACAATAGAAATTCGACTTATTCGCTTTATATCAATTAAGTTTTATTTCTTACTTAATTGATTAATTTTTATATTTGTGTTTGTTTATCAAATTTAAAGTTCATTCCTTCTCCGCGGTTCTGTTCGTCACTATTCCAGGCATACGAAGTGACTTGCAACAAGAGGGATAAAAACTGCGCGTGTGAGTTAAGAGGGATGACGGAGTTGGAAATCAACTGGTAAGTTAGGGCCTGTTCATATAAAATCCGCCAGCGTAAAAATTTTTTAACCAATCATATGCCAATCATTGACCCATTTAACCAATTAACGCCAACGGAATCTTCAACGCCGACTCTGACGGATTCTATGTGCAGTGGCGTAGCAAAGGGGGGGGGGGGGCAAGGGGGTCTATCATTCCCCGGGCGCCACTCGCAGAGGGGCGCCAATGTAAGATCCATATATTATATTACTATATGTTTTCGAGGTGGATGCCAATATGAGGTCTATATATTATATTACTATATGTTTTTCAGGGGAGGGCCCCAATATAAGGTCTATATATTATATTACTATATGTTTTTCGGGGAGGGCGCCAATATAAGGTATATATATTATATTACTATATTATTTTGTGGGGGGCGCCAATATAAGGTCTATATATTATATTACTATATGTTTTTAGGGGAGGGCACCAACATAAGGTCTATATATTATGTTACTATATGCTTTTCGGGGGGGGGTGCCAATATAAGGTCTATATATTATGTTATTATATGTTTATCGAAGGCGCCAATATAGGGTCTATATATTATATTACTGTATGTTTCTCAGGGGGGGGGCGCCACAAAGGTATCGTGCCCCGGGCGCCAGTTATGCTCGCTACGCCACTGTCTAGTATGTGAACAGGCACTTAGGCAAGTCTCGTGAGTTCATAACCGCAGTCGCGTGTCTGTTTCCAGTAGGAGACTGTTATACCGTGTTGGTAAAGTGTCTATTTAAATCAGGAAGGAGAGAATATTTATGTGGATGCTGGAACACTTATTTAAAAAGAAAAGTTCTGCACATTTGACACCCCGTTATCAATTTATTAGGAGCATGTAACATTTTCAAAGCTGTTGAAAAATAAAATGTGACGTTGGGCTTCAGCGTAACTTTATAAAGTTTTTAATAAAGACTTTCTTTTGAGAATAATTGATTATTTTGTTTCTTCATGGTGGATGCGTATGGTGAAATGACCAAGGAGAGATCCTCACAAGATGTGAAAATAGATTTCCCATTGTTTCATAGGAACATAGGTTAATCTTGAAAATAAAGAGACGATATAAAACAAATTCGCACATTTCATAATGTTACGCATTCTTGAGAGGAAAAGAATCGAATTGGGTGAGTATACATATGCAACGTTGAATATAAATATCTTCAGTAAGCAATTGATTTATTCAGGTCAAGAAAACCGCCAAATATATTAAACTCATTTTCAGACGTATCGAGTTAGTGGAATATGGTAAGTGTAAATATGATAAATATAAATATCACCAGCAAGCGATTGATTTATTTAGGTCAAGAACATCAAATATATTAAACAGGTCTTGAGAAGAATCCAGTTAGTGGAATAGGGTAAGTATACGGCATGGAATGATTGTCTCAAAAGTATTATTTTTTAATTTCATTTTAGTTTTGGACGCTTATCAATATTTATCATTGTTAACACATGGGATGTTTGTAGAATGATCCATTTCATGTTATTCAAACGACCGGGGGCTACTATGATCGAATCAAAGTTTTTTTTCCATTCGAGACGGGGGACCCTTCCAACTGAACTAACCTAGCGATGTGAAGAATTCAATTTTGTTCATATTTCTCGCAACGTCCACCGCGAACAAGTGAAGAGCAGCCGCAATGTTTTCAAATAACATTTGGCGATATATACAATTTACAAAATACATAATTTACATACAGAATTTTTCTATCGTTCCGAGAAAAAAGCACATGTCAGAGTATACACTTTATTTAGAAATTACTTACTGGTTCATTAGCCGTTGAGCTGAACATGCCGAGACTGAAGATTCCTAACATAGGGCCTCCTACCATCCCAAACATCACATTTGAGGCTTCTAACACACCTCTGAAATTTGCGACTATGAATGTCAGAAGCAAGCAGAGACCTCCGTAGCCGATTGCTGAAAGCAGAAGATCAACTTGTACAAACATATAAAACATAATTGTCGTAAATAAGGAATACGACTTTTGTACGAAACTTTTTAACGTTTAATCATATAATACAAAGCTTTTCAGTCTTAAAAATGCCTTATATTATTTAATATTAATTTTCAGTAAAAACCTTCAAATAAAAGTAGATGATAAAAATTTTATACTTCAACGAACGTTACTTTTCAACAAAAGTTTAATCTAGGCATATGTGTATATGTTTTAAAATCAACAATCCGAAATGTTATTTGCTATTATAATACATATTAATAATTATCTTTAGTTAACGAGTCATAAATTAAGCATGTTACAGACTGAAAGTTGAACACAGTTGTTATTACAATAAAAAATCACAATTGAAATTTAATATATTATGATGGGAATAATTCTCTCACGAAGACAAGAAAAATAAAATACGATGTTAAATTTAACATGAAATTGAAGTTGACTAATGAAATGACCACTCATCACAATCTAGTGGGAATAATTATATGTCAGTAACATGTCATATGTAATATTTTTGGTTCATTTATAATTATAGACGACTATGTGATTTTGAGCATTGAAAATTCTGATTCGCCTACTTATATTAAAGCATACTGCTTACCACCCTATAAACTATAGTAATAGTGCGTTTGTACCCCCAGAAATGTTCCTTACATTCATTACGTCATTTAATGGCATAAGATATTAACAGCAGAAGTACTTATAGACATAACTCATCAGAGCTTTTTTGGAATTTATGTGCTAAAAGTAAAATTTTCTGCAAAATTACCATCCGGGAAAAATTATATATTTATTTTAAATGAAATATAAAATATATCTGTGATGATATTAAACCTAATTATTTTTTCGCTTCATAATATTACAATTCGTTGAGATTTATCTACGCACCCATGTTTTCAAAAATATTTCAATAAATAATTATCATATTAAACTTAAATGTATAAGAATACAATGTAAATATATCTGGTTGTTTAAAAAGTTATACTATAATAAAAATTACAACGTTTTCTACAAGCTGTCATCAGTATAAGCCTATTGTAATACTACTCAAATGAAAATTCGTGGTTGTATTAAGAAACAGATCGATTATTTCAAGCATTCATGAAAAAACGTATTCTGCTAATTAAACTCTTCCTTACGGGGTGGGATAGCATTTCGGGGTGGGGTAGATTGTATCCCAAGAATATGGGCCCAAGAATGAATATATATATATATATATATATATAGGGTATCCAGCGAAGAAGTACCTGATTTCAAATTGAAAAATCTCGAGAAAAAAGATCTGTAGAAGAATGCAACAAACGGTATTTTTATCGTGAAAGCTGTCAGAATTTTACACACTAATTTTCGAAATAGTTACAAAAGCTGCTAACAGATGGCTCTGTGCAACTCGTATCAGCATGCTTATATAAACTTGTAGTCTTTGCAATCACTACATCCCAATCTTTTCAAAATGTCCACCATTCGCTCTATGGAGGTGGCGCAATAAAATTTGCCATCATACCCTGTAGTTTCTCAACAGAAATTGATTCAGCTGCCACTACTGCCACTACTGCCACATAGATCGCCGATTCAAGCTCACCGAGCGTGATGGGATGGTTCCTGTAAACAGTATCTTTTAATCTGCCCCACAAAAAATAGTCACAAGGACTCAGGTCCGGGGAATATGGAGTTCAATCCATGCCTACGGCTCTATTGCTAAAAGCTGCTAACAGTGCCCTCTGTTAGCAGATTTTGTAACTATTTCGAAAATTAGTGTATAAAAGTCTTACAGCTTTCACGATAAAAATACCGTTTGTTGCATTCTTCTATAGATCTTTGTTCTCGAGATTTTTCAATTTGAAATCAGGTACTTCTTCGCTGCACACCCTGTATATATACCGGGTGGTCATAAAGAAACTTTGTCGATATGTGGACCTCTAGCGGCCGTTCCGTTCAACATATCGAGATGAGATTTCAGATATAGTTATTCAGAGGTATGAGCTCGGGATTCTGAGAACGGCGACACAGTGACGCTCACGGTTATAGGTATAGAAACTCGAAATTTTCAAATAGCAACGCCCACTTTTTCCAGTCGCAAAATGCTCAGCGCATGCGAAAACCCTAGAAAGCGTTAGAACGGTACGTGTATCACCAAAAACGGGCGCGTTATGCACGTACAAAAAACAGCTCTGCGAACGGCCAACAAAGACACGATCGCGGTGCACAGAGGAAATTTGCATATGATAGAGGCTAGAAACCAATCACAGAACGCCGTTCGCCAGATATTCAGCTTAGAAAACCGATAAAAAGCTCTCTGATCGTGTTTTTGTTAGCCATTCACAGATCTATTTTTTTGTGCGTGCATAACTCGTCCGTTTATTGTGATACACGTACCGTTCCAACGCTTTTTAGGGTTTTTGCATGCGCTGAGCATTTTGCGACGGGAAAAAGTGGGAGTTGCCATTTGAAAATTTCGATTTTCTATACCTATAACCGTAACCGTGAGCGTCACTGTGTTGCCGTTCTCAGAATCTCGAGCTCATACATCTGAACAACTATATCTGAAATTTCATCTCGGTAGGTTGAACGGAACGGCCGCTAGAGGTCCATATATCGTTTTTGTAAGCCGTTCGCAGAGCTGCTTTTTGTGCGTGCATAACGCATCCGTTTTTTGTGATACTCGTACCGTTCCAACGCTCTTTAGGGTTTTCGCATACGCTGAGCATTTTGCGATGGGAAAAAATGGGTGTTGCCTTTGAAAATTTCGAGTTTCTGTACCTATAACCTTAACCGTGATGGCCACTTGGTTGCCGTTCACAGAATCCCGACTTCA
This sequence comes from Dolomedes plantarius, assembly GCA_907164885.2. Lineage (NCBI taxonomy): Eukaryota > Metazoa > Arthropoda > Arachnida > Araneae > Dolomedidae > Dolomedes > Dolomedes plantarius. The sequence goes on from OU015496.1 coordinate 49,397,161, forward strand.
TAATATCTCTGAATAACTATATCTGAAATCTTTATATATAATTATATATATATATATATATATATATATATATATATATATATATATATATATATACAGGGTGTCCCATAAATACTGTCCAAACTCTGCACAGCCAGATTCCTCGTTCGGAGTACGCAAAAATGCCCAAAGAACTGTACCTGTATGACCCATAGTCTTCGAGAAAAATACGAAAAACAAAATATGACGTCACAACACTTTATTTGACACATCAACAGCAGTATTTGCAAATATTTATAAAGGCAGATGTTCAAAGTGTCCCCCGTGCATATCGAGGCAGGATATGCTGTCTTTCAACATCGTGACGACTGTGTGTCGGGCAGGCGCTTCCAGTATTTCGCAGTCCGTCGTCCAGCCTGCGGATGACTTTGTCATCGGGAGGACGGCGTGACGGATATACTCCCTAGCAGTTCGTAAGGCATTTCCATTACATTGGCCGTAGATCACATACATGTCGCAATATTCACGAACGAATACATGATCACCATGCAAAGAATACCGGTAGCTGCAAGATGCAGCCTTTTAAATACGAGTTAAACGATTGCTTAACGTCATTCCACGGCACGCGCATGCATGAAGCGATATGCGCGGCGAACATTTTGAACATTATCGTCGGAAAAAATATGCAAATACTGCTGCTGATGTGTCAAATAAATTGTTTTTTTCCATGTACCGGATGTGACGTCATACTTTGTTTTTCGTATTTTTCTCGAAAACTATGGGTCGTACAGGTACAGTTTTTGGGCATTTTTTATGAACTCCCAACGAGAAATCTGGGTGTGTAGAGTTTGGGCGGTATTTATGGGACACCCTGTATATATAGTCGTTATTACAAAGGGGGTATGAAATTCCCCGTTCTAAAGAGGGAATCGGAAAAATGGGCCCCGTAAGCTAAAGGTTAATATATTTCGAATACGAGAGTTATATATAAAAAACATAAATAACTGAAATAAGTGGTTGGTTACTTCTCAAACTATATTGACTTTCTCCTTATCTGTGATCAACATTTTATGGGAATATTTAAGCAGTGCCGTGCTCTATCGGACTATGGAATATTTTGAAACATCTGCATTACGTAAGAAGACTCACCAATGATCTTGGCCAGAAAAGCCGCCCACGATTCCGTCAGACGTTTGCAGAAGCAAAATGGACGAATGAAATCTTCCATGGTAACGGCCGTTAAGGAGTTGACCGCCGAAGAGACAGTGCTTAGAGATGCGCTAAAAACTCCAGCAATGCACAGACCAGGAAGTCCCGGAATAGCCTTAAACATTTTCAATATCGAGTAGGGCATCAGCTGTTATGATAAGGTAAGATAATCATGAGTTAATATTAAGCATAGAAAGAATCCTGAACGATCAATTCAATAATTAAATAATGTTATTAATAATTATTTGTCTTATTTATTTTCTATTTGCTATTTTATCTACGAAATTCAGTAGCAAGGGCAAATAAAATTTGAGCATTAAAATAAATCTGAATTGAGCATTAGAATAAATCTACTGAACTCAAATCATTTTTTTTATAAGCTTTGTAAATATGGTTTAAAATATATTAGAAGCATAAGCATTATAAAAATATGCTATTTACTAACAGAATTATTAACATTAGAAAAATGTGAGAGATGCATTTTATACAGTATTTCTCTTATATAGAGTAGATGTGACAATCGCAGTAATTTGTGCACTAGAAAGTTTTGTAAGTAAACTTGAACAGCAAATTTCGTTTTCTGTGTATGGAAGCCCCAGGAAGTGTAAACAAAGGAAAATAGTAAATTTTCGAATTTCATTTATTAATAGTTTGGATTTTATAATTTTTACCTTTGATAACAGCATTATAATGCAAAGCTAAGTTTGTAAATAAAACGCTGAAAGGGAAGTATCAATATAAAATAATTGCAAGATAAACAGAACTTTTTATATACCATGTTTTTAAATTTTCTGATGAATCATATAAACTTGACAATTCTATGTACCTATAAATAAATACTTTTTAAAATTTTTTGATGAATTATCTCATCAAATTGAAAGAAAATGAAGTTAATTGGAAGTTAACTTGCGTTTAACTTTTCGTTCCCGTCCCGGTCGATAGATGGCTGCACCAGTCTACAAAACAAAATTAACTGAAAAATAATTTAATTATGCTTAAAGATGGCTAAAAGTATTAAAAAAATGCATTGTCATCTTGTTCTGAGCTGTTCTAAAAGTTTCAAATGTCTAGCTAGTCGAGAAATTACACTGCTGGCCACTGTAAATGCAACACCCTGAAGGAAACATGCATATAACATGAAATTTACAACATGCATTAGCGGAAGTGAGATATGGAAATGATTAGAATTTCAGCGCAGACGCACGTCATGCGCGCCTGTGGCGCCACTTCAAAGCGCTATTTAAGGCTTGGAGATTTCGACGATTTCAAATTCGGCAATTGTGTTTTTCTTGTGTTTTTCTTGCGATCAATTATGCCTCGTCGAAAACAGCGATCATCTTTTGATCAAGTATCCGAGTTCGACAGAGGAAGGATAGTGGCCTACCGAGATTGTGGATTATCTTTCAGGGAAATCGGTAGTCGTGTAACCAAACAACTGTAATGCGGATATGTGATAGTTGGATGCAGGAGGGTACGACGGACGGGCGTGTTCGATCGCAACCACCTCAGCGCACCACTTCACGTGATGACAGGCAAATTGTGCGCATGGCAGTGACGGATCGCTCAGTCACATCACGAACCATAGCACAGCACATGCAGTCTGTAACACATCATCCAGTGTCTGCGCGTACCATTCGACGCCGTTTACAGCAGAGTGGTCTGTCCGCAAGACGTCCATTGCTTTGCCTATCCTTGACGCAGAACCACATACGTCTCCGCCGCCAATGGTGCGATGACAGAAGGATGTGGACGGCAGAATGGAATGAAATTGTCTTTACTGACGAGTCACGCTTCTGTCTGCAACACCACGATGGTCGCATTCGAGTCTGGAGACACCGTGAAGAGAGGATGCTGAACAGCTGCGTTATGCACCGCCACACTCGCCCTGCACCGGGTATTATGGTATGGATCGGTATTGGATATCACTCTCGCACACCTCTAGTACGCATTGCCGGTATTTTAAACAGCCAGCGCTACATCTCCGAGGTGTTGGGGCCAGTTGTTCTTCCTTACCTTCAGGGCTTGCCCACAGCCATATTTCAACAGGATAATGCGCGACCACACGTCACTCGCATTGTCCAACGGTTCTTCGTCAATCGCCAGATTGAATTGCTTCCCTGGCCGCCTCGCTCTCCGGATCTTTCGCCGATAGAAAATATGTGGTCCATGGTTGCTGTACTATTATCCCAGATTCCATCCCCAGCTGCCACAGCAGATCAACTTTGGCAACGTGTGGAAGCTGCTTGGTCTGCTGTACCCCAAGAACTCATCCAAAGTCTCTGAATCAATGCCGAGGCGTGTGGCAGCGGTGATCTCCAACAATGGCGGCTACTCTGGCTACTGATTTTGGCAGGAACCACACTTCACAGAAGTCTATAAATTTAATCATTTGATACTTGGTCAATATGTTATCTACAAAATAAATCTTGTTGTGATCTCTCTTGTCTTTCTTGGTGTTACAATTTGGGTGGCCAGCAGTGTAGTTAAAAATCGATTGCAAGATTTCTACCGGACAAACACACACACACAAACGAACAAGAAAGCGAGTTAATAAAAACATGGTAAAGAACTCATTCATTTAAAAAAAAAAATAATATTTTAAGTTACATAAGATAAAAAAAAATCTTAAAATGAGAAAAGTTGCATTTTATTGCAATCATTGAGACGTATTCGTTCAAATTGCTCCAAAAACAAATTAATTTTACTCGCTTTAAGTTTAAAATTTTTTTTTATTATTTTAAATCTTGAACTATTCAACATTTTTGAAGAGTTTTCGTCATAAGTTTAATGGTATTTACTACATTTAGAATGCAATATTTTTTTTGATCTACCTAAAAGACAAATAAATAGTTAAGCGGAAAATAATTGGACTTGTTTTTCCGCATTCTGGGTTTTAAAGATTATTTTATGATATCAGTAATGCAAGTCCCAATACTTAATTCTGAAAAATATTAAGGTCCTCATGGATAAAATTTCTTATGCTCTTTTACCATTGAGCATGAGAATAAATCTACTGAACTCAAATTAATATTTTATAAGCTTTGTAAATATGCTTTAATATATATTATAAGCATAAGCTTTATACTATGCTATTTACTAACTGAATTATCAAAAGTAAAAAATGTGATGATGCATTTTATAAAACATTTCTGTTATATAAGAGCAGATGTGATAATCGCTGTAATTTGGACATGACAAAGTTTTGTATGTAAATTTTAATAGCAAATTTCGTTTCCCGTTTATGGAAGCCCTAGGAAACGTGATAACAAAGGAAAAAGTGCATTTTCTTATTTCCTTTATTACTTTATTGGATTTAAAAATTTTATCTCTGATAACAGCCACATAATGAAATACTATGTTTATAAATTAAACGCTAAAAGGGTAGTATCAACATAAAAACCTCAATCATAGTTTAAAAAATGATTATTCAAGATAGATAAGATAAAAAAAATCATAAAATGAGAAAAGAGGAAATTTCTTGCAATCACTAATACGTATTCATTCAAATTTCTTCAAAAACAAATTAATTGTACTCGCTTTAAGTTTTAAAGTTTTTTTATTTCGAAATTTTGGAATATTCAACATTTGTGAAGAGTTTTATCGTCATAAGTTTGATGATATTTACTACATTTACGATGCAATTTTTTTATGAACCTTAAAGATAAAAAAAAAAGTTAAGAGGAAGATAATTGGACTTCAGAAAGTCCTACTACTTAGTTCTGAAAAATGTTAAGGTCATCATAGAAAACAAAAAACTAATGAGAAGGTTGCAGATTTGTCATCAGTTCTCATCCGATTAGTAAGTTTTTGAAGAATTACCTCTCTATTGTTTACCAACAAATTTCAAGTCGGAAAAACTTGCAAGACGGTATAATGAGGAACGTGAAATTTAATGGTTGTCAATAGCAACCTTCTCTAATTTTTCCAAGGGAAGTCGGAATAAAGTTTTAAACAATTCAAGAGTATGTAGTAAGAATACTATTGTTAGGGCATAAAATTTATTTTATGTGAATTATTTAATTTTTGTGTGATTTTTAACAACGAGTTTTATCTGCCTGTCAAGTGAAATACCTGAAAGATGTAGGTTTAATAAAATCCTAGTTATTAATGCTATTTTTAGATCTTTCGATGTATGCAGTGTGATTTTAAAGGCATATCTATTAACATATCCCTGACTATAAATGATCGTGACCAAATTAATGTATATATATATATATATATATATATATATATATATATATATATATATATATATATATATATATATATTTATATTTATATTTATATATATACTATATGGGGTGAAAAGTCCCGGGACTAGCAATGAAAAAACATTTTTTTTGTCAAGATCGATTTTATTCTTCAACATAGTTTCCTTCAAGAGTGATACACTTAATCCAACGGTCCTCTAACTTTAAATTTCAATACCTTTCATATAGTACGATGTGTCAAGGGCTTGAAAATGTGCAACATTTACGCATTTGATATCCTCATTTGATGAAAATCACTTCCCCTGGAGCCATCTTGTCAGGTTAGGAAACAAATAATAGTCGCTGGGGGCCAGATCCGGAGAATACGGGGGATGGTAGAGCAATGTGTACTTTAATTCATTTAGTTTTACCATCACTTTCATTGATGTGTGATCCGGTGCACTGTCTTGCTGAAACAGCACTTTTTTTCTCGCCATGTGTGGCCTTTTTCCCCTTGATTTCGTCCTTCAAGCGGTCCAATAATGCTGCATAATACTCTCCTGTGACTGTTTTTCCTTTGTCAAGTTAGTAGATAAATATTATGTCACGTGCATCCCAAAAAATTCTGGCCAAGACCTTTCCAGCCAATTGTTCCGTCATTGGTCACTTTGGGAGGCTTTCGCCAGCTTCCAATCACTCTGCAGGCTGCCTTTTGACTGAGGTGTGTAGTAATGGATCCACGTTTCATCCATCGTTACGAATCGGTGGAAAAACTCATTTGGAATACGCTTTAATAGCTCCAAAGCGCGCTTTGAATTATCGACGCGTTACTGTTTTTGGTCGATTGTTAGAAGACGCGGCACACATCTCGAACAAAGCTTTTTCATATTTAAATGCTCATGAAAATTATGCCTTACCCGTTCTATTGATGTCTTTACTATGTCAGCTATCTCCCTTACTTTCACTTTGCGGTCATTGAAACAATATGGTAGCCTTTTTTTATGTTCTCTTGAGTTGTTGCCTCAATTTAACGTCCAGAACGTGAGGCATCATCGGTGTTCGTACGAACACTTTTAAAATCGCTAAACCATCGACAAATGGTTGTTTTCGACGGAGCAGATGTGCTTTAATGCTTTTCGAGCCATTTTTGGGTTTGAACGGTATTTTTTTTATTAAAAAGCAATATTTAATTAAGACGCGAAATTCTTTTTGATTCATTATTTACACAAAATCAAAAGTAGCGTCACTTACACGACCGCAACTCGTAAATATATGGCCGACATGTCATGAAACTTTGATAGCAGTTCCTTGAAGGTTAGTACTATCAGAACATTATATGGATATTTCATTGCGGTTGACATCTAGTGGCGAGTCCCGGGACTTTTAACCCCATATATATATATATATATATATATTAACAAGAATAAAATTAAGGAAATTAATATCATACCTGTCGTTTATATAATTACAAAACTGTAACATATTTACCCTTATAGGAAGCGTTACGGAACATAGGAATGGACCTCTCCAACGTAATTAGAAGCTATAATCTAAAGTTTTGCCGTCATTACAAGTGTTTGAGTGAACAAGCCGAAGGCAGAAAAGTTTAAATTATGGAATTTTTACTTTCAAGACACAGTTTCTAGTTATACAGATATTTGTATATACTATGATATTTGATATATACTATGATATACTATGATATTTGTCTTGAATTGGCGTGACACGTCCAGCGAGGTTAACAAAATTTTGTCATTTTTTATCTATATAAGTTAGCGCTGCAAATAGTGGAAGAAAATGTGTCCTATCTTTCTGTATTAACTTTTCTGTTGTTTTCTGTATTTACTGGAATTTATCAGCTTTTAGTAAAATATTAGAGAAATTCGCTTTCAAATTTTGTTGCCTCCAAGGCACCAGAGGCTTGGAGCGTTGGAGAACCTTGTAATATATAGGACTGCATTATTTGTAAGAAGTTTGAAATAGAAATAGGATATCGTTTTTCAATATTTTTTTATTTAATGGAGAGTTGGACTGAGAAGATAATTTTAAAGCAGGTAATTCTATTTGATCCTTATCAGATTTATATCTTGATGCTTTTAACGAAATGAGGCGAATTATTTTTTGGTTGATACCTTATATAACTTTCAATACACGTTCATTCTGTAGTCAAGCTACTGCGTAGTTGGAAATTTTAACGTTCAATTATTTGGTTCGGTATTCACGCAAAAATTTCCCTTCACTTAGATTTGAGTTGTTTTTTTTATTTTTGCTCAGCTTCTTTTAAGTTCGATTTCCATTCGGCATTTCTGTCAAATTTTCTCCTCAATAGTCTTATCGGTCCGTAGCCAAGTACGTGAACTAAGAAAAAGGAAGATAGCGGCATGAGAGTAGTGGTGCAAATTTCTACCAAACTACTTAAGAAGGCTAAGATATGAACAGCAATTTATCCGTATATAAAACGCGGATAGATTCAGTGCTCGTAGGCACTGAAGTAAGCTGAATTTAATGAGAAATCCTGTAGATCTGTACAAGTGAGCGAAGAACCAAGATTTCAATAAGTTGGGATAGTACCATGGGGAATTAGAAGTTATATAGCTCTCGGCGAGTAGTGAAATGGAGAGACTTTATTTTTTTTAGTTTTTTTAAGTAAGAATGCATTTTGTGATATCATCTCCAGTAAGGGCTTCTTCATAATTTTGAAAATTTACGTTGATATTTAGTCATATCTCCTTTCATAAAAAGCTCAATTAAAGAGGTTACCAAATCTTACGTTTACATATTTCAGTTAATAGATTTACTTCTCATCGTTAAAACTTGGAAACTCCCCAAGCAGCAAACTTGGTAAAAACTTACATCGTCCTGATGATGAACAATTATGATCGTCAAAAAAGAAGTCTCAACAAGTAAATCTTTAAGATTTGATTCAAAGATTTGATTCAAAGTTAAGTATTTTCTAAAAGCGATGAACAGGGTGCTTTAAAAGGGTGTATGCAACTTTGAATGATAATAAAGGGTATGATTCGATAAATGAATAATTAATTACAATGCAAATGTACTGTGTCATTTCGATTTTTGTAAAAGGCACTTAAAGTCTGATGATACTCTCCTACAGTAAAGACGTCTTATTCGAAATAAAATTTCTGCCACATGCCACATGTGTGGTGAAATTTCAGTAATAGAGGATGTAATTCTGGAGCGTTATTCATTTGAAGTTGGCTTAAAATATCCCTAATTGTTAAAAATTTTTCTCTGATTAAATTTCGCATTTCCTTTACCAGAAAACCTCCCAGATGCAATGTATTCTTAATCATTCACATTTGAATAATTTTTCTAGCTTTTCTCTAGAATAATACATGATTTTAAAAAAAATTTACTTCCTTGAATTCTGTCACAGAAAATAAATATCATTAGGTTAATTAATTTTGGAATGACAATATCCATATTAAAAAAAATGCATTACCTGATCTGGGGAATCTAGCTTCACTCCGGGTTGTTGCATTGGATCACAGTCGTGATAAGTAGAATAAATGACTATACCATCCCAGAAGCAGAAAATGTTGAAGAAAAAGATTAATGGCATACTCCACAGTAATGCCCTGTGGGAAGAAAATTGAGTTCAATCTTTGAAGATGTTTTAATATTAATTCCATAAAATTTTGCTTAAAACATCCCTGTTTATGAGAGAAAAAAAGGTGTATATTTTGCAGCTATAGAAATCATTTACTTCTGAAATATACCCTTGCGCTCGACATAACTCTGACAGTATCCATAATATCATTTGTAGAAATGTGATACCATCAGCTCAAATTATATAACTTTTCTCTGACTTATTTTGTCATCCATTTATGTTAATTTTCTAGTCTTCTGTTGAATTCTGGTGCAGAATGGCGTCACCCTGCGTTGTATAAAGGAGGTACACATATATATCAAAGGTATAATCTATGACTGATCGGTTCGTTAATAGACGTTATTTAGCGAAAGTTGGTGAGATTTGTTTTAACAAAGAGGTGACTGTTAACAGAGAACGTTCTCTATAGGAAGATATGAACTGTACTAATATTTTGCATGCTAAATCATTTTGAATACCATAAGGTTAGGCTTTGTTTGGTTGATAGAATAAGGGCCTGTTCACATAGGAGTCCATTGCGTTGCGTTAAGGAAAAGATAACGGTGAGACGGAAATAAACCACTCATAGGCCTCCAAACGATTAGCAATGAAATTTTTAACGTCTATGATTGGTTTATTTTCGTCTCAACGTCATCTTTCCCTTAATCGGTTCGTTGATAGACGTTATTTAGCGAAAGTTGGTGACATTTTGTCGTGGAGACACGACATGTGTTCAGAAAAGGGGCGATAGAAAACGGAATTCAAAAAATCAGACAAAAGAGATGCCTTGAACAGCGGGATAATGTACTGCGTATGCGAATGGCAAGGAGAGATAACAAGTTGAGAGGGGGCAATTGAAAGGAGAAAACGGTCAACAGCTGCGTTTAACGAAGGGCCCAGCTGGTGATAATGAGCTGAGGAAAATGTGAAAACGGAGTCACAGTTAGGAGAAGAAAAGGGGTAGGGCAATTTACGAGGTTGACCGGCGTTAGAAACACCACAGGAGGCCCAGGCGAGAGCGTGGGAAGTCAAAAATGTAAGAAACCCCAGACAGGAGCAAGGGCGAACGCCCCCGTCAATATGGATTGGAGAAGATGGGAATATAAAATGGGTGATCGGCCAATGAAGGGGTCCCGGATCGACCCATAGGACAGAAGGTGGCCACCAATGAGGGCCTGAATATTTAATGATGGAAGTTGAGCTCGAGAGGAAAAGTTTTTAGAGAGGGCAGAACGAGTTGAGATCCTTCACTAAGAACACATAAGCCCCGGTAGACAGCGAAGGAAGAGAGAAGATGACGGGCTGCTAACTTAATACCGGAGAGACAAGCCAAGTCCTCGGTACCCAAAAAAGCAAACCGATATGAGATAGATGCAGACCCCAATACCGGAGAGGCCGACCGACTAACCTGTCATTTAGCAAGAGAGGAGCAGCCGTTTCCCCTGGACCAACGCGCCCCCGTAGCAGATGCCTAGATGCGGAGTAAAGCACCCTGAGTCCACCGCATGCCGATGATCGCAGCTGTTACCCTGGACCAGAGCCCGATGACCCCCCAGCCATGCTAGTGATGAGGTACGGACCTTCGGAGTGACGAACGCTCTCCCAACGCGAGTGTATTCTCGGAGACGCCGCAGAACGCCGCAACAGACAGTGACCGCAGTTCCGCCGGAACCGACAGCCCGCTGCCCGAAACAGAGCCCTATGTTTCTCCCAGCAAGACTTGTGATGTCGATGTGTCATCAGCAAAGGTAGGAGAGTATTTTGACTTATCCTAGCAATGCCCAATGCCTACTAGAGAGCGCAGTTAATTAGATAGGGCAGATTAGGTGAAATCTTTACATTTATGCATAGAATATCTATCATAAAATAGTGCTTGTGTATATCCATATTAATTGAAGTAGTATCTTGCAATAGTTTTGTAATGTGTTTATGTATAGCAATTAAGAATGTAGGATAATATAACAATGTTAGGGAGTAGATAAAAATGTTAGTAGTTTGATATTGATGAGAATGAAGGTTAGATAAATAATCAGAATTAATGTATTGATAAGATATAGTAAGGAAGATAAATTGAAATGTATATGTAGATATATGGTGTTAATGAAATAGAAATTCGGAAATCTTTAATGAATAATGTTGTTTGTATATGTTTATGATTGGTTTAATAAATTGATTTGGAACTATACATATGAGCATCACTCTCTAATTACTTGTACTACCACTAATACTATAACCAATAACTAATTATATTACGGTGACACATTTATTTTAACAAAGAGGTGACTGTTAACAGAGAACGTTCTGTATAGGAAGATATGAACTGTACTAATATTTTGCATGCTAAATCATTTTGAATACCATAAGGTTAGGCTTTGTTTGGTTGATAGAGTAAGGGCCTGTTCACATACAAGTCCATTGCGTTGCGTTAAGGAAAAGATAACGTTGAGACGAAAATAAACCAATCATAGGCCTCCAAATGATTAGCAATGAAATTTTTGACGCCTATGATTGGCTTATTTTCGTCTCAACGTCATCTTTCCCTTAACGCTACGCAACAGACTCCTAAGTGAACAGGCCCTTACGGTCATCTTTTGCTACATGAGGGCTAATATGACCGGGACCTACAACTTAAAGCAGATTCCAAACGGCTACAAGCATCCATGCCAATAGTGGGACTCGAACCCACAGACACTGGTACCAAAAATCAGCGCCCTAACCATTCGGCCATCATCCGACATAAATACCATAAGACACTCAGCTTACAATATAAGATAATTGACGACACTGTATCAAAAAATATTTACTGCTGTGTGGTCAAGGAATTAGTTTTCACATAGCTGAAACATCAGGACTGTCTCTCGACTTCTAGTGGTGGCGAGTAACTAGGCAGTTGATAAGAATTTATTAAAAATGCTAAATTATATAACTGAGATATTAAGCTATTAGAGGGATTGAAAGTGTTATTAGAATGTTTGTGAGATGTCATTAAAAGCTTTCAATATCGTGGTTTAATATTAGGGCAAACATCCGGGTTTAAAAAGAAATTAGACAATTGAAATTTTAGGGTTGAAAGCTACGTTTCGCCAAATCGAAATTCGCTGTTATAAGATAATAAAAATTCCCACCAGTGCGCCTTCATTACCCACGTGTTTGGCTAATCTTTTTTGCAGTGTGCCAAAAGGCTTTCTACATTATGATAATTAAATAAAACAAAAAAGGGTCGGTATTACACACACCATCAAATTTTCATTTTTGATTTATTCAAGATAACACGAGTCCCATTCAACAAATGCATCGTAAGATTAATTTTTTTTGCTTTATTCTCCTGATTTGTTTTAAAAGCATCTTGCTTGTTCTCATGAACCCGGATGGACACTTGGGAAAGCCCATATATTACCTAAAAACACGTTTATTTTTTCTACCGCCCTACAAGCAAATGAAATAATTTAATTTTGTAGATAATATAACATTTCCCCCCCTTGTTTTACTATACTGATCTTATATGCAAAAGTGACACTTAACTGACTTAAATGTTACCTAATCAAACAGAATCTAGTTTAAAGTAAAAACAAAATTTTATTTATGTTTCAAAATTCTTACTTTTGAGCCTTTTTCAAGTTTCCAACGCTCAACATCCTCTGTATTTGGGCTTGATTTGTTCCAAACGTATGTGTACTAAATATGAGACCGGAAATAATGCAATTCCAAAACGTATACCTCTCTGTAATATCTGGAGACATGCTGCAAAAGATTTGTTCACATAGATTAGTAATATGTTATTGAAAATGTTATATCATCAGACATTTTTTATGAATAATATGGGAGTACAACGGGAAATTATAAAAAAGTTCATTATGTATTAAAAAATGAAATAAATATTTTAATGACAGCTCTTTATTACGAAAGTATTTCAAAGGATAAAATATTTAAAAATTACAACAAATATCAAAGCATTCCACAAACGCAAAAAGATGAAAAGCAAAAATAAAAGCAAAGTTGTTGTCTAAAAAAAATTAGACTACGGGAGTTGTTAACCGCATTGATTTACTGAAACTTACAATAATGTTACTTCAAATTTTAAATATTGATTATAGTATGTTTGAATTTATACACAAGAACTTACAGACATAAAAGTTTCCAGATTTTTTTTAATCATTACTGCTTTTTGCGTCGTACTATTCCGTGATTTGAATTCTATTATAAAAATTTAAAATAAATTCTGTTTTAGAATAGGAAACAATTTTCTATGTGGTCAAATGAAAATTTATGTATTTGTTTTGTATTAATTACTGTGCAATATTATTGACCATTTGATATCATAAATATTTTAGGTTAGGCAACAAATTTTTGGTGGCAAAATAAAAATTTAATATATATTATTTTCGCATTATTTATTATTACTCAAATAAGTCTCTGTAACAGATAACGCCTTAAAAGCATAACGAACTTCTGATTTTCGGTTAACTACGCGTTCATGTAAAATTAGATAACTCATACTAAATGAGGATTGGGAGTTGGAAGCTTCCACATCGCATAATGGTTAGCGATGCGGCCTCGGGTTCGAATCTCGATTAAGGCATGGACGTTCTTGTATAGGGAGTTATGTTGGCTCACATGCAAGGTACTTCCATAATAAATTAGCTATCAAAAATGCGGTATGGAATAGGAGAATGTACCTGGCGCGTTAGGGGGAAATAATCTTACCCAATGGGCTTGGCTTCAATTTTTTTGAAAGCTTTGATGTTCTTGCCTGTCCCCTCTGAGGGAATAATGTGGATCCACAAATAGGAGTTTTTCATGAATTAGTTAACATAAATAGAGGCGTGTAGGGGCGTATGTTCTTAAGGATAAGCGCCTGCTGCTTGAGGTGGCCATCCAGGTACAGGAAATCCCCAAGTAAAAAGTCTTCAGGATTTCCTTGAGGATTTTCTAAACTGAACTCTCGCGCACACATGTGCACGCGTGAAATGTTTTCCAGTCAGGATTTCGGGGACTGTTCAGTTTGCTAATCGGGATTTCGGGGACTGTTCAGTTTGCTAATCGGGATTTCGGGGACTGTTCAGTTTGCTAATCGGGATTTCGGGTACTGTCCAGTTTGCCACCGGTATCAAGGTTTCTCTGCACACAACGCGGAAACCTTTAAGGTTCAGATTGCACAGTCAAAACTTGAAGGATTTCCTCTACGTGTATGGGTACTTTTAGAGCAGTGGTTCCCAACTCGTAGAAGTCTGCAGACCACTAAGCCAGATATTGAATTATGTGCGGTCCACTATCAGCCCCCACCGACTTGAGGGGGGGGGGACCTTCCAGGGGGTATGGAGGTATAGAGTATCCCTCAGGCAAAAGGGATACAGGATTAATGTACTCACATTCTAACTATCATATTCTAATAAAAAAATAATTATGTTAAACTTTTAAGAAATTTTAAATCAACACCTGATAGTCATCGGAAATATTCCGCCCATATAGTTTAAAAAAACATTGCTTTCAAAATCCTCATTTATTTTGCAACTTTTTATGTGTGGTGCCGGACCACTCCCGAGGCTCTCGCGGACCACCGGTTGGGAACCACTGTTTTAGGGAGGAAGATACATTAAATAACTGAAAATAGAAGTTAGTGAAAATTATCGCAAAGGCCCATTTGCAAAGAAATGTATGAGGTTAATTCGCGAGGACAATACGCGGGTGACATTTCATGTTATTTCTGTAGGGGTTTGACCATTTGTTTGAAAAACATTAACCATGAGCTTCGATTCTTAGGTAAGCCATACTATGTGCTTGAATATATGGCAAGCCTAAGGTATTTATATGCAGCTATTTTAGGAGAACTAAAACTTTTTTATGTGGGAAAAAGGGTTCGAATGTTAGTTTTAATAAAAACAATTATGAGATAGCTACGAAAAAGAAATCCATGTCTGAAATTTGCCCATGAATGAGTATCATTGTTAAATTAAATTTTGTGGGTCCGAAAGTAGAATAATGCTAGATATGGTCTACTTAGTAGAGAAACTTGGGACAGATAAAGCATAATAATGAATTAGTTTTGTTCAGTAATTGTAACATTTAGGGAAATGAATATTACTGCATAAATATTTAAATATTTTTTTCTAATGCGGAAGGCACTGAATAATGAGCTGATTTATAAATATGCTTTATCTTTATCTACTAGGCACAATCCTAACTGGCATTATCATGTCTAGCACAATCATATCTAGCTTTCGGACATTTCAAATTTTGCTTTAACAATGATACACTTGTATGAAGGAAACTTTTATCTGACAATCAATATTATTTTTTAGATAATAAAATTGATTTTTTTATTCTTACATAATAACTAATTCTGAAGATTTTCACCAATTACACACAGGGAAATGTTGGTTCCCTTTTAAAGGGAAAACTGTATCGGTGTACCAACATTACTTCCTTGGAGAGAGCAGGCAAAGAGCATTCCCGTCTTGGATGAGATCGGAAACCGGGAACATACAATAGAATTCACTACGTTAATCACCATATATTGTGGCGGCTAACTAATCTTAGGTGAATGTCAATTTTACCTGACAATCAATTTTATACTTTTTTAGCGTGAGCTGTTTTAGGCTGTTTTTTCAGCTATGTTTACAATACCAAAAATATATGTACTAAATTTTCATTTTATCTCCAAAAATATTATTGTCTATGTAACAGGAAATGGGATCATCCAATCAGTAAATCAGTTTAATTCTTTGATGTAGTTAATACAAAGACATGCTAACATTAGCTGGAATATTCATAATTAATACACTGGTTATCAAAAATTAAGGGAAAGTCTCAAAAAAACGATTGCTCAAAAAGTTACGCGTAGAATTTAATGAAACTTATACACATTATACAACACATAGGTAGGTATAAAACAGCATAAAAAGAAATCGCCAGACAATTATGGTGTATAGAAACTAAAATATGTATACCATGAACAAATCGGATGTGTCAGTTTGGAATAGGAAAAGTACCTTTTATACGGCGTATGATCCCCCCGAGAGACAATACAGCACATACAGCGATGTGTGATGCTGTCAATTATGCGGTCTATTGAGTTCGGTAGGAAGTGAGAGACATTGCTCTTGCAAAGCAGTTGAAAACGTGACTAGGGTCCTAGGAGGATGATTGAGAGCAGTTATATGTCGTCCTAAAGCGTCCCAAACATGCTGGATAGGATTCAGGTCCGGTGATCAAGCTGGCCCCTCCATGCGCTGAATTGTTTCCTGCTCAAGATAAGCATCCATGATGCGAGCCCTGTGCGGTCTCGCGTTATCGTTCTGTAGCACGAAAGCATCACCTATTGCCCCGGCATAAGGGCTCACATAAGCATCAAGGATCTCTATAGGTGTGAGCATTCACATTTCCACGGGGAAAGACATGGAGGTCTGTGCGTCCACCCAAAGAGATACTACCCCAAACACAGACACTGCCTGATACGTATGCATCTCTTTCACGGATGTGATGGAGGAAAATGAATTCCAGGTTCTCTCCAAATCAAAATACGCCTACTATCACTTTGGAGGGTAAACCTGGACTCATCCGTAAAGAGAACAGCCCTCCATTGATCACGCGTCCAGTGGACAAGTTGACGTGCCCACAGCAAACGTTGCTGACTATGGCGCGACGTGAGAGGGACGCAAATGGCTGGTCGCCTCGCAAAAAGACCACTTTGTGAAGCCTTCTACGCACAGTTGACGTTGATACCAACCTTCCGGAGCTTGCAGCGAGGGAGGATAGACGGAGACTGAGTTCAGACGGAGTTGTGGTTCTATTCCTTCGTGCGCATAATGACAAATATCGGTTATCGGCACTCGTCGTAGCGTATGACCGTCCTTGGCTGAACCTCCTGGATGCCGAATCGGTGGTTAGAAATTGTTGCCAAACTCTATGAACCACAGACGGTCTCCCATTTAGCCATCTGGCCACTTCTGTCTGACTTTGTCCTGTCTCTAGTCTCCCAATACCTCGCCATCGCAGTTCTTCGGTCAAATGATGCCTGGAGGTCATTGTTACAATTTGGCTATGCCAGATGTCTAATCTCAGCCTCGCAGCGACAATTGTCACCTCTGAGACATGCACTTTTATTCTCATCGCAAATGACGTATTCCGACAGCAGCGCCACTATTTTGCGTAATGTAGTGTTGTTCAGCACCTTTTACTTAACATATTCAAATTTTAAACAGATTGGACTAGTTTTGAACGTGTTATCCCTCTTTTTGTGATTTCTCCTTAATTTTGATAACTAGTGTATTTACATAATATCATAACATTACAAAGCTTCAATTTTATGCCAGTAAAACATAGTAAATATGTACAATTTACCCGTTTAATAATTGTACCGTTAAAACGTGCTTTTACGTCTTACAAAAACATTGTCAAAACCTATAAGTGCATATTTTATCTAAATTTCCCTTTTGTTTATTCTAAAAATAACTACTTAGAAAAATTCTTTAAATTTCTTTTACAAATATTAAACTGAATAAAATATACAGTACATAATTATTTTAAAAAAAAGAAGAAGCAGGAATTACGTTACTTGAAAAATACTAGGCGTCCTCCCTCGCTCGCAGTATCAAATATATTTTTGGCTCCGCCAAAGTCAATGGATCCTTTTACCACGACAGCTATAATTGTTATGTACATTAGCATAGCTTGGAATACATCCGTCCACAAAACAGCTTTCAGACCTCCCTAAAAATTAAGAGACTGACGCTATAAAAACAAGGATAAAACCAAAGAATTGAAGAACCATAGAACCATTGTACTAGCTTTGCCTCTAAAATAACCACGGAATTGCTATTTTAGAAGCAAAGCTAGTAAAATTACAGATATCGATTTAACGTAATAAAATAGAGCAAAATTGTAGAGCAATTATACTCTGGATGTAACACATAGATTATCAAACTAAACAAACGAAAGAAAATTTTACGGGCGCAGTTGGCAAATGCAGTAATCTGAACGTCCCTGGTTCGATGCCCATCGCTGACAAATCGACCACCGAGTACAGTAATGGCAGCTGGTGCACGAAAAATCTGTCGTGGCTGCAATGTCCTCCATGTTCTCAAATTTACCTCTGGAGGTGCCGGGTCAAGTGTACCGGTTTCGTCACTTGATTCGGTTCTAAATTACGAGACCGGCTTGTAGGGGGTAGTGCCACCTATACGGTGCTCCCTTGAATGAATGGGCAGCAGTCTCGCGGGTGTGCATACAGGCGAATGTCCAGTGACAACTGCCTCGAAAAAAAAAATTTGCGTTCGAAAAAAAAATGTGCTTCAACAAATTACGAGGAAAATTCTTTGTGTAACTGTGAAACTTCTTGAACTGTGAACTTCTTGTGTAACTGTGAACTTCTTGTGTAACTGTGAAACTTCTTTGTGTAACTTCTTGAATGTTTAGTACGTAATATAAAGTTTTAAACCAGTGGTTCCCCCACCTTTGGGTCATACCCAGAAGGGGGTCGCGAAGTGTTTTTTGGGGGGTCGTGGCAGTTTCAACTAAATAACTTTTTTTTAAAATTCACCTAAAAAATTGTCAACATTTATTTGCCATGAAATCGTAAGGCAGTGATGTTACTGAAAGAGAAAAGTCTCTTTCAAAACTCAAACCTTGCTTGTTAGAATTTTACTGCCTTCATTTGGTGGTTAATGAAATTCGCGGTTACTTACTGTGGACAGTAAACAAATTCTAAACGTCAGTTTGTCTTTCATCCATATCGGTTGTCACTTTTGGCATTATTATTGCAATTTACACAACGAAAAACGCAATTTTATTTAGTTTTTTAATGTAGGATTACGTTCCTCCATAACGGTCCTCCGGAAAACAAAATTTCAGATGTCCTGCGTCACGAGTTATAATTTTGGCAGCGCACCAAACCCAGTCTGCATCTCTTGGGCAAGAAATGAAGAGTTAAACAGGAAAGTACCAAAATGCGTTAAAATTTTGACATATATATATATATATATATATATATATATATATATATATATATAGAGAGAGAGAGAGATAGATACATATATAGATAACACATACATATATTCATACAAAAGAGGTAAGGAACGATAAATAATCTTACGTTAATAACCCGCGGTAGTTTCGTTAGAAGAGACTACCTGCATTTTTTTCTATTTTTATTGTTATATAATTTTGAATCTATACGGTAGGCGCATTATTTTTCTTGAGGTTCTGTTCTGTTCTGTTCTTGCTTTTATATACCCTTGCCTAAGCGATTAAGGTTTCTTACTGTTCGCCATTTCTTACAAATTTCATTTTCGTTGAATTAAACATTTAGTTGCAATTTGAATGATAGAAAATGCCTTTTAGTGTTTTTAGTTACTCTTTAAAAGGTTCTTTAAATGAAAATATGTAGATTTAGGGAGGGGGGGGGGGTGTCTCAGGATGCTCGGAAACTATTGACGGAGGGTCTTGACTCGAAAAATGTTGGGATACATTGTATTACACTCACAATTTTACGTATGTAGGAAAAATCCAATGTTCATTCTTTTCGTAATACTATGATCGAAGTATTAAGAGCATTAAAAGAACTCTCAATTTTTCTAACTAAACAAAAAGAAAAATCGTGTCTCCTTCAACCATGAAAGAAATAAAAAGAATGTCATAAAATATACTGATAGTGAAAAACTAATCAAAACTACTTGGATATTGTTTATCGGTGCATGTATAAAGTCAATCGATTAGTTATTTATAGAAAATCAAATTGTCATAATATATACCGATAGGACAAGACTAATCAAAATTACTTAGATATTTTTCATCGGCGAATGTGTAAAGTCAAGCGATTACTTATTAATAGCTTTTTAATCAGATTCGAATATGATTTACAGTTTCAAAAAGTCACAAGAGTTTAATTCTATTGATTGCAATCCTAAATTTGTTAGAATATTTTCGATTTTCAGTTTTACTTCCTTGTCTTTCAATTTGGTCTTCCTTTCCTTCAGTTTTCTTTTACAATTCAATTCGGTCTATTTGACCATATATCTTTTCTTCTTAACTTAACTACAAAGAAACCTTTCCCTGCATAATAAGTTGTTCAAAAATATATTCCATTTTTTACTAAAAATATTATAAAATCGTTTCATAATGTTTATTAATGATATATTTAATAGTCTTGCATTCTGTGAAAAAAATGCCATTAGTTTATAAAATGCTACAAGTCACATTTCATCGATGTAATCGTTTTGAGCTTTAAGATGCTTATTTTGATTTTTAAGTTATCTTGAATACGCTTCTTTGATAAGTACCCTTAAAACTCTAGAGAAATACATTTGTGTTTTCTTGATAACTGAGTTTAAATCCGAAATGCAGTCTAAGAGATATCTCTTAGGATTGATCAAAATATGTAAACATATATTTCTGATGGAAATAAAAACCTAAAAGACTCAACATATCGTTGTCAATAAATACTAAGCTTCCAGGAAAAGGTTTTGGCTTATTCTCATTTTAACTATTTTTTCCATGTTTTTATAAACTCGCTTTCTTGTTTGGTTGTGTGTTTGTCTAGTACAAATCTTGCAATCGATTTTTAACTAACTTCCCGACTAGCTAGACATTTGAAACTTTTAGAATAGCTCAGAACACGATGCAAATGCATTTTTTTAATACTTTTAGCCATCTTTAGGCAGAATTGAATTAACTTTCAGTTATTTCCAGTTAATTTTGTTTTGTAGACTGGTGCAGCATCTGTTGGACGGAACGGGAACGAAAAGTTAAACGCAAGTTAACTTCCAATTAACTTCATCTTCTTTCAAGTTGATAGGATAATCCATTAAAAATTTTTTTAAAGTATTTATTAATACATAGAATTGTCAAGTTTATGTGATTCAACAGAAAATTTAAAAACATGATATATAAAAAGTTCTTTTTATCTTGTAATTATTATGGATTTTTTTACGTAAAATATGTAGGCGTCAGTTGAGAAACATTTTTGTTTTGAGAAATTTCAGCAGACTAACAAATAATTGAATTAAGACATTTACATATAACATAAACTATGTAATGCTTAATACACTGATAGACTAATAAAGTAAATTGTCACTCACCAGCGAGCAGTAAAAGGTGCAAACGACGGCTAACGAAATCACGGATGTCCAAGTGGATAGTCCGGTAACTGCATTGAGTGCTAATGACGGAGCGTATAAAACGACGGCCATGTAGAAAATCTAAAGGATAAACAAGATGATAATATTTTTATTAGTAATATAAGCCGTAAGTATTCATTGTTCTTTATCACATTGGATATATGATTTTTTTATATATATAATTAACACAATCTCGGTCTAGGAGTAAATTTTTACCATATTTATCCAATAAATGCCACTAAATAAGATTATGTAGTTCAGGGAATTAATAAAAATGTCAAATAATAAAAATAATAATTTTCAGTAATTTTGCAATAAGTTCGTAAATACATTTTAAGCATTCTAAAAAAATTTCTCCTAAAGATAATCTATATAAATTACCATTGTAAAGTGGTTAATCCTGATTTCATTCAATTAAAACTATACCATGAGATGAAATTTTT
Organism: Dolomedes plantarius; assembly: GCA_907164885.2. Lineage (NCBI taxonomy): Eukaryota > Metazoa > Arthropoda > Arachnida > Araneae > Dolomedidae > Dolomedes > Dolomedes plantarius. Next base: position 49,418,702 of record OU015496.1, read on the forward strand.
CTTCATTCAGTTTAACCTAGAAAACATCAGTTTGTTTAAAATTCATACTCCAGAATTTCGTTTATTAAATTCGGCTATCTTGACGTCCATAGACGGCTCACTAATCTCCAATGTAGGACGGATATGGGCACGTTAATTCCGTAGACCGGAAAGTCCCTCTATGAGGTCAGAGAGGGTGGGAGAGGGTACTATCCGCACAGATGCTGCCCCTGGAGGTCCATGGTCAAAATTGAGGTGATACATGGTTAAACTGGACTCCGACCCTTGTGGCACCATTGTAAACCGGAGACGCACCTCTCAGCCCGTTAGCCTATATGGACCTGGTCTGGAATCAATTCTGGCAGGGGAGCATTAGAAAAAACAACAACAACAACAACACATCAGAGGAAATGCAATATTAAATGTTGCTATGGCGAAAATTAGCTATATCATTATGCTTATCCACAATCTGTTCTATTAACCTTTAGCTTATGTGGCCCATTTTTCTGATTCCCTCTTTAGAATGGGAAATTTATTACCCCTTTTGTAAGAACTGCGATAAAGGGGTTTATATATATATATATATATATATATATATATATATATATATATATATATATATATATATATATATATATATATATATATATATATATATATATATATATATATATATATATATATATATATATATATATATATATATATATATATATATATATATATATATATATATACATATATATATACATATATATATACATATATATATATATATATATAGATATATATATATATATATATATATATATATAGATATATATATATATATAGATATATACATATATATATATATGTATATAAATATATATGTATATATATATATAATATATATATAGATATATAATATATATATATATATAATATATATATTATATATATATATATATATATATATATATATATATAAATATGTATATATATATATGTATATATATATATATATATATATATATATATATATATATATATATATATATATATATATATATATATATATATATATATATATATATATATATATATATACACACATGGACAAAAAAATTAGCGCACCAAGAAGGAGTCGTCAAAATGAAACGAAATTTTACATACGTAATGACTACTTCGATAGAGTTAATACTCCGTTGGACCCCCTCCAGCTCGAATGCACGGTGCGATACGATCGGGCATTGAGTCATACAAATTCTGTATGATGTCTTGAGACATTTCGTTCCATATTTGCTGTAACCTTGCCTCTAGTTCGTTCAAACTCGTGGGATTCCCAACTCGTCGTCCCAAATGATCCCAGATATGCTCGATTGGAGACAAATCTGGGGATCGGGCAGGCCAAGGAAGGGTAGTAACAGTGCGGAGACAGTCTTGTGACACCCTTGCCGTATGAGGCCGAGCATTGTCTTGTTGAAAATGGCTCATGAACATACCGCTGGGCTGTCATGGTGCCAGGGAACAATACTAGGGGTGACCGCGTATTGTAGGCAATGGCATCCCATACCATCACACCAGCTGTGGGAGCGATGTGTCGCTGTACAGCAAAGGCAGGATTGAAGCGTTCACCACGGGCTCTCCACACACGAACACGATTGTCATCACTGCTGAGAATGAATCTGGATTCGTCGCTAAAGACGACCTGGTTCCATTCCGCTTCAGTCCAGTTTCCTCGTGCGCGGCAAAACTCCAAACGGAGGCGTCGATGGGTGGGCTTCAAGGGCAGCACACGTAATGGACGCCGCGATACCAACTGTCCTTCAGCCAGGCGCCTTCGTATGGTTCGAGAAGACACAGAGGCCCCTAGTGAAGGTGCTACCTGTGCCTAGATGGCGGCCGATGAAGCAGTTGGCTGTACGAGTGCATTTCTTACGATGTGGCGGTCTTCTCGACGACTGGTCTGTCGAAGGCGTCCTGAGCCTGGTCATCGTGTACATGACATCTCTCGGGTCCACTGGTCCTAACACCTCCTCACAACACAATCAGAGCGGCCTAATTGACGAGCTACTTGCCTAGCTGACCACCCAGCTTCCATCATCCCGACGATTCTCCCCCTCTCACACTGCGACAACTGCTTATATTGTCTTCGAACACGGCGTAATGGCATGTCTATCTCAGCTCTTCCTTTGCAAATGATTCAGCACACTCAAACAAGCTTTGGTTACCTGTTTTATACTCCACAGAGTACGATGTTCAACGCCCTCTACCGGCTATACGTAATGCGCTATCACGCTGCATTTCTAATCATTTGCATATCTCCCCGACATGTACCTTCATTGCAAGTTTCGTTACGATCCCGCAATTATTTCTTGGTGCGCTAATTTTTTTGTCCATGAGTGTATATATATATATATATATATATATATATATATATATATATATATATATATATATACCCAACAAACACAAAGGCATCGGGCCGGGGTCGGAAGGTTCCGGCCAGCCGATTTCACCACTGCCGGGCCGGCGCATTAGGTCAGTATCGTTTCCGTCACGGCTGTGTCCTCTCGCCCGCGACTACCCCGTCGACTGCCGGGCCGCTTCCGGTAGGATTCGAGCCATCGTTCATCCGACTACGAACCGTTAGGCAGCCGCGATTAAGCCATCGATGCGGACAGATAGCCGGAACGTAACCGGAGGTTGACGGGCCGGTTACGGGAGCAATAATTGGTGTCGACATACCGTCATCTACCCATCTCGTAAACAGCAATGTGCCGTAGGTCCGGGCATCATGCCAGCATTCTACCAGAATCGGACCGCCGGCAGTTTTTCAAAGTTTTTCGTAGGACCCTTTCGTTTATATGCTTATTTATTTCATTGACGATTAACCTCTGATATCAACCCTTTCACTTTTATTATTATTATTTTTTTGCCTTCATATTTCTAGTATTCAGTTTTGAATTATGTATTTTTAGGTATTGCCAAATACTGATCTTTGTTATTACCTAAAAATTTGCATATGAATCATTAGTTTACTTGTTAGAACAAAACCTCATTTCGTATTAAGATACATTTACCCAAATTTGAAAGTTAAGATAACATTAATACCAACCATTAAAGCTAAATCATCTTTCCATTCGATCTAAAGTTACAGTTTGTTTTTTTTTTAATTTAGAATGAGATTATAGTATGTAAAACAGTACTACTTTAATAATTAACCCAAAAAATTTGTACTTCCCCAGTATAAAATTTATTAACATAATTTGATACTTTATCTTTCAAACCTGAGTAATGTGTAGTGTGTATGATGAAACCCATCTTTGTGAGCTTGTGAAAACTTGCTCAGAAGAATTTATTTAAATTATTTTTTGGTGTAGAGTTAATAAATGCTCTACAGATAAGAAAATTATTTTTTGCATAGTTTTGTGAATTAAAGAGTAATTCATTAAATTCTTATAAGTCATTTTTAAAAAATATTATATTGGACTTTATATCCAACACTTGATAGTACTATTTTTGAGAAATAGTACTATGATAGTAATATCTTCTATTGTAATTGTTAATATTGTAATAATTATAGACACATGTTTTTAAATACAGAAAAGAGCTGGTTTAAAGTAAAAATAGTTTATTTAGAAAGTACATAGCACATTTACACAATTTTTTTCTATATTTTCTACAAAACAGGATCCTTTCGCTGTACCTCTGGCTCCATCTTTACAGCATCTAGGGGAAAAAAAGAAAGAGAAAATCAGTTCATAAATTTATGTGAAAGGAAAATGACTCCCATCCCCAGATATAATTTATGAATCAAAAGAATTTATTTAAATTATTTTCTTTAGTAAATGCTCTGCAGATAAGAAAATTATTTTTTGCATAGTTTTGTACATTAAAGGGTAATTTATTGTTGTAAAAATAGTTGATTGTTGAAAGTAGTTGAAAAATTCATTGTTGATAAAGTAGAATTAAATAAATCCAATTAGGAAATATAAATTCTGAGACAGGGGTTTAAAAAAACTTGATATAAAACAGCACCCAACACATGAGTGCAGTTTTAAATCTGTTGTCATTTTATTGATAACTACTTCCAAGAAGTAAATTCCTACCACATTTTTTTTGTAAAACCAATTACATACTGTGAAAACTACATCATGTAAAAAATATTTACTTGATTAAATAAATATACTAATAGAAAATAGTTATAAAATATTTGTTAAAGAGTATTCCCCTTTTCACTAAATTTCTCTCTGTACAGTAGAAAATCCAACCATGTCGATTAATTTGTTATTATAGATATAAATAAAATAGGGTAGATTGTCTTGATAAGAGTACAATAATAAGTTTTTAATGTTGAGCATAATTGCAGCTCAACATTGAAAGCTGAATCAGAGACTTGTCTAGAATGACACCAAAATTTCCTCTTCACTACTGACAATAATGCTGTTGAAAGTAGAGAAACACAAGAATAAAGATTGAATGCTAAGTAAAACATTTGCATACAAAATCTTAAATTTCTAAATTTAATTACAACATGCCATAGAGAGCATTAATACAGATGCTGGGTCAGATTTAGAAATTTAAGATTTTATATGCTAACATATTATTTAGTATTCAATGTTCATTCTTGTATTTCTTTACTTTCAATGTGAGAGTGATTCTCGATAGTGAAGAGAAAATTTTGTTGTCATTCTAAACAAGTCTCTCAGTCAGCTTTCGATTATTGTACTCTATCAAGGCATTCTAATCTATTTTATTTATATCTGTAATAACTAATCATTTAATTAACAGGATTGAATGTCTTACTGTACTCAGAAATTTAGTGAAAAGGGTGAATACTCTTTAACAACTAATCTATTACTATAATAATGAATAAAGTAAACATTTATTATATGATGTAGCTTTCACAGTAATTGGTTTTACAAAAAATGTGGTAGAAAGTACTCTGGGATAAAACTTCTGCATAGTAATTTAATAGAGCATATCTTTTGTTACTTAATTGTCAAATTATGGTGGAGATCTGTGTATAAAATATTTTTTATTTGCGAGCAGCTGTTATTAGGGATAACCACAGTAAGAAATTATTCAAAATATACTATTTAGATTCAGTAATTACTAAACAATTGTTATGATATATTGTTTGATTAGTCTAGGTTAATTTGAAAAATGAGGTGGGTAATATTCACTAGCTGTCAATGTTGAGTGAAATGGCATAGATTATATTATAAAGCGTGAAGAAACACTTAGACTTTTTGAACCAAGCTTCTAACCCAAATTTAAAATTTTTTTTAAATATTTTGCTAATGAGAGTATTTTTTACAGGTCTTAACAATGGAATAGAAAACCCGTATAGTCAACAAATTCATGGATAAACGATTCAGTTCTAAAAGCAAAAAGCCTGGTTTCTGTATACTGTTGTAACATGATTATTATAAAAGTATACAGAAACCAGGCCTTTTGCTTTTAGGGCTGCATCATTTATCCATGACTTAGTTGACAATACAGGTGTTATGTTCCATTCTTTAGATCCATGAAAATATTTTCAATTTTAAAAGTTTTATTAAATTTTTTTTAAAATTCTGGTTAGAAGTTCGGTTTGAAATGTTAAAAGTATTTTATTGCACTTTGTAAAATAATCTATGCTACTGCACTCAACATTGACAGCCAGTCAATCTTTGTATGCTTGCATCATTTTTCAACTTAAGTTAGATAAACCAAATAATACACCATAAAAAAAAACCTACACACTTGCAAACATAACCTTATTATAGTCAACAATTGTTTAATAATTAACTGAACCTAAATAATATATTTTGGAATATTTTTTTACTGCCCTTATCCTTACACTTTATAATAACAGCTGCTCACAAAAATATATTTTATGTGACAGATCTCCACCAAAATTTGACAATGAAATAATAAAAAAATTAAATACTAGGCAGAAGTTAGTATTCCAAATGACATTCAACTACCTATTAGCTCATCAACGAATGATCTAATACATCTATAAGCATTATTATTATTATTATTACTTCTGTAAGGAATTATGAATGAACCCCTAACTACTTCTCATGAAATTCTGATAATTAAATTTAAAAATTTTTTAACATTAACTATCAAGAGTAAAATAACCCTTGGCATTTTATATCTTTATAATATAAAAATATAAAAATTTTTTTGGTAAGCAGTTATGATAAAAGACTTTCACAAGAGTCATGGTTAACTGAAGTCCCTGAACTGCACTTTCGGACATACCTAATACTTTAATAACAGGCTTGCCAGTTAAAAATATAATGAATAAAGGAAATCAATATCAATCCACAAATTACTGCAACCAAAGTTTATGAGAATGTTCGGATTAGCATATATAATATACAAAGATAAATTTGAAAATTTGAGTTGTTTATTAATTAAGAATTATGTAATAAAAATATTTTTTATGGTTTTTCATAGAAAAATTCAAATTTAAGTACAAAAAATAAATTTTAAAAAAATATATTCACAACCTTGTGATTTTGCCCACAAGTTCACTGCTGAAAAAAAAAGGATATCTACAGAATAAAAAAAAAATGGGTTCAGTGAGGTTAAAATCAACTTACAGATTATGAATCGAGCACACTGCCAAGTGAGTTGTGGAATCTTTTCATGGAAATCACAATGAGGTGAAGATGGATTCCAGTTTTAGAATTCTGTAAAGAAACCAATATTTTCTTATAATGCCATAATAAAAATTAGAGTCATTTGTGATACCAAGAAGCATTGAAAAGCAGAGTTCATTATAAATTTGCTTATCAGTGAAATAAAAAAGGTCGATCCTTAAAATTTGAAATATTATGATTTTTTGAAATTGAGTAACAATAGAATTGATGTTTGAGTAGTATTCAAAAAGTTATACAATGAGAAAAATAAATGTAATATAAATAAAAGAAGAAAAAAATGTAGCATCGAATTTTTGTTATGGATCATATTGTTAAAAACTATGTTAGGGCTAAAGACATAATCGGTATTTTCAGTTTCACAGTTTGAAAAAAACGGGAAAAAACCAACTTTCTTAAAAGTTTTCTACAATTTTCTGATTTAACCGAACTTCTATTAACGTTTTAATTTATTTCAAGTTAAGTTGGGGGGGGGGGGGGGGGGCGTCTATGCTTTGGGCCAGTAAGTTCTTATTTATTTTACACAACATGACAACTAAATACTCTCTAAAAGTCTTGAAAACAAATAGCTTATAAATAAGTTATTGAGGACATTCTCAAATTTTTAATGACACACACAGAATGCAAAAGTTTACCTAAAGTTTTAATAAAAATCTAGCACACATGATGTTATCTAAATAAAGGTTCTCCTCCTTGTCAGGTTATAATACAAGATTTTAAAGTTGAAACTGACAAATTAAATTATATAAATGCATGATGACCAGCAATTTAATAACTTAGGAATGAAAAATATAATAACTTTCTGCATATATTTATATACATATGATTATGCAATACTAAAAAATAAAAACAACTATAAACATTAATATTCAGATGTATGCTGATAAGTGCATGACTTTTTTCCAGTTGCTTCTTTTCTGCACTCATACAGACTGCATGATTGAGCATAAATCAGAATTATATAGTATGTTGTGTTAAAAATATGCATATCAGATATCTGATCTATAAGTATAAAATCAATAAACTTCTGTTAGAATTTTTAAAAATTATAGCATGAAGTTGAACATATGCAAAAGAAGTTTAGAAGTAAAAATTTTGAAGAAAAATATTAACTTTCTTTTTTATATAATTTCCTGCTCTGGTTGACTGGAGGTTGGGAAAGGAACGAAGTCTGTATGCTTAAAGAGAATACTTTGATAGACATAATTATTCTAAACATTCAAATATTTACTATATAATATACTACAAAATATCATTGATTCAGAACTATAATGAAAGGCTTTTTTTTTGGTTAATAATAAAGTCAGTTGTTCAGTCAAGAAGTCAATTATTGTATTTGGATGATCAGAAATTTTATGTCGTAGAACATCAAGCAATTCAATTACCACATTTAATACATTTTCACCATCACTCATTACTGTTTTCATTTAATCCAAATTCTTTTAAAATGCTTAACATATTATTTATCTTATTTGTTTTGCAAGGAAATTTATAATTATTAAATTTTGAAATCTTACAATTCTTAACAAATGCCACAATATTAAGTTTTAGAATAGCACGTTACCTTTTGATGCTTTCCACAATCCTTTAAGCCAGGCTGATGTTTTGTTGATCTTATCTACGAAGTTAAATACAAACAAAAAGATATTTACTTTACTACAAAATAAAATTACATATTTCATTTAAATACAAAAGAATTTGCATAAATGTATATCTAAATTAAACAGTGTTAGAATGAAGTTTCTGGAATTTGTATAACATTCAATTACATTAATTTAACTTTTATATCCTTTACTAACTGTAGGCAAGACATTTAAGATCAACTCAGTTAATCCTACCCATTCTTTTACATCAATATATGCATTAAATTTGAAACGTTGAAAATTAAAAACAATAATTTATTTTAAATAACTGCAATTAGTTTAATCACAAATCGCTAAACAATAAACAATGTTACTTACTCTTAAGCTGGAGGTAACTTCTTTTAAGAGGCACCCACTATGAGTGAAGCTACCAATCAATCAATCAATCAATCAATCAGGCTGTGTAGAAGTACCTGGGTATATGGATACCCCCGACTTCTAAAAAGTATCTTTATTTTTCAGGAGCTTGCCATATTACTATGTCGGTGGAGTTGTTAGTAAAAAGGAGCTGTGTTTAAGATAGTGTAATTTATAAGTTCTTCGAATTTCTGCGACCAGAGGGAGTTTAAAAACGAGTAAAGTTAGTGAAAGATAATATTTTTTACCTTGAACTAGGTTTCCCTAGCTCAAGTGTCACTTTTAAAAAATTTTTTAATGTTTTTTACCGTAGGCCGGGGCCTACGTCTTAGTTTTTTAAAGCTTACGTATAATAAAATATACATACACTCTTTTTTATTTTATTTTTTATTTTTATTTTTAAGAAAAGAAAGTTGAGAGCTTGCCAGATCCAAGTCGAGAGTGAAATGGGGAAGGGAGGAAAAAAGTGGAATGTTGGGGATTCGATCCCGCAACCTTCGGAACTTGAGTTCCGTGCGTTACCACTGAGCCAGCGAGGACACATTAGATTACGGGAAGTTACCAGTTAAGTGCGAGAGACGCTCTAGGTCTCTTCCTATTAAAGGGAGTAGTAAAATCATAGTTGGCTAGCTCAGTGAGAAGATTAATGTTATTAGCTTCAATACTATTATAGAAGTTAATGTTAAGGGAGTGCATGAATTTAGTGAGGGGGGGGAAATTTAATTCTTCATAAATTTTGTAGTTCCTGAAGTAGTAGGGGGCATCTACTATATCTCTAATTATGGAATTTTGAGCAGAACAAAGTTTTTTAATTTGATAGTTGGGACAGTAGGACCAGGACTGGCAAGCATAAGTTAAAAGGGGTCTGAGGAATGCACTATAGATGAGCAGCTTCATATTTAAGTTCAAAGAGCTATTTCGAGCAATTAGGGGGTATAGTTTTCTTTTAGCAGCTCGAAATTTGTTAATAGTATGTTTAATGTGGGGACGCCATGAGAGATTTTTATCAAGGAAAATTCCAAGGTATTTACAGGTGGGGGACCAGGGCAGAGCAGTGTTGTTGATCATGATTTTAAATTCATTATAGGACTTGGGTGCTTTTCTGGTAAACATGACAGCAACACATTTGTCAGTATTGAGCTTCATTTTCCACTTGACAGTCCAAGTGTTAATATGTTGTAGGTGGGTGTTTAGTTGGTTTACAGCAAAGTTAATTTTGTTATAAGACATGTAGATGGCTGTATCATCTGCGAAGACTGCAGTGTGTGTTCTGAAGTGTGTTGGGAAGTCGTTAACATAAATTGAGTACAGAACTGGACCGACTAAACTTCCCTGCGGAAGACCACAGAGTGTGTTGTGCTTGTCAGAGAGGGTGTTTTGGAGTTTAACTTGAAAAGTTCTATTAGAGAGATAACTGTAAATTAGGTGGATAGTGTTGGGGGTGAAATTGTAGTTTATAAGTTTATGGATTAGACCATGAATCCAGACAGAGTCAAAAGCTCTGCTGATATCCAGGAAGACTGCAGCTGTAGATTTACTATAGGTTTTTGTTTTAGTGAGATCTTCAACAACTCTATAAAGTTGGTGGGGGGCTGAGAGGGATTTCCTGAATCCAAATTGATAGGGGGAGAGGATGTTATTGCTTTCAAGGTGGGAGTTAATGGTTTGAAGCATGAACTTTTCAGCAAGTTTGCTGATGATGGAAAGTAAACTAATAGGTCTATAATTAGTGGGGTCAGAGGGGGATTTGCCAGGTTTATGAATGGGGATAATAATAGAGTTTTTCCAAGGGGAGGGAAAGTAGCTAGTGCGAATAATGGCATTTATTAGGGTGGAAATATTGATGCAGATTTTCATAGGCAGGTTTTTTAGCATGAAGCCAGTAATTTTATCTGCACCAGGTGCTTTATTGTTTTTAAGTTTACGAAGAAACCATTTGCACAATTTTAGTAGTTTGGATGTTAAGACTATCAAGTTCAGTTTTAATTTCCTCTACTGAAGTATCAATATCCAGCCCTCTTATGACTACTTTTATAGGTTTTATTACACCCATAGGGAGGATGTATCCTTGAATTTTCTGTTCTTTTAGAAAGTTTTCTATTTTCCTATGGGATTCAGTACTGTCAGGTTGGATCCTGACAATATCATTAGCAGGCCTGGCGTAGAAGCAGTTACCTAGGGCCTCACCTATCCGTTGGAGTACTAATTTATATTTATGTTTATCCTCTCTATCTTTTATGATACAAATGGGTTTTACTTTGTTTACATTGTTTTTAGTTTCAGTTGCTTGTGGGATAGAGGGATCATTTAATACTGTTTCAGATAAGTTACCATATTTATTATTAGTAGTCAAGTTAGGAGTTTGAACGGTTAGATGGTGCTTAAACTGGCGAGCAGTATTTTTTGGATTCGGAAAAACGAATCCATCATTAGATTTGCTAGTGCCAGGATTATTGGTTAAATTATCTAAGGTAATGTTAGGCCTTTTAGGGCGTTTTGAGGGGTTTTCGGATGCGTCATTTACGTTGGTAATAGGGTTGGGATTATGGTTAGAGGTGAATGTATTGTTTTTGGTGAGCTCCACCGACAAGTAGTAGTTAGGCTTACCTCCTAGTAGCGTAAACGCTGCTTCGACGTGGGGGTGAGTAGCCAGCATTTCTTGCCGTACATCATCATGGGTAGTAGGGTTTAGGGCTTTTTCTAATAGATAGGTCTCCATAATGGTGAGTGATGTTTGATTTAAACATTCCAGCGTGCAAGGCAGTGGGGGGGGGGGGGGTTGAGCCAAAGCTCTCCCCAGATAATTCCATTGGCGCACCTTCCATTACGCGTGTCTGTACACCTCGGTGTCCAGACGGCGTCCTCATGTTCGAAGCTACCCTAACTACGTCACGCTTTAAAGTGGCAACCCGTGCAAAAGCATTGTTCTCTACGTCGTTCATTGGTCCACGTAGCTGCCATTCATCCGAAGTCCTGCCTTTCTTCCCCGATCTTTCAAAAATGGCGGCGAATTTAAACCAAATATCAAATTCGATAGCTGAAGCATTTTTTTCTGTTTTCATAAGCTTCTGGGAAGCTAAAAACACAGACGACGACCCCCCTTTTTTATATCAAACCACTGAGCTACTCTTACAATGACAAAATTTTTGTTAGTTTGTCATTATAAGAAATCTTAGTCATATGAACAGTATTTACAGTTTAAAGAATTCAAATCATAATGAAATACATCTCATTTTCATCATATTAATTTTACAGTAGCATATTCTTATACACATTGGAATGAAAGAAAAACAATTTTTAATTAACGGACCATAGTTAAAACAAACAAATCACGCCTATTTAGTTCTTGTATATTTTTCAAGTTTATTCTGTTGCTAGTTTATATTGTCGTTTTCAAGTTTATATTGTTGTTTTGTTTTGTTTTGGTTCCTTATCCTTTGTAGTACACAAAAACATTCATGTTTTTCAAAAGTCCATAGTAATCACACATGGTTTCCATCACTTGTTTCACTGACACATTGAATTTTTTTTCTTTTTGTTTCAAATTTTGGTATTAATGTAATTTTGTTTTTATCAATGCATGTCTCGCAGAAGTGCCCCGAACGGACAACGATGACTCGCTAACTAATTTAACAATCCCTTCTACTGCTTCAGTGTGACATGGAAAATTATTGAAGTCAATACGTTGACTCTCGTGATAGGTTCCTTTATAAACTGCTTTAGTTTTTCATCAGAAATGCCTCTTCATAGGAGATCCTGTTACTTTAACATCATTCCATTCAATCATATCAATAAAATCCTTGGCATCAAAGTTTATACGTTGAATTAAAAACTTTCCTTCATTTGCAGTCCTTGCTTTTAGAATCCTACGTAATCCAAGCTCTCTTACATAACTGCGATCATCTGATATCATACAAAGGAGGAATTTTCTGAAGCAGATTTTTGTCACTGGATAAGGTATAAAAGATGGCATAATAGCACTTTCAACGGCAACAACCAACACTTAAAAATTACTGTAATTGGATGTGATGGAACTGGCTTGAACACTGGATTGAATAATGGTGCGATTCCTTTATTGGAAAAGGAATTAAGAAGGCCACTGCAGTGGTTGATTTGTCTATTTCAAGTAAATGAACTGCCCCTACATCCTAATTAAAGGTCCAAATGAATTTGGAGGAGAAATACACTGCTGGCCACTGTAAATTCAACACCCTGAAGGAAACATGCAAATAACATGAAATTTACAGCATGCATTAGCGGAGGTGAGATATGCAAATGATTAGAATTTCAGCGCAGACGCACATCACGCGCGCCTGTGACGCCACTTCAAAGCGCTATTTAAGGCTTGGAGATTTCGACGATTTCAAGTTCGGCAATTGTGTTTTTCTTGTGGTTTTCTCTAAAAACGATCAATTATGCCTCGTCGAAAACAGCGATCATCTTTTGATCAAGTATCGAGTTCGACAGAGGAAGGATAGTGGCCTACCGAGATTGTGGATTATCTTTCAGGGAAATCGGTAGTCGTGTTGGACGAAACCAAACAACTGTAATGCGGATATGTGATCGTTGGATGCAGGAGGGTACGACGGACTGGCGTGTTCGATCGCATCCACCTCAGTGCACCACTTCACGTGATGACAGGCAAATTGTGCGCATGGCAGTGACGGATCGCTCAGTGACATATCGAACCATAGCACAGCACATGCAGTCTGTAACGCATCATCCAGTGTCTGTGCGTACCATTCGACGCCGTTTACAGCAGAGTGGTCTGTCCGCAAAACGTCCATTGCTTTGTCTACCCTTGACGCAGAAACACAGACATCTCCGCCGCCAATGGTGCGACGACAGAAGGATGTGGACGGCAGAATGGAATGAAATTGTCTTTACTGACGAGTCACGCTTCTGTCTGCAACACCACGATGGTCGCATTCGAGTCTGGAGACACCGTGAAGAGAGGATGCTGAACAGCTGCGTTATGCACCGCCACACTGGTCCTGCACCGGGTTTTATGGTATGGGGCGGTATTGGATATCACTCTCGCACACCTCTAGTACGCATTGCCGGTACTTTAAACAGCCAGCGCTACATCTCCGAGGTGTTGGAGCCAGTTGTCCTTCCTTACCTTCAGGGCTTGCCCACAGCCATATTTCAACAGGATAATGCGCGACCACACGTGGCACGCATTGTCCAACGGTTCTTTGTCAATCGCCAGATTGAATTGCTTCCCTGGCCGCCTCGCTCTCCGGATCTTTCGCCGATAGAAAATTCGCCGCCGAATACTGACTGAGTACATTTAGAAAGTTTATGCAGCTGTTTGGTTTAACCTAAAGCTGAAAGCATCTTGTATCCATGGATCAAAGCACCTGTGGAAACTTGCAAGCTATTCACGTTACCTCCATCAGACTCTTAAAAATTTAATTCACCCAGTTATTCAAAGAAATGCATACTTTGCTGCTTCTGAAAATCTCCTCCTTTGTATGATATCAGATGATCGCAGTCACATAAGAGAGCTTGGATTAAGTCTGATTCTAAACATAAAGGCTAAAATTGAAGGGGACATCAGAAAGTTTTTAAACCAACATATAAATTTAGATACCAAGTATTATACTGACATGATTGAATGGAATGATGTTAAAGTAACAGGACTTCCTATGAAGAGCCATATTTCTGATGACAAACTAAAGCCGTTTATAAAGGAAGCAAAAGAATCTGATCACGAGAGTCAACGTATTGACTTCAATAATTTTCCATGTCACACACAAACAGAAAGAAAGGATTGTTAAATTCTATACCGAGTTGTCCGTTCGTGACACTTCTGCAAGAGATGCATTGATAAAAACAAAAATACAATCTCAAAAGAAAATGCCAAAATTTCAAACAAAAAAACAATTCAATGTGTCAGTGAAATAAGCAATGGAAACCATGTGTGATTACTATGGACTTTTGAAAAACATAAATGTTTTTTTCAAAATAACGTTTTGCTTTTAAAGACATTAATCACTATTAATATTTTTCTAAATAAGTGAGATTTGTTTATTTTAACTAATGCCCGTTAATTAAAAATTGTTTTTCTTTCATTCAATTGTGTATTATTAAGATATGCTACTGTAAAATTAATATGATGAAAATCGCGAAATTCTACAAAATCTGTTGTTCTGTAATGGCATTTAACAGTTAGAAATACTTAGAATTGTAAGTTTCCTGTAAAAATATCGTATTTTGAATATTTTATTTACAATATATATATGTATATATATATATTATTTTAATATACTATAAAAGAAATAAAAAAATACAAATTTTATCACTTTTTCATAAAAATATCCATTTTGAAGCACTTTGCGGTACTTGAAAAGATTTTAGTAGAACAATAAAATTTTATTTTATATTCTTTATTCTAATCCCAAGAGGCAACTTTTGAAAACTATAGCATATTTAAATTAAAAAAAAAGTTTTTTCGTTCTACCCTAGCAAACATGCACGAAGATTATCTTGAAACCGCCAACATGCTCTGGTTTGTTATCGGTAATTCACACATTTTTCTTGAGTGGTTCGTAGCATGGGTGGTAGCGCTCTGGGTTTGTAACCTAGCGGTGGCGGGATCGAGTCCCGCGGCTGGCATTTTTTTCCTCTCTTTCCCCTGCTTCAAGGCTGGCAAGCTGAAGTTCTTAGATTATTTCCTTCATGTTAATTAAAAAAATATATGTAATTAACATGTAGATGTTAGTCGACGGCAAAAAAAATTTTAAATGTCGTAAAAAAATATTAATACATAGGCTATTTATGGCAATATAACCTATAAGAAAAAATATTTTGTTTACAAATGTTAACATTTTTAAACTCTCTTGCAAACTCTCTCTGACTGCAGAAATTCCAGGAACATGCTATCTCTTTTCTATATCTTTTACTAACAATTCTTGCTACCAATGGTGTTAGACGAGCTCCACAAAATAAGAACTATTTTCAGAAGTAGAGGGCATAAATATGGAACCTCTCCCCACATTGGAGATCTACGTCTATATCCGTTTCAAAATCAAAATCATACCCGTCTGAAATATGTGCTTGAAAATTAACAACTGCAAATATATTTTGGTAGCTGAGGCACTTTCTTATACATTTTAGGTATAATTATAATTTGGTTACATGCACTAAATAGCATTTTATTTTTGCAGTGCAGGTAAAAACAAAAAGAGAAGAGTTTGATTAAGAAAAAATATCTTTAATATTTACTAGGAAATTCATTGTGGAAGTTGCTACGTAAATGTGTGACATCCACCGCTAAAAATAAATGAGTAGTAAAATAAGATAGACACCACTAATTCCTCTCTTTTAAATAAAGAGTGGTGCAACAAGGCTCCATTTTTAAGTAGATATTTTTAAAATTTCTCCAGTAATAGATAAAAAATTAACAATGAAACTACTTTTTGATTACCTTACACTTCTCACATAATATAATCTTTACATACCAAGAATGTTATGTGAATTTTCCTCGTAAAAGAGGTTACACAGAAATAAGAGCTATTTCTCTGAAAACTATCTTTTGTTTAATCATCACCTTCCCTTTCAAATCCATAATTCTGATACAGATTTCTGCTACTTATGGCTACGAATCGGACGGCCGATTAAGGTACGATGGAGCCATGTCGGTATCGGCGCGGTTCATATCAACCCATCACAGGCCCTGAAACACGTAAACAGCAAAGCGTTCCCCTTCGAAGGTTCGTAAACAACCCGCGAACGGCCCAGAAAATTTCTCCCGTACTTGTCGTTCTACCGGCGCTTCCAGCACTGGCCCGATAAGCTGCCGTCAGTCCTGTGTTTGTTGGGTATATACTCATTTATTATTAGGCTCGTATTCTTGGGATACATGCTACCCCACCCCGTAAGGAAAAGGCTAATACATTCAAATTTAATTATTGTACCAAATTTTACCCAGATTACCACACTCAAAGTCTACCGTATCTAAATATTATGGGTCAATTGCATACCTATACAATCAGCTACACATTTTCAGTTATTTACTAGTTGTAGATCTTTTTAAAGGGCCAGAGGTAGTCTAAGCGGTAGCTAGTCGGCTTTCGGTACTGAGGGTGCTCGGATCGAATCCCGACAAGCTCCATTAAATACCTTCGTGTCTAGGTCGGATATGGGCACGTTAAATCCGGATTCCGGAAAGTCCTTCTATGAGGTCAGTGCGCGGGGAAAGCACTACCCCTAGATGTCACTCCTAAGGATGTTCGATCAGTATTGACGTGGCGCCTGGCTAAGTCGAACTACGACCATTGTGGTGCTATTATATACCGGTGTTCGCACCCCTCAGCGCATGATCCTATGTAGACCTGGTCTGGGATACATTTCCGGCCCGTGGGCATAAGCAACAGCAACAGTTCTTTTTTTAAAAACAGCATGCAAAATTTCGCTGTAGAATTCATTTACGAACTATGGTCTCTAGATAATTACACAAGAACTAAAGTAAAATTTATATTGTCAGTTTTTTTTTCCAAAATAAAAGACGCCTACAATAAATGTTAAAATTGTCATTTTAAATTTTGTAAAAAGCTTGTCCTACATTTTATAATTTCAACAATAATAAATGTATAAATGATAATAAAAGTACCCCACTAGTTACGGACTAAAGAATCATTGACAGCATAAAATGAGATAATAATACTCTTCAATGTAGCACTAGAACACGCAGAAAAATAACAAAGCCCATCATGCATCAAAAATTTTCTGAAACAAGTGTCAATCATGTCTTGAGTTATTAGCCGTTTATCCAAGATTGCTGCATTATTTTATCTTGTTTAGTTTGACATTAATCTGTATTTTAGAAGTTTAAAAATGTCAGGTTAGAAATTTCTTCTGATAAATGACCATCTTCTATATATATTTAAGAGGGGTTTATGTTCACAATCCCTCGAAAGAAAAGCGTGAGATTATTTCTTCTTATCTTAAATTTAAAATTAAAGTTTAAAGAAAAAATTGATTGCCATATTTTAAGAAATGTCCACTTTTAATTATGAACAATCTTGAGATATGAACCGCTCCAATTTATTCCATCCAATGTTTAATAAACACCTAAACATAAATTTGTTAGATGGTTAAGAGTAATTTTAACATTTCTTGCGATATTTACATAAGCAATTGAAGCGAAAAGATTGTTATATACAAATATTCATAATTTATATTCCGACAGTCTTGTCGGCCAAAAGAGAGCCCCGAGTCGTAAAATACCGATTTCGTTATAAAAGGTAATTAGAAAAGATTGAATCCTACCCAATCATGTTGATAATTCTATTCAATATAAGCCTTTTGAGTAATGAGATTACGTAACTAAGTATTTGCATATGCAAGAATATTATATATTAGCATATATAGTGAAATACATTTCAGGATACTATAAACATTGCGAAAGTCGTAATGTATGTGAAACTGCTCAAATTATTAAACTGCTGTTTCAGATTATTAAGCTGCTCAAATACTTTTGAGATGTTTTGTGTAAAATTTATCAGTGAAATACAAAAACGGTTTCGATAATCCGACGTACCACTGTGTATCCTCTTATGAAATGAGAACAAACTCATCAACATTTGTAAATGAAAAATTTAATTGCTTTCTGTTTTTAACTTATCATTATGTTTCTCAATAATACATTTGTTAGATGGCAACACTGGATAATTCATGGAGTCATGTGGAGGAAAAACATGTGCATTTCAACTGATAAAAATAAACAAGAATAGGTTTAAAAGATTATTTATCTCATGATTAGAAGCTTAATTCAATTAAAAAATGACAAACATTACCATCTGAAGAGTGAAGAGAAGGGATGCCACGGTTCTTGTGGATTTGCCAAATCTTTTTTCTAAGTACTAAAAAGAAACCAAAAAAAATTTTGAATTAAACGAGAAATATTCAGGCAATATCGAGGAAGTTTTTTTTCACACACAATAGCTTACAAAATGTGTTTCCACCATAAATGGACTTTAGATTACTTCCTTATTTGGAGTCCTATGTCTTTAAGCAATGGAAAACAAAGAGGACTAATTGAGTACCATGAAATGGATTTATTTTTCAAATTAATTCCAATATATTAGCCGGATGATATTTTAGATAATTTATCAGAAAATAACAAGTGAGTAATAACAAAAACTGATTAAATTGAGTGAAAATTTAAGATCAAGATTTATTTGTATATTATGCGGCTGAGTTTTGGAATCGGAGAGAGTCAGTAACTCTAATCATCGAAATCAGAGCTAAGGTAAATTAATTTATTCTTAAATTATTGTTGAATTCTAATTATGAAATGATATTAGACAATAACTTCCTCTATTTTTTGTATCAGATGATTCATTAATAGCATATTATTGCTATTAATAGCATATGATTGCTATTAAATTATCCTATGAGACAGATATCGTAATTCCTCTAATCAGAAATGTTTTCAGTTATTTTGTAAGAAGAGATAAGAAATAATAATGTTAGTAAACATATGTTATGATTATATGCAGTAATAATATGTCTCTTCCTCTCGCTATATATATATACATACACACACACATATATATATATATAAATATACACATATATATACAGTCGGATCCCGTTATAACGAACCCGGTATATAATGAACTCCCGGATATAGCGAACGAAAATTTTGGTCCCACCGTTTTCCTATTGTATTTAATGCTAATTTATCCTTTTATAGCGAACCTCCGAAATCTAAAAAATCATCTATAACGAACATTTTTTTTTCTGTCGACTACTGAATTATTTTTAAAAAACTTTTTAAGGATATTGAAGATACAACGAATGAAGAAGAAGAAGATAATGAAGATTTACCTATCGCGATATGGATAGAAAAGCACAAAATTTCATCATTCTCAGATTGTGACATGAAATTGTTCGAAACATGTGATGATGAAGTCATTACATGTGAAAATCAGACTTGATGAAGATATTGTGGAAGAAATTAAAATGAATCCTTCTGAAATCTAAGATTCTGTATCTGATGCTAATGATTTGGAGCACATAAATGACGAAATCCCCACCATCTCAGATGCTACAGCAGCGATGCGCGTAGTTAATAAGTTTTTGTCTGCACAAACAGTGGAAGAAAGAGTGTTGGAGACATTTGATGTATTTGGACAAGGAAATTCATAAAATGTTTTTGAAATCGGCATCATGTCAGCAGAAGAATACCTATTATTTCTGTATCAAAACAGTGAGCAACAATTAAAGGTAAACTGAATTTATTTCTATTTGTCTTCAATTTTAGTTAATTTAATTAGTATTGTGTCAGTTTAATGTAATCGATTTTAGTCAATTTAATTCATTAATGATCATTTTTAATACATTTTATCATTTTTTTAAATACGTCATTATTGAATACACATAGCAACTAATTAATTATACATTTTGTGAATTCTAACATTTTTCTTAAAGGTTCGGATATAGCGAATCACCGGATATAGCGAACAAAACCTTTGGTCCCTTGAAGTTCGTTATAACGGGGTTCGACTATACACACACACACACACACACACACACACACACACACACACATATATATATATATATATATATATATATATATATATATATATATATATATATATATATATATATATACAGGGCTCGATTTGAGGCGGAACGCGCCGGAACGATGTTCCGGTACCTCTCTTTAGGAAAAAAATTACGATAATTAAAAACATTTATTAAATTACTTTTATTACTTTACTACAACACATTTTTGTATTTGTTTTGCAAAATAAAATTTGGAAATAAATTAAATGTTCAACTTTTTGTATAACCAAACATTTATTTTTTTCAGACCAATAATTTGGAATACCCCCACACATCCCGGAAGGTCGCTGTTCGGCACACCTCTATTTCTAGAAATATATATATATATATATATATATATATATATATATATATATATATATATATATATATGCAGACTTTCCTGTCTACGTGGCAGCGTCTAGGGGGGTGTATAAGAACACACTTGAGTCATCAATCAACTATACTTTTTAAAACTCAACAATAATGTTTATTATTGTAGACAGCAATTATGATATGCCAGAGAGCCAACGTTACTGTCTCCGGTACAATACAATAATCACGGGAACGCAATGCTTCGCTTCCCTTCAACAGAACAAAAGATCGGGCAGCTTTCTCGCTCCCGTCATACAATCGCTCGTGCCTACGCACGGAATCCAAAACATAACTTCCCTCAACACAACTCTCTCTCTTCTCCCTAAAACCCTGCGCCTTTCGCGTGGGGCACAAGAAAACATCCCCCTCTGTCGAGCTGCTAAGAGTCGAGGACATTCAACTCTCTCTTTCGACCGTCCCCTCCCGCCGTCGCATGGACGGGCTTGGCGCGTCTCTACGCATAGCAACGTAGGACATAACTATGGCTAGAGAATTTGCATAAATCCTACATATATATATGTATATATATTATATATATATATATATATATATATATATATATATATATATATATATATATATATATATATATATATATGTATGTATGTATGTATGGATGGATGGATGGATGGATTAAGCGAAAGATTGTTAATATGTTTGGTACTAAATGGAGATAAGTCTACAGAATATTTACCCCTGACACTTCATAAATGTATTTTTGGTATTGACCTTTCCCACGACATATGATATTAAAGCCTCTGAAATATATCCGAAAAGATGGATCTCTTGAATAAATTCAAAAGATTTAAATTTCCAAAAATACAACTCGGTGATCAAAATGGGTAAAGTGCCGTCACTTTAGAAACTATCATACAATTGGGATGAGTGCAGTTAAGACTGCATTTTGCCGGGTCAAGAATATTGTAGCAGGAAACTGTTAAATGAGCCAATCGCGGTTCGAAGATTTACGTAATGCAGCTAAGTCCTCTTAAAGTCGTCGTCTCGATTTTTAGTTATGTCACAGTTATTTCTAGGGTTTGAAACCATTCAAATCATATCATGTAAATCTTAAGAATAACCTACTTGAGAATAATTTTTTCTGATAATTTTTTTCTTGTAACCTTAATCTTTTTCTATGAAATAGGGTATCATCGTTGCTTTCTAAAATGGATAATGAAGGTTAATTTTATCTTTTATTCGGGAATTCCGTTGGCGGATTTGCCTACAAATTTAAAAACCGCCTCGAAAAAGGAAATTGAAAATGTTGAGTGTTAATAAAGGGTACTTAATTCCTTCCTATATACGCAGTCTCTATATATAAATGAGTAGGGTGTTCTATATATTACGTAATTCTATTTATAAACGTATCGTGTGTGCCTCTGTCTGTTCTCAATAATATTAAACGACGCGTCATCCAGCTGCCGTTTCTATTTTCGTCTTCTGACGGGTCCTGATTATTGTGGCCACTTGTTTCGAATTGGCGCGATGGATTCTCCGCATATACTGTTTGTGATGTTGGTCAAGTTATTAACGCTAAATATTTAAATGCATGCTTTGCACTAGTACATGTTCACTGTACTATTAAGGCTGCTGTGTACTAACCCTATTGGATTCGCTCACCTCAATGTTAACCTATGGAGAAAATGTTCGTACTATTCACAGTTGCATAAATGCTGATAATCCAATAAAAATGGTATTTCCAGATAGCCTCAACTTTTCTGCACCTTGCAACGGGATTCATTTTATAAATTTCGTCCACCAAAGGAATTTAGGAGCGTTTTAGCACGCTACAACAGATTTTTTTCCCCCGAATAATTTTAATTTTATTAAAAAACGAAAAATGCCCAAAGGTGTCAAATATCTTTCTATATCAGGGAGTACAATTTAAAGAAACCCTTTAAATCGAATATCCTTGGACGATCGAAATCGAATATAAAGTCGGCTATCCTTGGACAAATTTTCTCCATAGGTTGACATTGAAGTGAGTGAATCCAATAGTTTTAGTACACTACAGCCTTAATATTTAACCATATTTACAAATTAACGTAGTTGATGAGTTGATGTGTGGCTGAATATATTGCGCCAAATCCTCTTATTGCGGACAAACGCAACAAAAACTTCGGACATAAACACGGAAAAAGCTTCTATGTGTAAAAGCATTGTAAAAGATAAAATAATAAACAAGGATAAAATAATACACAGCAGCCTTAAAATGTTTTAGGATGCTCTGGGTTAATGGTCTAGTTGCCAAACGCCTGGCATGTAATCAGTAACATAATATTAATAGAGGTGTTCAAATTAATGGTTAAAAATTCCACGCACACAAGTACAAGGTATTCTATTCCAGACACCTAGATTTACGACTTCGATGAATACTTTTGGTGTAAGATCAAAATGTGCTTACTTGAAATATAAAAAATGCATAGATGTGTAGTTAACGTATAGTATGTGTAATGTAAAATTGTTTTTAATAATATGTAGACTAAACTTTAGCAACATACATCCATACATCGATTAACAGAAGACTATAAATATTAACTGAAGGTTGTAAATAGCAGATTTAAAATAATCTGAAAGAAATTTACCTTTAAAAAATCATATAGGTAAATAAAATATTCAAATTATATGTTTTAATAGTCAACGTATAGTATCATGTAGATCTCGAATAGTCATCATTAGATGTCGCTTTTTAACTTCCTTAGGTGAACCATGAACGAGGATATTCATTTTATACATGAGGCCATTTGCCTATTCATAATTTGACAACAGCAGTACGAGCAAACTTGAAATTCGGAGATTTTGAATTTATGAATCGAGTGTGTCAGTAAAAATTAATAAATAAATTCCCGTTTAATGAAAGTAGTGAATTCTGCAAGATAATTTGTTTTTTGGGGGGGGGGGGAGAAAAGTTTGATGACCTATCAGACTGGAGTAGAAAGGTCAATATGGTATCGAAAATTGCCTTACAATTTATTAATTTTTCGAAAATAATTATATATAAGTGTGAAAATGTGACACTCTTTAACGCGAAAATTAAACAACAGATGATCTGTGAAATAGTTAAATTAACCCGTTAACGCCCAGCGTCCTCATTTGAGGACAGTGTATAAAAGAGTGCGTAGAATCTATATATTTTTCGGAAACGATTGTTTATTTTGCATGACGGTAGACGGCACTACCACAAAACATCCCACAAACGAACTTGTATCTGGGGTTGTTTAGAGCTGCGTGATATCGATCACCATTTCATGTTTTTTTCATGTGTCACGCTTGCATTAGTAGTATAAAAATGACAGTTCCGCAACAAGGATTAGAAGGATTAAGGGGAGGAGCTTAAAGTGGGCGGAGCTAACTGAGTGACGTGGACCAATCAGAGTGCAGCTGGCCACCTGGCGGTCGATTTGGACCAATCAGGAGAGGGCAGCGCTGCTATCGCCCCCTAGCGGGAAAACCTGGAACCTTGTAGTTCAGCAGAATCTTGAAGAGAGTATGTGCTCTGCGGAACGCCACCTATCGGTTAAACAGGGAACTAAATTTCGTACAAGGATTGGAGGTCAGGGCATATTTTTTTCAGTGCTGCCATCTGATGCTGAAAGCTAGAACTACATTTTTGGGGACTTAGAAATTTTTTTAAAAGTATTTTCCATGGGAATTGAACCCGTTAAGGAAATATTACCTGACTACTTTTAGCGACGTAATACCGTTACGCTATGAATCGTCGGAAGTTCAGCGAATTATATTCTATAACAGAGAGAATATTTTTATAAATTTACTAGAATTAATTATCAAAAATAAATATAACGACATCTATTGTTTAAAAATGAAACTTAGAAAATTTAATACAAGGTTTTGTGTATATTTTTCAAAACTTTAAATATTTTTAGTCGAATTCTAACTTAAAATATATATTATCAACTTAGTAGTTCAAAAAAGGGCTTATTTTCAGGACTTTAAAATTGTTTTGCTATGTTTTTTAACGTGATATATAATTTTACATAGATACATTCACAAAATAATACAAAATAATAAGAAATTTTTACATAGATACGCTAAAACGAATATTTTTTTCTTTTACTTGATATTTTTACACATGAAATTATTTTACAACAAGCGTTAAGTTTAAAATATCTATAATTTTTCTTAAGAATATTACTTTGCAGTATAATATAATTTAGATAGAGCTTTGAATCCATTGTAACATTTAGTATAGAAAAAATTATTATTATTTGATCTTACCTTGAAAAACATTCCATGAAAAGCTAACAAGGGGATATTTTTAGACATGAAATTATTTAAACAAAGCGGGAATTCCTCAGTAGAGTTATTTTTTCCTTTTAATATTAGAAATAAAAACTGAAATATGATTCAATCTAGATAATTATTTAAATTAAATACACATAACATACCAATCCATACTATTAAATCTGCAAGAGAAGATATTAAATTTACGCTAAAAAAATTTTTTAATTGTCGACATATGCATACTGCAATAGTCTACATTATTATCAAAAAGTTCATTGAATTATATTCTATAACAGAGCGAATATTTTTATGAATTTACTAGAATTAATTATCAAAAATAAATATAACGTCAACTATTGATTAAAAATGAAACTTAGAAAATTTAATACATGGTTTTGAGTATATTTTTCAAAACTTTAAATATTTTTAGTCGAAGGGTTTATTTTCAGGACTTTAAAATTGTTTTGCTATGTTTTTTAACGTGATATATAATTTTACATAGATACATTCACAAAATAATACAAAATAATAAGAAATTTTTACATAGATAGGCTAAAACGAATATTTTTTTTCCTTTTACTTGATATTTTTACACATGAAATTATTTTACAACAAGCGTTAAGTTTAAAATATCTATAATTTTTCTTAAGAATATTACTTTGCAGTATAATATAATTTAGATAGAGCTTTGAATCCATTGTAACATTTAGTATAGAAAAAATTATTATTTGATCTTACCTTGAAAAACATTCCATGAAAAGCTAACAAGGGGATATTTTTAGACATGAAATTATTTAAACAAAGCGGGAATTCCTCAGTAGAGTTATTTTTTCCTTTTAATATTAGAAATAAAAACTGAAATATGATTCAATCTAGATAATTATTTAAATTAAATACACATAACATACCAATCCATACTATTAAATCTGCAAGAGAAGATATTAAATTTACGCTAAAAAAATTTTTTAATTGTCGACATATGCATACTGCAATAGTCTACATTATTATAAAAAAGTTCATTGAATTATATTCTATAACAGAGCGAATATTTTTATGAATTTACTAGAATTAATTATCAAAAATAATATAACGTCAACTATTGATTAAAAATGAAACTTAGAAAATTTAATACAAGGTTTTGAGTATATTTTTCAAAACTTTAAATATTTTTAGTCGAAGGGTTTATTTTCAGGACTTTAAAATTGTTTTGCTATGTTTTTTAACGTGATATATAATTTTACATAGATACATTCACAAAATAATACAAAATAATAAGAAATTTTTACATAGATAGGCTAAAACGAATATTTTTTTTCCTTTTACTTGATATTTTTACACATGAAATTATTTTACAACAAGCGTTAAGTTTAAAATATCTATAATTTTTCTTAAGAATATTACTTTGCAGTATAATATAATTTAGATAGAGCTTTGAATCCATTGTAACATTTAGTATAGAAAAAATTATTATTTGATCTTACCTTGAAAAACATTCCATGAAAAGCTAACAAGGGGATATTTTTAGACATGAAATTATTTAAACAAAGCGGGAATTCCTCAGTAGAGTTATTTTTTCCTTTTAATATTAGAAATAAAAACTGAAATATGATTCAATCTAGATAATTATTTAAATTAAATACACATAACATACCAATCCATACTATTAAATCTGCAAGAGAAGATATTAAATTTACGCTAAAAAAATTTTTTAATTGTCGACATATGCATACTGCAATAGTCTACATTATTATCAAAAAGTTCATTGAATTATATTCTATAACAGAGCGAATATTTTTATGAATTTACTAGAATTAATTATCAAAAATAAATATAACGTCATCTATTGATTAAAAATGAAACTTAGAAAATTTAATACATGGTTTTGAGTATATTTTTCAAAACTTTAAATATTTTTAGTCGAAGGGTTTATTTCAGGACTTTAAAATTGTTTTGCTATGTTTTTTAACGTGATATATAATTTTACATAGATACATTCACAAAATAATACAAAATAATAAGAAATTTTTACATAGATAGGCTAAAACGAATATTTTTTTTCCTTTTACTTGATATTTTTACACATGAAATTATTTTACAACAAGCGTTAAGTTTAAAATATCTATAATTTTTCTTAAGAATATTACTTTGCAGTATAATATAATTTAGATAGAGCTTTGAATCCATTGTAACATTTAGTATAGAAAAAATTATTATTTGATCTTACCTTGAAAAACATTCCATGAAAAGCTAACAAGGGGATATTTTTAGACATGAAATTATTTAAACAAAGCGGGAATTCCTCAGTAGAGTTATTTTTTCCTTTTAATATTAGAAATAAAAACTGAAATATGATTCAATCTAGATAATTATTTAAATTAAATACACATACCATACCAATCCATACTATTAAATCTGCAAGAGAAGGTAACAAATTTATCTCACAATGTTAATAGAGAAGATTCTTACATTATCTGAAATAATACAGACTTTATCATGTTTAGAAGATATTTACAAGAGTTCATTTTAGAATTAAATGAATCATGGTTTGAATCCTACAACAGTAGGGGGTATATGCAAACATGAAGACTTTAAATTATACAATTACCATCTAGAACCTGAAACTTAAAAAATATATGCACCAATTTAAGTATCTTTATATAGTTTATGTACAGTTTTGAATATATTTCAAACCTTAAACGTTTTTTCAACTTTGAAACTATATTATAAGTTAAGACGCTTACTAAAATTAAAAACATTTTATAGAGGTAAAGACTTGAAAGATAAAATTTACAAGTTTTAATCCTAAATATTATATTTTATCCAGAAATGTAGACTATTAATATATGATTTTAAACCTAACATACTTTCAACGATTATCTAAATTGCGATATAATGTTAAATTCCACTGATATTAGTCTATTTGTAGTAAGCATTTCATTAAAGGTTAATAGAAGTATTTAATAAAGTTTTAATATTAAATGAACATCAAACATATATTAACTTAGATGTTTTAACCCCAAACAGTAATTATTAAAAATAATTATAAAATATATGATTCAAAACTTTAAAACATATTATTATATATACAATAGAAGATGTTAAATTTGTATTGAACTTAAATTATAAGATTGTTTCTACCATCGTCGCTTGATATATAACATTACAGTTTTAAATATTCTGCAAACGCTATGAAACATTTTGTATAGAAAATAATTACCATTTGATCTTACCTTTAAAATCTATAGTTTATGCACATAATTCATATAATTTTTTACAAAAACAAGCTTTAACTGCATAAAAAGATATTATATTTGTCCCGCACATACATATAAACATTATTCCACAGAGAAGATATATTCATCCCTCACATACATATAAACCAAAAAACATATTAAAACTTACTAGTTCCCTTATAAAGGTTTCACGACTTTAAAATTTTTTTTACTGCGTTTTAAATCTAATCTATAATTTTACATATATATAACCACTAATAAATTGTTTTACAAACAAAAAAGCATACATCACTCCTAAAATTTTAGTTTTCTTAACAAAAAAAAAAAAAAAGCAAAACTTTGATTAAAACAATTGTTTATTATGTTAAAAAATCAATCACCTATTTATATTACTTTGAAATATTACGCAAATAATAACTTTGAATAAGTTTTACATCAGAAATTATTTTCCGACAACTGTTAAACTTAAAAATCTAATCTTAAATTTATTCATCTTTGCACACTTTACAAAGAAAAGCATACATTTTAACCAAAATTTTAGTTTTCTTAACAAAAATATCTGCAGAACTTTGAAGTAAAACTATGTTTAATACATTGAAAATCAATGATCTATTACCAACACTTTGAAATATCATGCAAATGCTAACTTAGAATAACTTCTAAATGAGTAAATTTTAAGGTTTGCCTAAACCAACCCCTACATAAGATAAGTGCAATTCAACGTTAGATAAGATAAGTACGTTTCGTCAATAGATAAGATTACTGGCACCTACTATTAGTCACACATTTTTCTAAAAATATTTTTTAAATTATTTTTCTAAAAAATTATTATTCAAATTAAAAGATATAAATATAATAATTAATCTTTAAATACTATATTGAACACAGAAAAAGAGTACTCACAGTTGATGAATGGACTTTAGTCTTCTAATATATCCTCATAAAAATATTTATGAATCATTTTCAAGTTGAACTTAGCGAAAAATTCACTGCTGTTATAGACACATGTGCAATAATTTTGTACAATTCAGCATATTTTTAACATAGATGTTGAAAATAGCAGCTTTGCCCACTGCACGATATTTTTCATTCTCGCTTATGGATAAGCAACTATGCTGACGCTGTGATAGATGGTCAATTTCGCATCCATGACATTCAAATAATTCACTGCATGCACGTATTAAACTTGTTTTTAAGACTTTGAAATAATTTTCTTTTGCAGCAAATAAGTCGCAATGATTTTTTACAACATGATCCGTTTTTATAAACTTTGTATTGTAGCATATTAGGAATGCTTTCACACAACGAACTGTTTTCAACATAACTTATAATATCGTCAGGATATTCTTCCATTTTCAATATCTGCTCTCTATTTAATTTAATAGACCAGGTTTTTAATTTGTAACCAACTCCGTTTTCATTAGCAAACATTTGTTGTAAGCAACATTGTTCGCCGACGTTTACACCTATTAGCTGGTTGTTACAGATGAATGATTTCTTTTATAAACAATTTTATATATTGAAATTTTATTCATTAGTTCCCACCATGTAGCGACAATCATCACTACTGCATTTTCGGTAGGGATATTGCTAAATACATCCGTGAAATGATTCAAAGTCCTAGGTATGTCTTATCCAATTGCAACGTAAATCAACCCCTCCTTTATAATAAGCGCTTTTAAGAATTACCATCTTTGAAAAGAGAAATAACTGAATCACTTACGATTTGTTAGTAAATGTTGAATAATTATTTTTCGTGCAATATAATTTTTCAGGAGAGATAAAAAAAAGTTACTTTTACTTTGATATATAACATTGCAGTTTTAAATATTCTACAAACGCTATGAAACATTTTGTATAGAAATTAATTACCATCTGATCTTACCTTTAAAATCTATAGTTTATGCACTTAATACATATAATTTTTTTACTTAAAGCATATTAAAACTTAATAGTTCCCTTATAAAGGTTTCAAGACTTTAAAAATTTTTTACTTTGTTTTAAATCTAATCTATAATTTTACATAGATATAACCACTAATAAATTGTTTTATATAGAAAAAGCATACATCGCACGTAAAATTTTAGTTTTCTTAACAAAAACCTTTAAAAACTTTGATCGAAACGTTTATTACGTTAAAAAATCAAGCACCTATTGAATAACTTTGAACAAGTTTTACATTAGAAATTATTTTCCGACGACTGTTAAACAAAATTTATACTATAAGTTTAAGACACTTCCTAATACTTACAATTTTATCATTCTATAAAGATTATAATTTCTTTTGAATCGTTTTCAAATATTTATAATTTGTTTTAATAATAGCACAAAACTTGAATAATTTTGAATTAATTTCATATAAATTCTCTCTCATTAAAATAACATAAAAATAAGTTATGTGTTTCAAACATGCATACAACTTATGTGAGAACACTTCAAGTTAGAAGATGTGATAGCTCCTTAAATGGAACATAATTCAGAGTTTCACACAGGTTGAGATAGTGCACATTCATTAGTAAGTTCCAATGCAATCAATATTTCGTTAAATTTCCGAAGCAGGGATTCCAAGATCGTTAAACTTAAAAAAAGTTTAAGTAAATTAATTAAGAATATCCAATTATTTTAATTATTAAAAATTATCATAGTTCAAAAAGATATGACATGATTATATTTTCATTTTTTAAATACTATTTCGAAAACGGAATAGTTTAAATGTAATTACTTTAGGATCATTCTAATGATTAGAAAAACTTTTATACCAAAAAACTAAGAAAACCTGAAAAAATATTCAACTAATCCCGGGTTTATTACATTGAAAAAGTATCATTAAAAATAATCAATCATAATACGTTTAAAATAAATAATAAGTTTACGTTAATATCCATTTACGTTCAAAAATAAAGTTAAAAAAACATAATAAGTTATCATCATTTATGTTTAAAACATAAATGATAAAATATAAATAAAACAATAAAATATAAATTTTTTAAAAATGGTTAGAAGGTCATAAACAGAAGTACTACATACCTACTTTTTTCAATCTCAAGCATTTAGCTTCTAATACATTTTACAAGTTCAGAACCTGAATACCTTATCTCATCTATTTCCAAAGCGTCGTGCAATACCGTCTTTAGAAACCCCCTAAGTGCAATCATTAGGGGGTTTTCCAGGACTCTATTGCACGACGCTTTGGAAATAGATGAGATAAGGTATTCAGGTTCTGAACTTGTAAAATGTATTAGAAGCTAAATGCTTGAGATTGAAAAAAGTAGGTATGTAGTACTTCTGTTTATGACCTTCTAACCATTTTTAAAAAATTTATATTTTATTGTTTTATTTATATTTTATCATTTATGTTTTAAACATAAATGATGATAACTTATTATGTTTTTTTAACTTTATTTTTGAACGTAAATGGATATTAACGTAAACTTATTATTTATTTAAACGTATTATGATTGATTATTTTTAATGATACTTTTTCAATGTAATAAACCCGGGATTAGTTGAATATTTTTTCAGGTTTTCTTAGTTTTTTGGTATAAAAGTTTTTCTAATCATTAGAATGATCCTAAAGTAATTACATTTAAACTATTCCGTTTTCGAAATAGTATTTAAAAAATGAAAATATAATCATGTCATATCTTTTTGAACTATGATAATTTTTAATAATTAAAATAATTGGATATTCTTAATTAATTTACTTAAACTTTTTTTAAGTTTAACGATCTTGGAATCCCTGCTTCGGAAATTTAACGAAATATTGATTGCATTGGAACTTACTAATGAATGTGCACTATCTCAACCTGTGTGAAACTCTGAATTATGTTCCATTTAAGGAGCTATCACATCTTCTAACTTGAAGTGTTCTCACATAAGTTGTATGCATGTTTTGAAACACATAACTTATTTTTATGTTATTTTAATGAGAGAGAATTTATATGAAATTAATTCAAAATTATTCAAGTTTTGTGCTATTATTAAAACAAATTATAAATATTTGAAAACGATTCAAAAGAAATTATAATCTTTATAGAATGATAAAATTGTAAGTATTAGGAAGTGTCTTAAACTTATAGTATAAATTTTGTTTAACAGTCGTCGGAAAATAATTTCTAATGTAAAACTTGTTCAAAGTTATTCAATAGGTGCTTGATTTTTTAACGTAATAAACGTTTCGATCAAAGTTTTTAAAGGTTTTTGTTAAGAAAACTAAAATTTTACGTGCGATGTATGCTTTTTCTATATAAAACAATTTATTAGTGGTTATATCTATGTAAAATTATAGATTAGATTTAAAACAAAGTAAAAAATTTTTAAAGTCTTGAAACCTTTATAAGGGAACTATTAAGTTTTAATATGCTTTAAGTAAAAAAATTATATGTATTAAGTGCATAAACTATAGATTTTAAAGGTAAGATCAGATGGTAATTAATTTCTATACAAAATGTTTCATAGCGTTTGTAGAATATTTAAAACTGCAATGTTATATATCAAAGTAAAAGTAACTTTTTTTTATCTCTCCTGAAAAATTATATTGCACGAAAAATAATCATTCAACATTTACTAACAAATCGTAAGTGATTCAGTTATTTCTCTTTTCAAAGATGGTAATTCTTAAAAGCGCTTATTATAAAGGAGGGGTTGATTTACGTTGCAATTGGATAAGACATACCTAGGACTTTGAATCATTTCACGGATGTATTTAGCAATATCCCTACCGAAAATGCAGTAGTGATGATTGTCGCTACATGGTGGGAACTAATGAATAAAATTTCAATATATAAAATTGTTTATAAAAGAAATCATTCATCTGTAACAACCAGCTAATAGGTGTAAACGTCGGCGAACAATGTTGCTTACAACAAATGTTTGCTAATGAAAACGGAGTTGGTTACAAATTAAAAACCTGGTCTATTAAATTAAATAGAGAGCAGATATTGAAAATGGAAGAATATCCTGACGATATTATAAGTTATGTTGAAAACAGTTCGTTGTGTGAAAGCATTCCTAATATGCTACAATACAAAGTTTATAAAAACGGATCATGTTGTAAAAAATCATTGCGACTTATTTGCTGCAAAAGAAAATTATTTCAAAGTCTTAAAAACAAGTTTAATACGTGCATGCAGTGAATTATTTGAATGTCATGGATGCGAAATTGACCATCTATCACAGCGTCAGCATAGTTGCTTATCCATAAGCGAGAATGAAAAATATCGTGCAGTGGGCAAAGCTGCTATTTTCAACATCTATGTTAAAAATATGCTGAATTGTACAAAATTATTGCACATGTGTCTATAACAGCAGTGAATTTTTCGCTAAGTTCAACTTGAAAATGATTCATAAATATTTTTATGAGGATATATTAGAAGACTAAAGTCCATTCATCAACTGTGAGTACTCTTTTTCTGTGTTCAATATAGTATTTAAAGATTAATTATTATATTTATATCTTTTAATTTGAATAATAATTTTTTAGAAAAATAATTTAAAAAATATTTTTAGAAAAATGTGTGACTAATAGTAGGTGCCAGTAATCTTATCTATTGACGAAACGTACTTATCTTATCTAACGTTGAATTGCACTTATCTTATGTAGGGGTTGGTTTAGGCAAACCTTAAAATTTACTCATTTAGAAGTTATTCTAAGTTAGCATTTGCATGATATTTCAAAGTGTTGGTAATAGATCATTGATTTTCAATGTATTAAACATAGTTTTACTTCAAAGTTCTGCAGATATTTTTGTTAAGAAAACTAAAATTTTGGTTAAAATGTATGCTTTTCTTTGTAAAGTGTGCAAAGATGAATAAATTTAAGATTAGATTTTTAAGTTTAACAGTTGTCGGAAAATAATTTCTGATGTAAAACTTATTCAAAGTTATTATTTGCGTAATATTTCAAAGTAATATAAATAGGTGATTGATTTTTTAACATAATAAACAATTGTTTTAATCAAAGTTTTGCTTTTTTTTTTTTTTTTTGTTAAGAAAACTAAAATTTTAGGAGTGATGTATGCTTTTTTGTTTGTAAAACAATTTATTAGTGGTTATATATATGTAAAATTATAGATTAGATTTAAAACGCAGTAAAAAAAATTTTAAAGTCGTGAAACCTTTATAAGGGAACTAGTAAGTTTTAATATGTTTTTGGTTTATATGTATGTGAGGGATGAATATATCTTCTCTGTGGAATAATGTTTATATGTATGTGCGGGACAAATATAATATCTTTTTATGCAGTTAAAGCTTGTTTTTGTAAAAAATTATATGAATTAAGTGCATAAACTATAGATTTTAAAGGTAAGATCAAATGGTAATTATTTTCTATACAAAATGTTTCATAGCGTTTGCAGAATATTTAAAACTGTAATGTTATATATCAAGCGACGATGGTAGAAAACAATCTTATAATTTAAGTTCAATACAAATTTAACATCTTCTATTGTATATATAATAATATGTTTTAAAGTTTTGAATCATATATTTTATAATTATTTTTAATAATTACTGTTTGGGGTTAAAACATCTAAGTTAATATATGTTTGATGTTCATTTAATATTAAAACTTTATTAAATACTTCTATTAACCTTTAATGAAATGCTTACTACTAATAGACTAATATCAGTGGAATTTAACATTATATCGCAATTTAGATAATCGTTGAAAGTATGTTAGGTTTAAAATCATATATTAATAGTCTACATTTCTGGATAAAATATAATATTTAGGATTAAAACTTGTAAATTTTATCTTTCAAGTCTTTACCTCTATAAAATGTTTTTAATTTTAGTAAGCGTCTTAACTTATAATATAGTTTCAAAGTTGAAAAAACGTTTAAGGTTTGAAATATATTCAAAACTGTACATAAACTATATAAAGATACTTAAATTGGTGCATATATTTTTTAAGTTTCAGGTTCTAGATGGTAATTGTATAATTTAAAGTCTTCATGTTTGCATATACCCCTACTGTTGTAGGATTCAAACCATGATTCATTTAATTCTAAAATGAACTCTTGTAAATATCTTCTAAACATGATAAAGTCTGTATTATTTCAGATAATGTAAGAATCTTCTCTATTAACATTGTGAGATAAATTTGTTACCTTCTCTTGCAGATTTAATAGTATGGATTGGTATGGTATGTGTATTTAATTTAAATAATTATCTAGATTGAATCATATTTCAGTTTTTATTTCTAATATTAAAAGGAAAAAATAACTCTACTGAGGAATTCCCGCTTTGTTTAAATAATTTCATGTCTAAAAATATCCCCTTGTTAGCTTTTCATGGAATGTTTTTCAAGGTAAGATCAAATAATAATTTTTTCTATACTAAATGTTACAATGGATTCAAAGCTCTATCTAAATTATATTATACTGCAAAGTAATATTCTTAAGAAAAATTATAGATATTTTAAACTTAACGCTTGTTGTAAAATAATTTCATGTGTAAAAATATCAAGTAAAAGGAAAAAAATATTCGTTTTAGCCTATCTATGTAAAAATTTCTTATTATTTTGTATTATTTTGTGAATGTATCTATGTAAAATTATATATCACGTTAAAAAACATAGCAAAACAATTTTAAAGTCCTGAAAATAAACCCTTCGACTAAAAATATTTAAAGTTTTGAAAAATATACTCAAAACCATGTATTAAATTTTCTAAGTTTCATTTTTAATCAATAGTTGACGTTATATTTATTTTTGATAATTAATTCTAGTAAATTCATAAAAATATTCGCTCTGTTATAGAATATAATTCAATGAACTTTTTGATAATAATGTAGACTATTGCAGTATGCATATGTCGACAATTAAAAAATTTTTTTAGCGTAAATTTAATATCTTCTCTTGCAGATTTAATAGTATGGATTGGTATGTTATGTGTATTTAATTTAAATAATTATCTAGATTGAATCATATTTCAGTTTTTATTTCTAATATTAAAAGGAAAAAATAACTCTACTGAGGAATTCCCGCTTTGTTTAAATAATTTCATGTCTAAAAATATCCCCTTGTTAGCTTTTCATGGAATGTTTTTCAAGGTAAGATCAAATAATAATTTTTTCTATACTAAATGTTACAATGGATTCAAAGCTCTATCTAAATTATATTATACTGCAAAGTAATATTCTTAAGAAAAATTATAGATATTTTAAACTTAACGCTTGTTGTAAAATAATTTCATGTGTAAAAATATCAAGTAAAAGGAAAAAAAATATTCGTTTTAGCCTATCTATGTAAAAATTTCTTATTATTTTGTATTATTTTGTGAATGTATCTATGTAAAATTATATATCACGTTAAAAAACATAGCAAAACAATTTTAAAGTCCTGAAAATAAACCCTTCGACTAAAAATATTTAAAGTTTTGAAAAATATACTCAAAACCATGTATTAAATTTTCTAAGTTTCATTTTTAATCAATAGTTGACGTTATATTTATTTTTGATAATTAATTCTAGTAAATTCATAAAAATATTCGCTCTGTTATAGAATATAATTCAATGAACTTTTTGATAATAATGTAGACTATTGCAGTATGCATATGTCGACAATTAAAAAATTTTTTTAGCGTAAATTTAATATCTTCTCTTGCAGATTTAATAGTATGGATTGGTATGTTATGTGTATTTAATTTAAATAATTATCTAGATTGAATCATATTTCAGTTTTTATTTCTAATATTAAAAGGAAAAAATAACTCTACTGAGGAATTCCCGCTTTGTTTAAATAATTTCATGTCTAAAAATATCCCCTTGTTAGCTTTTCATGGAATGTTTTTCAAGGTAAGATCAAATAATAATTTTTTCTATACTAAATGTTACAATGGATTCAAAGCTCTATCTAAATTATATTATACTGCAAAGTAATATTCTTAAGAAAAATTATAGATATTTTAAACTTAACGCTTGTTGTAAAATAATTTCATGTGTAAAAATATCAAGTAAAAGGAAAAAAAATATTCGTTTTAGCCTATCTATGTAAAAATTTCTTATTATTTTGTATTATTTTGTGAATGTATCTATGTAAAATTATATATCACGTTAAAAAACATAGCAAAACAATTTTAAAGTCCTGAAAATAAACCCTTCGACTAAAAATATTTAAAGTTTTGAAAAATATACTCAAAACCATGTATTAAATTTTCTAAGTTTCATTTTTAATCAATAGTTGACGTTATATTTATTTTTGATAATTAATTCTAGTAAATTCATAAAAATATTCGCTCTGTTATAGAATATAATTCAATGAACTTTTGATAATAATGTAGACTATTGCAGTATGCATATGTCGACAATTAAAAAATTTTTTTAGCGTAAATTTAATATCTTCTCTTGCAGATTTAATAGTATGGATTGGTATGTTATGTGTATTTAATTTAAATAATTATCTAGATTGAATCATATTTCAGTTTTTATTTCTAATATTAAAAGGAAAAAATAACTCTACTGAGGAATTCCCGCTTTGTTTAAATAATTTCATGTCTAAAAATATCCCCTTGTTAGCTTTTCATGGAATGTTTTTCAAGGTAAGATCAAATAATAATAATTTTTTCTATACTAAATGTTACAATGGATTCAAAGCTCTATCTAAATTATATTATACTGCAAAGTAATATTCTTAAGAAAAATTATAGATATTTTAAACTTAACGCTTGTTGTAAAATAATTTCATGTGTAAAAATATCAAGTAAAAGAAAAAAAATATTCGTTTTAGCGTATCTATGTAAAAATTTCTTATTATTTTGTATTATTTTGTGAATGTATCTATGTAAAATTATATATCACGTTAAAAAACATAGCAAAACAATTTTAAAGTCCTGAAAATAAGCCCTTTTTTGAACTACTAAGTTGATAATATATATTTTAAGTTAGAATTCGACTAAAAATATTTAAAGTTTTGAAAAATATACACAAAACCTTGTATTAAATTTTCTAAGTTTCATTTTTAAACAATAGATGTCGTTATATTTATTTTTGATAATTAATTCTAGTAAATTTATAAAAATATTCTCTCTGTTATAGAATATAATTCGCTGAACTTCCGACGATTCATAGCGTAACGGTATTACGTCGCTAAAAGTAGTCAGGTAATATTTCCTTAACGGGTTCAATTCCCATGGAAAATACTTTTAAAAAAATTTCTAAGTCCCCAAAAATGTAGTTCTAGCTTTCAGCATCAGATGGCAGCACTGAAAAAAATATGCCCTGACCTCCAATCCTTGTACGAAATTTAGTTCCCTGTTTAACCGATAGGTGGCGTTCCGCAGAGCACATACTCTCTTCAAGATTCTGCTGAACTACAAGGTTCCAGGTTTTCCCGCTAGGGGGCGATAGCAGCGCTGCCCTCTCCTGATTGGTCCAAATCGACCGCCAGGTGGCCAGCTGCACTCTGATTGGTCCACGTCACTCAGTTAGCTCCGCCCACTTTAAGCTCCTCCCCTTAATCCTTCTAATCCTTGTTGCGGAACTGTCATTTTTATACTACTTGCATTTGCTTTCTGTCTAGCTACATTGGCTAAAGTAAGGGAAGACATTTTATTTTTACTAGTATATGAAATTAGAGTACTATGTAAACGTATAACAGAAAATTAATTTGTTTTGAAAAAAATTTCGTTTTAAAAAATGGCGTCCAATTTTGCCGTCCTCAATTGAGGACGCTGGGCGTTGCAGCCAACTTTTATACAAATTTCAAGAGTCATTACAATTTTGGAATTTTTTCGTGTAATAATTGTATTAAAGATTCGTTCAACTTTTATATGGTAATTAGCCATACTTTGTTTTGTTTTAGGAGGGTAATAAGTAATTATAATGGCTCGTAGGTTCTTAACGATTGCAGAAGCTCATGGATATTTATTTTCCGAACAAATTGAAGCTGACATCATCGCAATTCCACCTGACGTAGATGAACTAACTCATGAAGAGGATTTTGAAGATGAAAGTACAGCTTTAGCTGAAGTACGTGATATTGCAGGAACAGCTGAAATCGAAATTTCTGAAGATCCAAATTCAGATGATAACAGTGATTTTGATGAAAATTATGCTGTTCCGCCTCCTTGAAAAAAAAAGTGTAAAGAAAAAAAGAAAAAAATGGATATTGTTATAATTTTTCTGTATATGGATGCAAAACTAGTTCAAAGACTAAGCAAACTCTCCCTTTGGGAAGTCAAGTTGTATTAGATATGCTGTCTATTGCTCAGAATCCATTAAAGCATGTAGTATATTTTGATAACTTTTTCAACAGTTACCAGTTGTTAGTGATGTTGAAAGAATCTGGATTTCGTGCTTGTGGCACTATAAGAGACAACAGAATGGCAGGATGTCCTGTGAAATCTCGGAAAGAAATAGAAAAAGAACCAAGAGGGTTTTACGAGCATAAATT
The DNA here is from genome assembly GCA_907164885.2 of Dolomedes plantarius. Lineage (NCBI taxonomy): Eukaryota > Metazoa > Arthropoda > Arachnida > Araneae > Dolomedidae > Dolomedes > Dolomedes plantarius. The sequence continues at coordinate 49,458,126 of OU015496.1, forward strand.
TGATAAGGAAAATGAAATTTTAATAGTCAAATGGAACGACAATAAGTCTGTTACTTTGGCAAAAAATTATGAGCAGATTAATCCTGTGAGACAAACACTGCGTTGATGTAAAGGGGAGAAAGACAGACTTTCTGTTCCACAGCCAAACATAATTCACTCGTGCAACACATTTATGGGTGGTGTTGACCAACATGATTGGTATTTAGAAAAACATTCAATATCCATTTGGGGAAAAATTGTATTGGTCTTTATTTACAAGAATGGTCGATATGGCTGTTGTAAATGTCTATATATTGTATAAAGATGTGAAAAACAAGCATTTATCGATAAAAGATTTTCGACGAATAATAGCAGTAACTTACTTGAAAAAAGGAGTTATAAACCGTTCAGCAGGAGGTCGTCCGATGTCAACACCATCCTCTTTGGCTGTAAATATTAACAGTGTTCGCTAGGACATACTATTTTGAAACGAGACAAACAAAGACGTTGTCAGCTGAAAAATTGTGCGTCAAAACCACGCACATTCTATGAAAAGTGTAACGTAACATTGCGCATTCCTTGTTTTCCCAAATATCGTACCAAATTCTAGAATAAGTTCATATTTTATGTAAATTTTTACGTATTTTGTTTATGTATCTTATATATGCGTTTTGTTTATGTATCTTATGTATGCGTTTTGTTTATGTATCTTATATGCGCATCTTGTTTTCCGTCATTCTGAATAAAAATTGTCCTTTTTATCAACTGTTATACTTCACTCAAAACTAAACATTATAGCGTTAAATATTACTCTGTTTGAGATAAATTGTCATTAAATGATAAATAAATGTTAAGTAAATAACAGTTTAAAATTAATTTTATCTTAAAATTTAATAAAATACTGTAACTAGTCCGTTTTTACTTACTATTACTTGTTGTTTTCGAATTTGCTCACTTCACTGAATTTCTTGATTTTTTTTCACCGCAACGCCCAGCGTCCTCAAATGAGGACGGGCTATAATTTTAAATCTAAATCACAAATTGATTGAATTTTAGATTTTTTGTACTCAGGGGGTCGTAATTACATAGATTTGAGAAAATGATGAAAATATTTCGAGCAGAAATAATTCGGGCGTTAATGGGTTAAAGTAATGTTTTATATTCCCTGCATCTTGTGCGACGTCGGTTTCGTCACTTTGATATTACGTATACTTCTGCAAGTTGTCAGTCATGCTTTCTACATCCTTCTGACAGGCACTTCATTTAAATACGTAACGGGACGAATCTACTGTTACCTAACTATCAGATCATATTGATTTCATTCATGACGTTTTTTTCCAAGCAGATGTAATTAACTTCAAAATAATGTGATATTGGTCAAGATGATAGGTGTCACTCACGTTGTACAGGCAAATCTCATTCAAACGTATTTGAAATTCCTCTGTGACTTACTACAGAAGCTAAACATTTTATAAAAAAATGCATGTGTATAAGTATGAAACTTATATGTACAATGCGTATAAAGGAAAATATATATATATACGATTTGGAGTAGTAGCACCTGTTAACGCGTGACTAAGTTAAATCAACATGAAATTTGATCTTACAAATTCCTTTTAAATTTTTGTTTTTTCCAATGACCACAAAATTAAAGTACAGGACTATTCAAAGTAAACTTATTTCTTTGAAGCAAATTTGTATCAATCTGAAAGATTTTTAGAGAATCCCAAAGTTATATTCTGCTTGGACATTTTTTTGCAAAAGCTTGGAATGAATAAGATGATATAAAATATACTTTTCCCTGAAAGCACTGAATGTTTCAATTTCAAAAATTTGACGAGTTAACTAAGCTAGCTATAATTTTTCTGTGAAGGATTTTTCCTGTTTAAACTTTTGAATTTTGTAAATAGAAATAAATTTCATTAAAAAAGTTTGAACTCAATGTATTTATCATATGATTCACCAAGGTTTCATTTAATCAGACATCCATTGCCTAGTTACATCTATTAAAGTCTAGTTCAATGATCCTGTTAACCATTTTAAAGGTATAGGTTTTTTCAAAATATGCAGATTCGCTGTTTTTATACTATATTTTTACTATATGAACTATTTACAGATATTTTGATTTAGTGTAAAAATTCTGGTAGTATTTTCTCTGAAAAGATTACCTTAAAAAGAGATTGTCCCCCTCTTCAAAGTGATTTAGAATTTATTAACCGTTTCCTTACGGGGTGGGGTAACATGTATCCCAAGAATACGGTTCCATGAATGAATATATTTATATATATATATAACATTAAAAACCCCATACCATTTTAAAATCTAACATTATTCTTTTCCTTGGGCGTACGAGCTAAATTTCGCTTTTGATTCTAAGTTCTAATAACCTCGAGAGAAAATATTAAATGGCTTCCTTTTTCAAACATGCGCGGCGTGCCCCAATATTTTAGATAAGCTCTGCGCAGATTATATAAAACCACATGTGACTTATCGACAACAGCAAATCCCTAATCGCTATCATGATCACATGACAAAATTTATATAAGCCGTCTGATCAACACACATGTACGCTTTTTGGATCATGTAACTGCCTTGGGAAGACGTATTCTCCGACGAAATAAAAACTAGTATAATGCTGTAACTTGCTGCGTCGATTATTTATAGCCACGACTACACCATCAGCCCCTGTGATGTGCTGGACACCCATTCTCTCCTTGGGTTGTTCAGCATGTTACATATATATATATATTTCATTCATGGACCCGTATTCTTGGGATACAAGCTATCCCCCCCCCCCCCCCGTAAGTAAAAGGTTAAACCTTAAGGTCGGAGTTTTGATGCATTTCTATGTCCAGAAGCAAAAAAAAAACAAATATTCAAAGTGAGCTGTTTATCCAGAAGTTAAACAAAAAATTAAATATTCCTGAAACTTTGAATATGAAATTACCTAACACAAAATTTCAAAAATTTCAGGATTTTTTTATATTTGTAAAGAGATCCTCATATAAAGAAATCATCTGTTGAAAGAAAAATCGTTTTGAAATGCGAGTAGATAAAACAGAAATACAGAAAAAATAAATTGATAAAATTACCTCATATGCAGTATTAACTTCCATATCGAAGAAAACCGGTAGCATGCCGTACCCAGCTAAGAGACCTCCCAAAGGCATGCCGATCATCCACATGACAAACTGCGATCCGTACATATAAGTCTCTGCTGGTAGTCCTAGAACAGATATCGCAGACATATATGTTGCCATGAGGCTGAAGGCAACCGGCCCGATGCTCATGTTTTTCCCGCCCATCAGGAACTCTTCCGTTGTTTTCTGGCGACCCCCAGTGAAGCGGAAAAAGAGACCAACAGATGCCGACACTGCCAACATGAGGCCGATGATCACATAGTCGACAATGTCCAGTTGGGACGACATCGTGTCGTTGTTAAATAAAATGTATGGATATACTTCTTATGAATGTAATTTGAGATATACCTGTAAATTTAAAGTAATTAGGAGTTTGAATATTTAAAATTAATTAGACATTGGAAATATTAAAAATTATATTAATTATATAAATTATAAAAATACCATATAGATACTCCTTTCGTTAAAATGATTTTTCAATACATATTAATATTAATAATAGAAAACAGGGAAAGCCTTTCAATGTAATCATAAAATATTATCTACAAAACTGGAATTAATTGTGATAGAATATAATTATCTCAGTAGATATGAGCTTTTTTCGTATTTAAAATATTTACTGCTTGATTTCTAAACTCTCGGTCATTCCTTCAAAACGGAACTTATTGAATGCCTTCAGAAAAATTATACTGAATTAAAATGAATATTTTTGTATTTCTGAATATATTGAATATTTGAATATTTCAAATAAATTAGACATTGATAATATTAAAAACTATATTGATTATATAAATTATAAAAAAAACATATAGTTACTCCTTTCGTTAAAATGATTTTTCAATACATATTAATATTAATAATAGAAGACAGGGAAAGCTTTACAACGTGATCATTAAAAATTATCTACAAAACTGGAATTAATTGAGATAGAAGATAATTATCTCAGTAAATATGATTTTTTTCGTATTTTAAATGTTTGATTCCTAAACTCTCGGTCATTCCTTCAAAACGGAACTTATTAAAAGCATTCAGAAAACATATACAGAATTAAAATGAATATTTTAGTATTTCTGTAAGTAGCTCTAAAAAGTAGATGATAAAAAACTAGCAAGTAGATAGTAATTAGATAAAAAGTTATTTCATATCTTATTTTATCGCCATTTAGATTATAATTTACAACAAACACTTGTCATTTTTAAAAAATTGTTTTTAAAAACTTAGATAAATCTTTGATATCTTAGGTCATCAAAAGTTCATTTTTGATTAATTTATAATACCTGAATTATTTAGATATTAAGTTCTTTATAACGTTACGGTAAATTTTTTTTAAATATTCCTATTATATATCCATTATATGTATAAAGATTCAAAATATTTCAGGTTTGTAAATTATTTTTTAAAATATGTTTATCATATAAAATGAGAAACAAATTGCAAGAGTTACATTTTGTTGTCGGGTTCACGTACCTACAACGAAATTTTTTGTGTAATTGTACACCGAATACAAAATTCCATGCATAAATACCATCAATAAATATTGATAATTATCTGAAGCAGTGTGCGAAAACTGTGGGTCGACCCACAGAGGGTATTGGAGGAAGATGAAGAAAGGGAAATACGTAGGGGTCCGGATAGTTTGAAGTAAATTTATACCATATTGAAGTATTTAATTAACCTTTAGCTTACAGTGCCCATTTTTTCAATTCCCTATTTACAACGGGAAATTTCATACCCCCTTTGTAAGAACGTCCAGGTTATATATATATATATATATATATATATATATATATATATATATATATATATATATATATATATATATATATATATATATATATATATATATATATATATAAAAGACAAAGTTGAAAGTGAAAAACCGGTATAAGCTCTAAAACTACCTGCAAATATATATATTTATATATTCATTCTTGGGTCCGTATTCTTGGGATACATGCTATCCCACTTCGTAATGAAAGGGTTAAAAATATAATTTAAATTATTTATAATAACAAACTTTTAATTTTTTTGTATAGATATACTTTATGTGTTAAAAGATATATAGGATATGATATTAATAAATAAGGTGCCAAACGATCTTACAACAGTCAGAAAAAGTCAATAAAATAGTTTGTCAGCATTTGCTAACGGCTTTTTCCTATTTTTTAATAGCATTTTCCTAATTTTTTTGAAAAAAAAATTTGCTACTCCAAAAAATTTTCATTGGGTTTGGGTGATTTTTTATTGAAGGGAAGTAGGTAGGGGTAAAAAAAAAAATTTGAGCATCACTGATCTAAAGAAATATATGAATTATTTCCACCAAATGCTACTTACTCTTTTGTACAGTAATAAGGCAGTGCTCCCCAACCTTTTAATCGCCGCGGACCTGTCAACGTTTGATAATTTTACCGCGGCACGCTGGGGGGGGGGGGGGGGGGGGAGGCTATGACTGCAATTTTAATTCGTAATCTGGAAATGTTTAATAAACAATAAACTAATTTAAAATAGTTACAAGATTTCTTTTGTTACAAAGGTATAAATTAGCACAAACCCGACAAAGTCGCACTAACCCGGCAGAAATACACCACAGTAAATAAAATGGAAATAATTTAATGTTCCTTGGGCGGCCCGGTAATATTTGATCCACGGACCGGTACCGGTCCGCGGCCCGGGGGTTGGGGACCACTGTTTTAGGGGAACAAGGGACCTTCAACCTATTTTTTAAAATTTTCAATACTTTAGTCTACTACAAAATTAGAATAATTAATATTCTTTTGTAGTACATTGAGGACCTTTAGAATTCACAAATAAGTATTTTGTGAAAGTAAGATCAAAAAGTTTTCAAAACTTTCTTAAAAAATGCTAGAATTTATTCAAAATGCTCCATGCGCATTATCTCCTGATTTCTTCCAAATTTCTCAAGGTCGTTTGTTGAAGTGTTTGTCACAAAATTGTGCATAATTCTTTAAAACTACGAATATTTTTCAAATTTAAAGACCATGAAATAGAACAAAAACATAAAAAAATAACAGGCAGATTAAAAAAAAAGTATTTATGGCTTTTGTTACATACAAAATAAAAACCATTGCTCAATTAAATTACTACATGTACAGTAAACTTATATTAAAATATTTAAGGTTTTTAAATGATTTGGAATTCAGTTGGAGCCATTTTAAAAAAGTTTGTATTTTTGAAAAAAAAATTTTGTTTTGAAAAACAGGCATTACTGTGCCGAAAAATTATTTTTTTGAATTCTAAGTGTCTTAGATTGTACTAAAAAAGAACACAAATTATTCTCATTTTGTATATAGAGTTGAAAATTGGAAGAAAAAAAAATCGATGTTGAAGGTTCCTTGTTCTCTTAACTGATTTAAAAACTAATAAGCCTCTGAAGTTCCTTAATATAACTATCGCTAAAATATATCATTAAATATTTCCGTTTTCTTACTAACACAATAATCTCACATGAAAAATTTTATTTACAGATATTTTCTTTACGCATTATTCTGAAACAAATAGGTAAATATTAGGTTAGGTTTACTGGGTATTTTTGTCGTGGCTCCAATAATGAGCACGATCAAATTTTCCTCTTAATAAAACTCCCAATCAAACTTCTTGACACCAAGCAAAACATTAATCTGAAATTTATGTTCTAGAGTAGATAAGTGTAAAAAAAAACTATTCAGTGATTTGAAATGAGTTCTTTTGCCAACTTTTATTTTAGTGTTCAGTATTTTGGTGAAAAAAAAACATATTTTTGCCTCCAAAAATACTTTTGAAGCGATTCGTGTCCGTGTCGAATGTTGGGTAACACACAATACAACATCATAACATTAGAACATTTAAATTAAACTTAAGAGCCGTTACAAGTCCAGTTTGCCGATCTGTTAGTCATTTGATGAGCTTGCACGTGGAGTATTTTAAACTATACTCGCACGTGCTGAAGGCGTGGTTTCAAATGTAATTAGCATAGCGCTGCTCGGGATGCAGTAAGCATAGCGCTGTTGCCACGCTTTTGCATTAAATACATTCATAAAACTGAATGTCAAAGTCACATATATGGATTAGAAATTTAAAATGAAATAAACAAAACAAAATGAACAACTGATAATTTTCTTAAAAATTATATTCGTTATTAGAAATTAATTCCGGAAACGTATCATGAAAGCCCGTAAAAGAGTGTTTTGAATCGTTGTAGGTCTAGTGCAAACGCCTGATATGTTCATTGCAATTTAAGTGCTCTAAATATATGTATGTGATGAAATTTTTTTAAATATCAGTATTTTTTTTATCACAACATTGTTAGTAAGGGTTAAATACAGTCTAGATTTACACTCGAATGCTGTAGCCGAAAAAGAAAATTAATCCAGCTTTTTTCGCTTATATGTGCTTTTTATGGTGTGCTAAGTAAAATAAAGCAAAATAATACATTTAATTTGCTAATGTTTTCAAAAAATAAATATCGATCAACTGTTAATTGAAACTAGTACCAAAATGATGTAAGTAGCGATTGATTTAAATAGTTTAAATTATTTTTTAAACTTCCAAACATGCTGTTAAAGGGTATTTAAATTAAAATGATAACAAAAATGAGTATTGTATTAGAATTAGTAATTAATATTTAACTAGCCACTGTGCGACCAGCATGGTCGCTTTTAGATTTATATTTTCTTTTGCAAAACAACTCAATTGAAAGTAACATATGTAAGGAATGTTACCATTACCTGTCATCATAAATATACGTTGTTAAGGGTAGTGAAAACTCAGACAAAAAATTTATAATCATTGCTAAATTCACTATAAGGCTGATTCTAAAACATCATGATTAAAAAATGTGAATTTCCATTACTTCAGAACAGAGTTAAAGATAAGTCTGAGAAACCCAACACCAATGATTTTAAAAATTTCATCTCTCACTATATGTACTATTTTTCAAAACTAAGATATCTACACTTTATCATTACATCAAATAAGAAATTGTTGAGGAAAATTTTCACTTATAAAATGGAGTGAAAATTCAGCAAATACTAAAATATAGTGTAAATTACATTTCTCTCTGTATGTATTATTGTTCGCAATTCAGATATCTCCACTTAATCATATTAAATGAATAAATTAAAATTATTCACGAGTAAAATACAGAAATTAAATTGTACCAAATTACGTGCTATCGTCGAGCCACACGCGGTTGCAAATTGCGGACTGCCGTTAATGTTTACATCCGGTAGTTGCAGCCGTTGCCATTCGGATTGTAGAAATATCGTCGATTTTTGTGCCGCATACCTACGCGTTTTATATATATAGATTCCTAAAGAAATTTAGAAAACTGTGTTACAGTATTTACGATATTTTTAATAAACTAGATGAAATTTCTTAAATACCTAAAAAATACATGAGTGCATGATTTGTATACTAAATAAAGTCAAAGTGGGATATATGATATATTTGAGTAATCTGTGAGTCTTAATTACACTTAGAACTTCTTGAAATAATAGATAAAAAATTAATTTGCATTTGAGTTTGTTTTAAAAAAACTTAAATGCATCGCTCTTTGATTTTTTAATTTTTGTTATTATCGAAAAAATTACTTGTACTTATGCAATAACCCTAAGTTAAAAATATCTTATCTGAAAGACATAAGAACATACAGATATGTTGTAAAAGCACTTAGCTAAATTTCTTGGCTTGTTTATTCTAGAAAAATGTCTTATAATGCAAACTTTCTTTATCTTTAATTTTATGACTTTACATGGCCTTCAAAGTTGAAAACTTCTAAATCGATAAGATCAAAAAGAAATTTCATTACCACTATCGAGATACCTTACTGATGTGACAGTGAGATAAAGCTTATGTAAATAACAGCAAGTAAAATATCCAAATTACATCTTGACATAAATCGACCTTTAGTGCCCGGGTTATCTTAACCTTTCTTCGCTTCTGTCGTCTGAATACCCCTGAAAATCATATCCTGCTTTGAATACATAACCTTGCACGGGTTTATTTATCTTCCTCTGCCTGGATCTATTTAACGACGAGTTCCTCTTCAGCTACTGTGTCTGGAATTCATTTAAAACTGATTTGTGTAATATAGAGGAGGCTATAATCCGAGCTGATAAATTCAAAGAGCCTGCTTGAATTGTAATAAAGTAAATTTATGAACAGTTCTTTAGCATAAGATATTCACAGATATTGCTGTGAAGAGAACTAAACAGAGATGAAGGGTCTCAATGTAACAATACATTCCCCTTTTTGATTTGTTAATTTCCGGTAAATAACGTTCATCAATTTGTTTAAACATTAAAATATAATTTATTTATTTACTTCACATTTTAAATTTTTTATTCTTTTTAATCGATCAAATTCTGTGTTTTGCCTATGGAGGGACTTTACATATTTTAGATTTCAAAAACTCTTCCAGAAATTTGTATTAAAGAGCAATGACACTAAACCATAACGCTAAATTTTAGCACGTAAAATTTTAACTATCAAGAATAATAGAGATAATAACCCTTAATAAAAATATACATATATATGTATGTATGCATACATTTGTATGTATATATACCCATATAAAATCCCCCCCCTCACACATACATATATGAGACGGTGCAAGGCAAAGTGGTGTAAGTCACATGTTCAACATTTTTTATTTGAGGGCAAAATTGTAATCTCCATGTTCAATTTATAAAATTAGTAAAATTTATTTTTATTTTGGAAAGACGTCATCAGTGGAATAAATAATAATAAAGTATTTTCTGTGATGACACGAACATTGCAAATAACAAGTCAAAAAATTTAAAATTAATCGAATCCTGATATGTGAGATAAACGAACATTTTTATTCGAACGTGGTGGCATTTGTCGTTAGACATTCGCCTGTATGTACACCACGAGACTGCAGGCCATTCATTTAAAGGGGCACCGTATAGGTTGCCAGCACTACCCCCACAAGCCGGTCCCGTAATTTAGAACCGAATCAAGTGACGATAACCGGTACACTTGACCCCACATCTCCAGAAGTTAATTTGGGAACTTGGAGGACATTGCAGCCATGGCAGATTTTTTGTGCACCAGCCGCCATTAGAGTACACGGCTGTGGATTTGTCAGCGACGGGCATCGAACCAGGGACGTTCAGATCACTGTCTCGCTTCCTTTGCCAACTGGGCCATCGCGTCCAGATAAACAAACTATGACGCTTCAACCACCCAAAAACTATTAAAAATCATAAAAGTAGCAAACTGAAATCAAATTAAGTAGATACTTGTACTATGAATAATTTAGTAGGTATGTACGATGTATTATACACAACGTAGATATGTATAGACAAAAAGTGATATTTATTTACACATAGAAATAAATATATCAGCACTGATATTTACGTCTATGTATACCTCATAAAATAAATCTTATAATACAAAGCTCATGGGCCACCTCACTATAACGGTAAAAGCAGTTAGCCTTTGTCATTTTCCAAAATCTAATTTTTTAGAAGTTATTGAATGCACAGTGGAAACGAACTACTCGTATAATATCATTTCGTCAATGACTTTTTTAACTAGTGCAATACATTCCTAACCAAAAGTAAATTAACTATCAGGGATTATGGCTTTCAAATAAACATGTAAGAACTCGTTTAGGAACATGAGTTAAAGTTACTTAATAAGTAATTATGTGATAATTTTTCTTAACAGCGCTCAAAGCTTGTTTGTTTATTAGCGAAGGGAAAAGAGAACGCTTTCCACGGAATCAATTTATTATTTGTACAGAGATTTATTATTTGTACATTTAGTTTTTCACGTATACCATTGGTTTTAATACATTTTTCCCTTTATTACATTTTGTCTGCCCCCCCCCCCCCCAAAAAAAAATAAAATAAATAAATAAAAATAAAAATAAATAATAAATAAATAAATTTTAAAAAATCCTGAAGATAGATCGAAGGAAGTTTTTACTAAGATATATTTACTTCTAAAATCAAATTCTGTTTTATGAGGTACAATGTTGAGAGCTGGATAATTACTTAAAAATTCAACAAAATGAGATAAAATTTCCTTTTATCTTAGACTAAACAAAGTGTTCACAGTTTTGGACATCGAAAACTGACCTTGAGATTGAGGCGATAAATCTTACTAAAGATAGTTTTCAAAAGGAGATTAATCTTTTCCAAACACATTTTTGGACGATGCATGTGATTAGATATGTAAATATGTTTATAACCGAGCATGTTTATTGCATGCTTATAAATATTATTTCATTGATCCTTTTTTAGATATCCAATATTTCTCGGATTTAATTGATACATTACATCCGGTATTAACTCTCGTGAACTAAACACTTACCATATAATTTAAAAAAAAACTGTATATTTATTATTAAATGATTAAATAATGATTATTATTAAATGATGTTCTCTACAATCAAAGTTTCCTAATTATCTTCCAAATATTCATCTTCATTTGCAAAATGATTAGGTTGAACTGAATTTTTTAATTCAGTCTGTACAGTTATATATTAAAATATATTTGGGTATCATTTCGTGCTCTTATTTTCTTTTATTATAATGCACAACTTTGGTATAAAGTATAGATCAGCCTTGGGTACTATATTGTCGGGTAAAAGAATTATTTGCACAATTTAACCGTATGGTGTTATCGTGTCACCAATGCTATTGATTCAGGAGCATATGATCAGTGATATCTCTAAACGATTTTGTAAAAGTAATGCACCCCGTTGACGAAATATGGATCTAGGAGCGTATAAAGGGAAACTCAAACACTGAACCTAACTGTCAATGGAATTTCACCGAATTAAAATAGAGATGATGTTCACACTTGCAGCCATTGAACAAGGGTAATTATCCAGCTGAAACCAAAGAGTTTCCGCACTGCACGCAGTTATCATGAAGTGGACATCCTGTACAAGAACTACCACCGATGATTCTTGGATGTATCTTGGAATGAACCTGCTCTTGAAAGAATAGTTCCATACTTATTGATATTGATTGCGCGTTTTGCTACATTGTTTTACACCAACTCTCAAGGGCAAAGCGTTTTTTTTTGTGGGGGGGGGGGGGGGGATATGTGGATGCTCTTCTTTTTATTGAATTTTTAATTTTTCAACGTCAATAGAAAACATATATTTTGAGGTGCTTAGCCGTGAAAATGATACCTTGAATCCCATGCAGCTCCAAAGGTTATTGGTAGCACGGTTTCTTTTATAGACATTAGTGTAGACGTATAAGGTACATATTTACATACATAATCTTAAACGCTATGTTACAGATATCGATCTCTCTAAGTTGTCTCTTTAAAGCTCTCTTTTTCTCTAGGAGTATATGGCAATAAATCTGGTGATTAAACTGCTGGCCAAAGAAGCGGCCTGTAAAAAATTTTCATAATATTTGCCATGGAAGTTTAATTTGCGTTATGACTAAATGCTTTACTTTCCTCTGAGACTAAATAAATTAAATATGTAAAGTTACTTTGATATGAAAAGCTTCTAAATTTCGGTGTTAGCAAATGGTATTTCAGGAACTCCAGGAAGAGTATTGGTAACTACAGTACATGGGCCGGGCCCTCCACTGTAGGATGATATAGCAATGCATAAAACATCAGTGATCAGTAAAAAAAGAAAGTAGGAAGAAAAATAGAAAGTGGGGAAAACATTAAGCTTCGATAGTACAAGTAAAGGTAAACGCTGGGTCAGCAGGGTCGTAATCGGCTAGACTGTTAATAAAATCATTTGGTAAATCTTTATGGAAGTTAAAAGCAATATTTTGAAGTTAATTTTGAATAGTGGGGAGATTTATCTCCCTATAAATGTCATTAGAGAATAAATGTCATTATTATACAATTTATTATTTCGACAGAGTTAATATTTAGTTTTTCACATATACCATTGGTTTTACTACATTTTCCCCTTTATTACATTTTGTCTGAAACACCCCCCCCCCCCAAAAAAAAAAAAAAAAAAATCCTGAAGATAGATCGAAGGAAGTTTTTACTAAGATATATTTACTTCTAAAATCAAATTCTGTTTTATGAGGTACAATAAATTATTATGAGGTACAATATTTTATGAGGTACTCCCCATGGTAACACTTCGAAAATACCATGGGGAGTTAGTTATTTACCGAATAGTCATGTTTTGAGCAACAGTCAGAATTTTAATGTTGGAATCCGCTGTATACGACCAAACTGTTCCAGCATACGTAAGTAAGGGTCTTAAGAAAGATTTATAAATGAGCATTTTTTTACTAAAGTTCAGTTTACTATTTCGGGCAATTAAGGGGTAAAGTTGTCTTTTAGCATTACGAAATTTATTACGATTATTAATGATATGTTGTTAACAAATGGTGAATGGAGTGAGGCATTTTATACGTTCAGGTAACTTAAAGTTTTAATTTTTATGTATCACTTCCATTTAATTACACAGTAACAGAATAAATAACTAGCTGTTAACGTTAATCGGCACTAGAGAGTGAGATCCAAAATTCCATGGTTTTAATCATTACAAGCGTAACACCCAAATTACCTACTTTTTAATTTAAAGAAAAAGTAATTCTATACAGCACAAAAACTACAAAAGTAATTAAATGCATTAAAATAAATTACATTCGTATCTGTTGCAACAATGTCATAATGAATTAGATAATCATCTAAACAAAGAGGATAAAGCTGATATATAAAATGCATTCAAAAACATTTAAATAAGTCTAAATTATAAGTTGAATGACGAGTTGTTCATTTTAAACAACCAGAATTTAGTTGCAAGCAAAATTCAAACTACTGGTGATTGATATAAAAAAATTGATCTTTGCAGCAATGAACAGAACTAAAAAATATCTCCAAAGAGGAAAACAGAAAGTAACACAGCCCGTTTTTGCATAAAAGACTGATTCCCCCCATAAGAACATTAAAGGACTGGAAATTTACGTCAAAAGATGCTATTATTAAAATCTATTAGAGTCAATGTTTTTATTTTTTCAGGTAAATCAAGGGTTTTTAGTAATTTTTTTAAGCGTTGTTACTCTATACTGGAGAAATTTTTTAAACTAGATACATATATTAGAAACAATGTGTTTAAAAGTAATAACTAAGTTGTGTACTCGAGAAAGAACATAAGATCGGCACTGTTTGTAAAAGACAGGATAAACTTCTAGAAAGGAATTTTAAATTAAACATCGAAGTCTTTATTGCTAATTTCATTTTATTTTGTTCACGACTGCTAGCGTCTTTATAATACGATCATATGGACTTTTGAAATAAGTTCATTGATAATGAAAGTAATGCTTATTTATAACATCAATTTAGTCACCATGGTCAGCTTCAGAAGTGGCGAAGTCCTTAATGGAAAGCAGCCTGTTAACAGCAATCCGTTCACGTCTTTTATTAGAGGCGGAGCGAAAATTAAAATTAACCTCATACGGAATTAGAAAACGAATCGAATGCTTTTGAAACTGCGTTAGTTTACTAAATTTGAAAAATCTCTCTTCATCATTTGATTTTAAATAATGTTGAATTAATCGTCGTTCCATTTTTTCAGAAGAAAAGGTTCTTTACAGGAATTTACATGGAGATTTGTTTGGTTGGTTCTTTTTAATAATGTTTGTTCAGCTGTTTGGTTCTTATTATTTATTTGATTTCGGAAGAATTTCAGCTATAACATTCTTATAAAATAAAATACAAGTTGATATTTAACAATTTATATTTCACATTTAGTGAATACTTTAACAGTAAGACTTGTAACTTTTATTCATGACCTGAGACACAAACTCAAATTACTTGAACTATTCAATATTCAGCAGAGAGAAAAACCTCTTATATATTTAATTTCTAATAAAAAAGTAATAATGTTAAAACAACGTGTGTTTGTTGTCTTTATTTGACAAAATCTTCCACTCTATATTAGAATTATAACTCATAATAACGAAGTTTACAGATAAAAATTCTGAAATTTAAACTTATAAATAACAAGACACATTTTATAATGCATAATTCATAAGCTTAATTTTGCATAATACATTAGCAAAATTTCATATAATGAGTTAATTTTCATGCATCTCCTTATTATTTCATACAGATGCAGGAGTGAATATGCGTATTTGATTATCTGGTATAATTTGAATCAAACGTTTACTGTTCGTGCTTTTATACAAAAATTGTGTAAAATGTCACTTTTAGTTATGATCAAAACCTGAAGTTTTGTATTTAAACATTCAAAAATGAAGCCAAGAAATTGAGAGTGATTAAAAAGTGCAAGTTTTAATATAATTCGCGAAAGAAAAGGGAAAAAAAAGAGAATGAAATATGCATCTCTTAAATTTATAATTCATAACATTAAAAGTTTAATTTCTTTCAAGAGAAGCAAATTTATTTTACATTAATTTTCAGATCTGAAAAATTCAAGAGCATATGGTCGTATTCTTTGATTCAACATAAAATATACTCATTTTAAGTGATAAATATATAAACCGTTTAGTTTTTAGAGCTTGAGAGTTAATGTAGCTCCTTTAAAATTAATAGTAAACGTTTCATTAAAAAAAAATAATAATCAGAATTTGCAAAACTCATTAACCATTAATAATAACTGTGAGATATACTTGGGGATTATATATGTAAAGAAATTTATTTTAAGAGAACTGGAAAAATTTGAATTTCCCAATAAGCCAAAGTAGCAATTTAACTTTACGTTCTGAAATTTCTGTTTGTTTTCATTCCTGTGCGGCAAATTTCATTTTTAGTTTGAAAATACAGAAAAATCCCACAAATTTAAACATGTATCTCTTAAATTTAGAATTCATAATCTCAAACGTTTAATTTCATTCAAGGTCAAAAGTAAAATATTATAAAAAAATAATTTTCGAAAAATGTTATGCTAGCAAATTAATATCTAGAATATCATTTTTGCTGAGTAAAATGACGTTGAAAGATTTATCCAGCTTTAACGAAGAGGGAATGGTCAGATTTGTTCAAAGAAACTGTACCATGCTAGTGTAATTAAAAAATTTCAAATTGAATAAATTGAAAATTACCCTTCAAAACGTGAGTTCAATATTTAAGTTGATACAATTCTTTTAGTAAAATTATGCTGAAAACTTATTCAATCACAGTTTCTAAATTAAGATATTAGTAATTCTCTCAAAAATTATATTTTCAATTGTGCAAAACAGCAGATCGGGCTATCGTAAATTAACGACGGGAAAAATTAATCTAGAAAATGGTGTGAAAAAAATAATTATCTAAATCTAAAAAAAATGGACTTGATCAGTAATTTGAATAATATATTTAAATATAATATATATATATATATATATATATATATATATATATATATATATATATATATATATATATAAAACAGTTTCAATCGTAATATATTTAAAGAATAAAACGTATTTTAAAGAAATGCAACAAAACGCATAAAACCTGCAGTTGAAAATTAAATTATGAAATTATGAATAAATAATGATTTAACAGAAAATACTGATAACCTATGCGAGGGCATTATGGAAATTTTTTTAATAGAAAATGCAAGAAGCAAAGTTATATTTAGGATTATGGAATTACCCACAATAAGTTATTAAAATTTAATGAGGGCTAAAATGTAAAATCATATAAAGCTGGTTTTATCATATTTTTATCATGGCTTTATTACTGAAAAGTAAAATCATCTATACTACAAAATTATTTAATAGTATATAATGGCTAAGAAAAATAGTAAATGATCAAAAAGTCATTAATTAAAAATGAATGTACGAAATAATGAACGAAAGTAAAATATATATTTAAACATAAATAAAATAAATTTCAATATGCATACTATAAAATACTTTCCTCAATAAATAAATATTTTCACACTTTTTTAAAGCTTTTAACTGTTCCCTACAAAATTGCGCTTTCCTTAAAAAAAGAAAGAAAGATACTCAATAATTACATTAAATTATAATTATATTGAAAGTATCACTTACTTTTAAATTATCACACTGTATAGCGAAATAAACATCCGTTGTAATACGTAAAAAGCATTTAAAACATTTTATTTTAAGCCTAGTGACCAAAACTTTTTACATAACCGAAATGAATCAACATCGTAGCATTGAACTTTTCATCCGACACATGCGAAGTTCGGATATCGAAAACTCTTTCTTCCTGAGCCTCATTCGATCAGATCTTCCGTGACGTCACCGTGAAAGTGGTCATGTGGAAGAGGGATGTTGTAATACTGAAGTTTATGATCCAAACGCCGTGATTGATTAAGGGCTCGGAAAACATTTTCGATATGTTACATCCAAATAGTAATCACAGGGAGGAAATGTTGAATATAAAATTAGCTATTTTATATACATATACTATATGTGTATGTATGTGAAAGTATGTATATATATATATATATATATATATATATATATATATATATATATATATATATATATATATATATATATATATATATATATATATATATATATATATATATATACATACATGCATGTATGTATATATACACACTCACACATAGAAACGTGTTTAAAACGACCAGTCATGGTTCCAGAGAAAAGTGGATGTTTTGAGGGGGGGGGGGGGGGGATCATAAAGTGATTTCATCCATAACATTCGCTCTATGGACTCTTAAATCGGTCCTGAACAAAATATGGCCGTTTAGTGGGGTGGTCGGCTACATAACATTCACTGTGTGTGTTTATATATATATACACACACACACACACACACACACACACACACACACATATATATATATATATATATATATATATATATGTAATGCAAGTGGAGATATTCATTTCTAAATAATTTCACGAATGGAAATATAAGTACTCTATACATATGTATGCAGAGATATTATTTGTAATTTTTATTCTTTGTAGGAAGCAGGCGTAGAACCCTGCAGTATTTTAAATAATATTCAGAAATTTTCTTATGATACAGTACTAAATATGACAGACAACCGCTGTAATAGTTTAAAATGAATATTAAAACTTTAAATCATGTATGGTGATTAAAGCATGACATCCGAATAAATTAAATTATTTGTCTTACTTGTAGTACAGATTGTATTATATCGTATCGCATCGTATCAAATCGTATGGAATCGCATCGTATCGTATCGTATTGTATTGTGTCGTTGTGTCGTATGTTATAATGTATTGTATCGTATTTAAGTATCGTATCGTGACATAAGTAACGTATATTGGCTAATATATTGTAGTGTGTTTTTGTAGTATATGCATAGTGTAGGTGTTGTATGGGTTTCTATAATTGTTTATTACAGCATGTATTTATTTTGTATTGTATGGTCCTAGTCAATCTGATTGCTATTGCGAGATTTGTCGTCTTTCAAAATCCTCCGTATACCTTCAGGAAGGACGGATTATCTTTTGGACTTACTTGTAGTTTTGAATGATATAAGGAAATCGATTTGTAAATTTTATATAATAACTTGAATTTTTTTTTTCCAGATAGAATTTTCAAACAGTCAAATTTTTTTTCTTTTGCCCCAAAATATCTTATTTTGGCTCATAATTCGTTGCAATTGTTGATTATAATTAATTTGAAATGCATATTTACTGGATGTTCTCTTGTTCTTTGTAAGCTTTGTTTTAATAAATTAATTAATTAATTTTTTAAAATTTCAACTAGCAATCACCTAGCACTATGCAGGTCAATTTTCCTTTATAAATAGTTTCTTTTTTATAGGTATATCTTTGAGGAAGACTTTTCCTTGTATCTTTCCTTACTGTTTCTTAGAAAAGCCGAGATATGAGTCCAAAATTTCAATACTATGACATTTATTATAATAGGGCGAATAATATATAAGGAAGTGAGAGTATAGGGAAAGTTTCCAAAAAACCTGAATTCTTAGCTGAATAAAATGATGACACCTCAATAAGAATCGTTTGCGCGAGAATAGCTTACGCTCTCGACCTCCCCTCCCCCAGACACACAATCATATACTAGCACAGGAACACGCAGCTTCTTAATATCCACAATAAAAAAAATTCTCAATCCCCTAGCACACCACAAAATTCGCGCAGAAATGAGGGTTGAGGTAGGGAGGTTGATCACTATAGAGTAGTTATCGCTAATGAAGGAGTGTTTCCTCCTTTCATATTGGTCGAGGAAAATGTTTTCTGTTTCCAAGAGCAATGTTGCTTTTGAAGCAATAATGTTCTTGTTTTATCGTCCGCTAGAAACTTTAGAGCTTACAAATGATCAGTAGTATGTCGTATTTCAGAAAATTCGTTACCACTTCGTCTCATTGTTAAAGTGAGTAAATTTATCTCTTTTATTTAGCATACTGTGTTGATGTGAGTCACACAATCTCTTTTAAAGATCTCTGTCTCGTCATGACCGACAACAGCCAAAATTTCAGATGAAAAAATATGCATGAGACCCAACATAGTTAAAAAGAGGTACGAATTAAAATTAAAATTAAGTTTCTTTATTAGAACTATTCTATTTACAGGTATGTACAGTAGCCGTTAAGCTATTAACGATGCATAAGGGTTGGTAGGCATGCATGCGACTAGCCGCTGATCTAAAACAAAATCGTCTCAGCCTCCTCACGCTGACCAAACGCTCGTGTTGGCCTCTGCTCGTCTGTCTCCCCTCTGGCAGGTCCGTCCAGCTTTTTCTCAAAGTCCCGTTCTGCATCCGGTTTCTATTCCCCTCCACGGGGGTTGGGTTTCACTTCCGGCCACCGGGCGCCTTGGGGGTCTTGTCTTTGTAGAGCTGGCCACCATTCAGAGCTGGCTATCATTCCTTCCATTCAGTCCCAGCCTCTGAAAAATTCTATGATAAATAGCAGCGGCTAGTTCTCTGCCGATCCATGTCGTCGTATTTCCGGGAAAAGATCGGTCCGGCCCCTGGGTTCTGAAATTAACGATTTCTCCCTAGAATGAAAAAGAGCTATTATCTGGTCTTTTCAATTGGAAGTCACCTTGACCCTTGGAATGCTGGTTTCCAAGTCTCAGCAATCATCTTCGTGCAATATCGTCCCGAGAACGTTACGATAAAAATGGAATGTTGCCGACATTACATCTCCTTGGAAGTCATAAATCTCTTATTTCATCTTAATGAAAAATAAGAGAGTTGTTTATCATCAGGGGAAAACATTAGGCATCATTTGGGGTAATTTTTTCATTGGAGCTTCATATCCATAAAACAAAACTGAAAACCATTTACCCAAAATATTTAGCAATAAACTTTAATTTCACTCTTTTCTAAAAAACTTTTTTTTGTTTCGAACGATATTTTAATAACAATATATGATTGTAAACATAAACATTGTCAAAAATGCATAAGACATAAAACTGCTTTCACATTTGTAAGAGCTTAAACAGGTTCGTAAGAATTCGGTAGTATTGTCTATTCCGACGAATTTTGTTTGTTATTGGCAGTGCTCGGTTAATTGACAATCCCAGGAAACAATGTGTGACTTAACTCCTAAATCTCTTTCTTCGAAATGCACACAAGCAAATGCACTCAGCCCTTTATCCGGCTTTGAAATCTATTACACGTAGAGTCGTTTCTTACAGTTAGCTTTTTCCTAGACTACTAAAATGAAAGAATAACTTGTGCATGTTGTGATAATTAAATAATTCATCTAGTTACATAATAAAGTGATGATCAATTAGATTTTTATCAAAAAAATACACAGTCCGCCATATTGTCAGTCATAATAAAAGATAATACTCTACTTGAGCAATTCATGTTTCTCCTGAAATCAAGAATAACAATTTCGTGAGCGTGACGCCCGAGTTTCAGACACGCGTCTGTCGTAAAATTTATTATGGCAGGATATTTGTTTGAATGTCTATTTGGTTATTTTTACCTTTTATTTATGTAATCAAAATGCAAAAAAAGAACTCTCACTGTTTTCTGCATGTCATGAATATACATAGTTTCTGATAGACTGATGAATGCTGAAAGAATACATAGCTGAAGCATAGCTGAAAGAATTATTCAAATCATTATTAAGCCTTTACAAATACACGCACACGCACACGCGCACACACACACACACACACACACATACAGTAAATTACTTAAATAGGAAACAAAGAATGAGTAAATAAATTTTAGGCGCTATGCTGCTCTCAAAAACATTTGCGATATAATAGACATTTAACATTAAAATAACCAAAGGGACAGATGCGACCATTTAATGTGTTATTAGAGTATTAAATGGCCGCATCTGTCCCTTTTGTTATTTTAATTTTAAATATCTATTATATATATATATATATATATACATCAGGGGTTTCCAACTTACAAGTGTCCAAGGGCCGCAATCGAAAACACCTGTCTAGTGGCGGGCCGCAATTTAATCAGGACCATACCCAGGATTTTTTTTCTTGAGGGGGGGGGGGATTTAGAGGATGTGCATAGTTTGTACTATGAAAATTTTAAAACTGCGAGGATGAACCTCCAACAATGACCTTGATTATAACTGGCCAACTTTCGTTAAATTACACAGACACACACAAAAAATGTGAAATAAGAAGTGGGTATTTTAACATCATTAATTGCATATTTAAAAAACTTCCATACTAAAATGATTTTAATTTTGTATCAAGTGTACAGCCATTTACATAAATCTTAAAAACTTCAAAAAGAGAAAAAAACTTACATAAAAGTACGCAAAATGTTCAGTGAGAGAATTGAGGTCTGTCTGCTGCAGCCACCAAAGCACGTATGTCCACCTCAAGCTCTGTTGCTGAGAGTCTCAGGAGATGGAGTAGAAAAGAATCTGTTAGGAGGCTTCTATTGTTGTTCTTAAAAAAATTCAACTCAGAAAATATACTTTCGAATCAGTACGTTCTCCCGAACATTGATGTAATTTTCTGCCCAAAGTCTCACAGAATTGGAAATCTTTCTTTTGTTATTAATTTAAAGAAATCTGCTCCCCTTTTTTCCCTCGCTTGAAAAAATGTATCCGCTTGTAGGTCGCATAGTTCAAGTTGAAGATTAGTTGGTTGATCTTCAATCTTTGAGTGAATAGGATTACTAAATAGTAGCATGCTATTTTTCAACGACTCAAAATCTTTAAATCTACTGTCAAATTCTTCTATGATTTCTTGGACATTTGCAGAAAATTCAGAGAAATCAAGGGTGTCATCATTTTCAATTTCTTCAGCTAACTTCCGACAGCTTGTAAAATGGACCAAATCGTTTTTCTTTAAGGCAACTTTGAAAATTTTTAATTTATTTTGAAACCCATTTATGTGGCCCATCAAATTTGACGTCAGCTTGTTAATTCCCTGGAGATTTAGATTCAGTTCATTAAGATGAGTGGTGATGTCGGTGAACAAAGCCAATTCTTTTAAGAAATCTACACTTTGAAGCTCTTCTTCCAGTTGTGTAATGTCTGTTGAAACAAACTTGTTCAGGAATTCTTAGATGTGTTTTCTTATGCCAAAGAGTCTCTTGAGACACTTTCCAGCACTCAACCATCTTACATGATTGTAGAGCAGCAAATCCCCATATTCTGCTTCCATTTCCTCCAAAAAAACTGCTTTAGCTGCCTATGTAAAATTGCACGATTTAAGCCAGGACTCCACTTCACAAGAAACAGAAAACAGAACAGAAAACGGAATTGTTTTCTGTTTTCCGTTTCTGCTGAGATTCCGTTCTTTCTGTACTCCACTTCACCAGACTCCGCTCAGACAGATTCCGCTCAGCTGGCGCCATCTGTCGTCGTTTTTTTTAATTGTTTTACATTGGCTGTGATTCGGACATAAAATACTTAAGCTCAAGAAAGTATGGAAAACGACACAGATTTTGCTATGGCGAGTTTGCACTTCCTAAGTCTGGTGTCTTTGATTAGAACCTCTGAAGCAAACAAAACGAAAACATCGATTCTGGGTACGAAAGAGTTTCCAAGAAAGGGAAAACATGGTATTCACAACACCTTAATTAGAGATCTTCGAACTACCGATCAGGAGTTCTGAAAAAAACAGTCTTGTTGAAAAAACAGTAGTGCATAACAAATAGTATGTAATAGAAATTTCGACAAAATATTACTGAGGGTTTTAGTTGTCATGTTTAGTGTATATCATCTCTATAACATTTGGATAGTTAAAAATATCAGACCTTTACAAAGTGACATCTTAGGATTACAGATCAGTTTGCACTAAATCCATTATCTGGTAATAGAAAATCATTATTCCAACAAATTATTCTAGTACAATTTACTGATTGACTTATTTAGCTTGCAGTTATGGAGGTGATGGTAGAAATGGGTAAGCCCCAACTTCATAAATAAACGCTTCCATGTCAAACCTAGACGCCATTGCTGTTTTGTGTTTCGTGGATCAAGACGCATTCCTATTGGCTGTCATACACGCGGAATCCGCGGACGGAAACAAAAAAGTTCAACATTTTCAACTCTGTTTTCCGCCGTCATTCTGCTGGGCAGAAACGGAAAAAACCGGAAGTGCGTAGATTTTCTCATTCTGTTTTCTGTTTCTGTCGCGTTTTCTGGTGAAGTGGAGTCCTTACACCTCTTATCATATTGATAACTTTTATCACAAGTTTGAAAACTTGATTTGGTTTCATTGACTTTCAACACAAAGCTCTCCGATGAATAATACAATGGATTGTCGGACGAGCTACTTCATTTTCTCTTACTAATCAAACCTGTCCACATTTTCCTCCTACCATTGCTGGTGCACCATCCGTCACAATTGCTGAACATTTATCAAAACCTCCGATTTTGTTAATTGCTTTTTTCACGCCTTCATAGATGTCCTTTCCTTTCGTGGTTTCAGTCATTTGACATATTTCCAATTATTCTTCCTTGGTAGCAAAATCTTCTTGAGTTACACGTATAAATATTAACAACTGACTTACATCTGTTTCGCCAGTGCTTTTTCATCGACGCAAAGTGAGAAATAGGTACTTTTTTTCAACTAAACCAATTAATGATTTTTCTACCTGCTCTCCCATATCAATAACTTTTCTCTGTAAAGTTTGGTTAGAAAGCGGCACTGAATCAAATTTCACGGCTAATTTAACATCCCCAAAAGCCGTTGCCATTTCAATAGCACATTTTTTACTAAATTGCCATCAGTAAATGGTTTTTTGCTTTAGCAAGCTCAAGAGAAACGGCATAAAAAGCATACAAAGCAGATGATTGACCGTACGATATTTTGGGAAAAAACCTGTCTGCTGTTTCACTTTCTTCTTCAGCTCTAAAATCAAACTAATTCGATCTTCTCCATACCTTCGATACTTTTCTTCATGGATTGAATAAAGTCTTTTCATATTGTATTCTTTAGGCACTGATACCACTTGCATGCAAACCAAACATTGAAACTTCCCATTATTATTCGTATTTAAGTAATTGCTTTCCCAACGATCATTGTAAGCTCTCTTTTCATTTTCAATCTTGCGTTTCTTTAAAATTCCACCCATACTTATAAAATTAATAATTAGAGAACATGCGCACAGTAACGTTTTTAAAGAAATCCCTATCTCGTAACTCGTGTCTTCTTGGTCACAAAAGAAATACAAACTTTCAGGAGAAGAGACTTGGGAGAACCCCTCACAGGACGAGTTTGTTTTATTTGAAGGTTGGAATGCAGCGATATGGGGTAGGTATCCTGGGGCTGCTTTAGTTCAGCTAAGTATCCTCTTGAAAACCCGTGCCCCCCCCCCCCTAAAGCCGGGGAAATGGACAGTCCATGAAGAAATGGGTGGTGATCACATAGCAGGGTCAAGTCTCTTCTCCTGGTGGGAACAATTGAGTCAGCAGGGTTGAAAGAAAACGGGTTATGGTCCTGGGTTAAAAATAAGTCATTGGGCGAGTTCTGGAACGTGTAACAACGAGGAAAGGGAGGAGGGGGGTATGAAATAGAACATGAGGGGACACAATACATATATATATATATATATATATATATATATATATATATATATATATATATATATATATATATATATATATATATATATATATATATTATTTATATATACGATAGTAAAAACATATGTTCTAACTGCTCGAGAAAAACATCGTTGTAGACAACAGTACTTGGAGCAAAGCATTTCCGAGGTTCCCGGGGAGCATCTGTATCCATAAACACTGCACGTTAAATGTAACATGAGGGGAATTTACGTGCCTCCTCAAATTGTTTGCAAATAATACTTGTAATATTTCGTGATGGAGCGTGGAAATTGGTTTACTACAACCTGGTTACTTGTGGAATTTGGCTGAACTTTGACTGAAAAGAATTTGGCTCTTCGAAGGTTGTATCAACGTATGACTCAATCAACATGTTTTCTCAGTGAGAAAGCCCGTACAGTAAGAGGAAATTTTAAAGAAGAAAGAACCGTTTTAGCATCGTCTAGGGTACTCAATACCCTTTGTCAGACATCTAAAATGCTCTGATTTGGATAACGTTGGACGATTAGACTATACCATGCTTACTATCTACCTGAAAGGTGAGCACATATTTCTAGAAGTTCAGTGCTCTCAGCAATATGGATTAAACTTACACAAGAGTTTAAAAAGAAATAAAAGGACTTATAATATTTATAATAACTTAAATATTTATTCTATTCTCAGGCTAAAGAGAATCTATGTAATACTAGAGAAAAATGCTATTCGTATGTCCCAATCTAGTAATATGAAATGTACATCTCTCGCAGCATGCATCTTAAATACTTACTTAATACAGTCTAAAAAATTTAGGACATAGGGGTTCTTACTCAAAAAAAAATTCCGGCTCAAGCGAAGCTGAATTTTTGTGTGGTGTTAAAACTTTGCTCTTTTAGTGTTTGGGATAATATAAAAGATGTCTCTGAGAAGTGTAAATTTCGTGTAAGTAATTATTTCAGTACATTGATTTTTTCTGAATCGAGTAAGGGATTTTTTCATATCGAGTAAGGGAAGAAGTTATATACGCTTCTTCCCTTACTCGAATTATCCCAGTTAGCTTGCCATTCCAATTTCTCTTGGTGTTCTATCTTTCTTTTTACTACTTTCCGATTATACTTATAATTGGTTTCAGCCTCTTCCAACTCCGTAGCCTATTCCAACTCCGTAGCCTCTTTGACTGCTTTATCTGCCTCTTCATTTCCCATTATACAAGTTTACACATATTGCAGTCGCATAATTATTTCACATAAACATAATTTTGTTCCAGTAATAGATACATTTCCAGGATCGAAAAAATAATCAAACATGCAATACCATTTTCTTAGCTATAATACGAAATTAAATTCTCAAAATATTATAATACAATATACATTGATACTAACTTATTTAAGCAAATATGTACAAAGCCGATCAAGGTACATGTTCATAACATTGGCATCGAAACATACCATTTTACCAATACATATAATTACCTATGTGATTATTTTCACAGTTAAAAGGTGTTCCGTACTTAATGCAGAATCCCTTTTTTTAAATACCTATAACAAATACATGCAGCTGGTTACAACTAAATTTGTTCACAAAATAATATGCAAAGAAATCTAAAACAGAAGGAAGAAGAAATATAAAATAAACAAATAAAGACAAATCAAAACAGCTCAACAAGAGACTGAGAAACCACGTGCGAAGATGGCATATACTGGTCCATAAGATCCCTCACAATATTCTTCATAGCTTTCTTACAGTAGTAGTCACAGAAGATCTTATACAGATCTCAATTCTCAATCCTCTTGGTAAATATCTTCTAATGATGTTATAATTGTCACATTCGAATAATCAGTGCTTGACCGTTTGAATGGCCCCACATGGGCTTTCATCGTCCTTCCTATGGAAGCGCTTTTGGTAAGCGCCAAAGCACCCATGTTCAGTAATGGCTTGATTGATAATAAAATCTCCATAGAATCTGCTTTCACTAACATATTTAAGACATATTCACTAACATATCGAGTAAGGGAAGAAGTTATATACGCTTCTTCCCTTACTCGAATTATCCCAGTTAGCTTGCCATTCCAATTTCTCTTGGTGTTCTATCTTTCTTTTTACTACTTTCCGATTATACTTATAATTGGTTTCAGCCTCTTCCAACTCCGTAGCCTATTCCAACTCCGTAACCTCTTTGACTGCTTTATCTGCCTCTTCATTTCCCATTATACCGACGTGCGCTTTGACCCAATGAAAGTTTAATTTAAAATTTTCTCTACTAATGATACTTTTAATTTTTTCCACCTCAGCCCCTTTATAATACTAATAACAAGTGCCTAATGCCTCCAGGGCGCTTCTAGAATCAGTATACACGTCGCTTTCCCTCAAACTTCTGTCCTTCATAATCTCCAGCACTTTCTGAATAGCCCGCACCTCCGCTAAATACGAGTTACCGCCAATAATTATTTCTCTATAAACTTCTATCCGTTCTTCTTTATAATAGTAAACAACGCCCGAGCCTACTCTGTCATGAATTTTCGACCCGTCTGTGTAAAAAACATGGTCCAAAATCAGCTTAGCATCTAACGTCCATTTAATTTTTATTATGTCTTCTATATTCTTTATCTGTTTAATACTGATTTCACAATTGGCACTGTTAAATTCCTCATTTCCAATCATGATCTCTTTACTTTCTTCAAATAGCTCATTCAGCTGCTTATTTCCTTTAGCCTTAATATCAAGTGGGACACAGCCCGCCAGTACATTTAAGGCATCGGTTGCAACCGTAAAATAGCACTTTGTAATAGCTATCAATGAGGGTCTCTGCGCTTGCCTGATTTTAATTTTAAATTTATTTTGGTCTGTGAACCACACTTCTGAGGCATAGAATAATATTTTTTCTATGACTATTCTGTAAATTTCCTTAATGATTTCAGGTTTCAATCCCCACGCCTTTTTCACCAAGTGCACCAGTTTATACAGAATTTTAATTGACTTCTCTTTGACCGCCTCAAGATGTTGAAGAAAATTCAGTTTATAGTCTAAGATTACACCTAGATATTTCATTTCCTTTTTATATTTAATGCTTTCATTCTCTGTCCTAATAGGCGGCTTTCTGCTAATATTCCCTTTACATGCTACGATCGTATAGCAGCACTATCTATGCTGTACTGCAGCTTGTGTTTCCTTGCCCATTCTTCAAAGTTATAAAGCACTACTTTAGCCAATTCAGTGAACTTATACGCAACTGTGCTCTTGATCAGTATCATCACACCGTCAGCATAGGCCTGTATATGGTAATGGTTTTGCTCTTTTCGCATTTCTAACAGCTCGTAAATAGTGATCAGCCACAGCATAGGCCCCAAGGACGAACCCTGTGGCACACAAACATTATAGGCATGATCTCTCTTCTTCATAATCACCTTTCTTTCATCTAAAAATTTAATTATCATCTTTCTCAAAGACGTATTTATCTTCAAATTCTTAAGGGCATCCTTTATACTCTTTTTCCTAATGGAGTTAAATACATTTTTAAAATCCAGCGATATTAAACAAGTATGATGACCATTATTTTTATTCTACTTCACAATCTTCATAATATTGTTCAATGCACTAATTGTGCTGCTCCCTCTCCTAATACCATACTGTTCATTCGATAGCTAATTTTCCTTTTCCAGATCGATCACGAGTCTATTGGTTAGTGTCTTGTCAAATAGCTTACCCATTACGGGCAACAAAATGAAATCGGCCGATATGCGTTCGGGAGCTTCAGATTTTTCCCTTCCTTCGGGAAGTATAATATTCTGGCCCGTTTCCATTCTCTAGGAAAATAACCAGCGTCGAGGCACCTATTATAAATACTATATAAGATCTTATCATCAGCTCTATGTATCTCCTTTATAATACTATGCGTAATCCCATCATGGCCCGGCGCCTTGTTAGAGGCCATATTTTCTATGTTATATTCGATCTCCATTTTAGTTATCTCAGCAATTTCCCCAGTTTCTTCAGCTCTCTCCTCAAATTCGATCTCTTCTTGATACCTCGCCAACTCCTTCTCAATATCTTCTTCATCTTCTCTTAAAACACCATCTTCCCCCATGATCATTTCCAGCGCATTTTGTCTTTTCTCTTTTATAATGTTTTTTATTGAGCCAGAAGTGTCCTTAACTGTTAGGCTATTCAAGAATTCCTCAAACTTACTCTTTTTAGCCTTACTCATCAGCTTTGTATATTTAGCTCTGATTTCCTTAAATTTCAATCTTAATTTATTTATTTCAAAAGTATCTACTTCTTTTTGATATCGTCTCCTATCTGCTCTGGTTTTCCTCCTTTCTATCGTGAGTTCATCTGTCCACCAACAGGCCATGTGATATCTTTTCCTAATATTCTTTTTACTGTGCTGCTTACATAAATCTATTATAACTGTATTTTGTTTCCCAATGCATTCATCAATATCCCAGTCTGCCATTTTACTTTTAAACTCTTTTAAACTCTCTCTTAACTCCACTCTAAATTGAATCCATCTCAAATTTTTAATCTCCCACCTAGGGCTGTCAATTTTCCGCTCTGTAATATCTCTCAATTCTACTTCAAAGTTAATTGCGTTATGATCTGTGCAAGTATAATCATCTATGACTTTCCAATCCTTGACATGCTCTTCTTTAATTCCGACTGTTATGGTTAAATCAGGCCAGCCAATACCAAACGGCCCAACATACGTCGGGATACTGTTTCGATCATTTCTAATGATGCCGTTATATTAAATTGCCATCTCTATGACAGCAAGTCCCCTTATATTAGTTTTGCGCTGTCCCCAGACTGTAGACCTAGCGTTGAAGTCACCCATAATAATTATTTTGCCATCTTTATATTTTTCTAAAATGCTACCCAGCTGGCTCCACTGAGGTTCCATTCTTTCAAGGTTACCATCTGAGGGAGGCAAACAAATAGAGATAAAAATAATTGTTTCTTCGCCGTGAGCCTGCAGCCAGAGTTGTTACTCATTTAGCACCACCCAGGAGGCACGTGTGATTTAAGGATATCACGGACGCGAGCAACATTACCTCCCAAAAAATAATGTTGGGATGTAATGTCATAAATCCCGTACAGAAGCACTGGCACATTTCAGACTGAAAACAGGCCACGACTGTCTAGCAGAACATTTAAACCGAATTGGTATCCTAACCAAAAGTGAATGCCAGATCTGCAGGGCTGGCAATATGAATGCAGATCATTTACTTACATGCCCAGGACTTGTTCCGGAAGCCCAAAAAAGTGAGAACTTTACCAAATTATACTGGGACGCTAGAGATATGATGAACTTTCTATGAACTTTTAACACCTTTTATCTGACTTTGTTCACTGTTGTGCTTTATGCATCTGTTCAATGCTTAGTTCTTTGCTGTTTGTGTTGCCTGTAAATATGGATTAATTTTCCAAATAAAGCCATAGGTTTTAAAAAAATAAATAATAATAATAATTGTTTCACCTCTTATTATGACTTTTATCGCTACATTATATTCCGTCGTTAATATGTTAATATACTTATAACTTCTTTTGATAACCAAATCCGCTTTTGGTTCTTGCTTTTTATATATGCATTGGTACCTATTTGGAAAGCCGACCATCTCGTGGTTTTCACCTCTTTTAAAATACGGTTCGTTGATTGAAATAAAATCAGAGTCCACCGTACTTGTGATCTCCATGACTGCTGCAATCGAATTGTTTAAATTTAAATGGAGACATTTAAAAGAAGGGCCAGAAGACCTATCCATAATCAGTCCTGTTTTTAATCCACTCTACCTCCGTGCGAAAGACACTGCATGTATTATCGGTAGGCACATGTTGAGTTTCAACTTGTACTTTATTTCTTACATTCATGAAACAACAATTCGAGCATTTTGTAGGTTCCTTACAGGTGTCCCCGTGATACTTTCCTCCACAATTTCGACATATCTTTTCGTTCTTACAAAACTTCGCCAGATGTCCTATTCTCCAGCATTTAAAACACACTTTTGGTTTTACATATTCATTTATTGAATACCAATTCCAACCAATTTTTATTTTCTTACTTTTCATTATATTTTTAAACGCTTCTCCATTCATACTAATTATAATATTCTCTCCCTGTCTTGCTTTAAATTTTGTTATCATCTGAACATCCCCGTCCTTTAGCTCTTCATTCTGTGACACTATCAGTTTTCTTAATTCTTCGTCTCCCTTTTCTTCCATGACGCCATATATAAGAGCCTGAGGCTTACGTTTTCTAGGATTTTCTATCTTAAAATTTTCTCTTAGAGCGTCTATTCTTTTAAATTCATCCATTTAAATTCATCCATTTAGAAATCAGTAAATGCTTTCTGTTATTTTCTAGTTTTACTGATACCCTTTCTAATGTTCGTAATTATTACTTTTTTTCCACTCTAATTCTAAACTAGCAATTGAACTTCCTTTACACAAATTAATGTATTTTGACCTGAGTTAGAGAATATTTTCAATATTTAGTGACAATGCAAATTAAAAGTGATATTTATAATACCATGATTACGAGTAGAAAACTGTGTACACTATATTTAGATAAATTTATTTTTCGACAAATTTATTTTCAGTTTTTTACAGATGTCAAGTAATGGACATTGAGACGGGCTCTGTAAATGAAAAGTTCTATAATTAGGATACGAAGAATCTGATATATTGAAGGTCATGGAACTTTTTACTTATCATGTACACATAGGCCAGATATAGGATTTCTAAGATATGAAAGAGCTTTTAAACGTATTAACGAAAAAAAAATCACTCCATGTAAACAATCTTTCATGCCAGTTTTTTTTGGCGTCAGGAGTACTCTGTTAAATCAGTTATAAAATTCAAAACTCGATGTTGAAAATATTTTGCAACGTAAATCTTTTTCTAAATCGCATCGTAGTAAAATATTCGTACCTGTTTTTATTTGTTTCGTACAGCGTTTAGTTAATAAGCATATCACTCTGATATACTTACTATAACTTATTTTGTAATTTGGTATTACATGAAAATTTAAAATTAACTTTACTTGTACATATACAAAATTGAATGTTGTGAAAGATGATTTATAAGCTGAATTTAAGAGTTTCATCACAGATCAATTAAACGATTTTTTTCTTTTCTACCGTTGAAAAGGAATCCAGTAAACACGTCTTCTGTAATAGAAATGGGTCTGGTTACGAGATAGGACGTAGTCCTAATTCTCGAAAAAATACGCCCCAAGATCTCAAATGAAACCCTAACAATGTGGTTGACAAAACAGAATAATAAACTCAAGTTCTTCCGCTAATTTTTGTATAAGCGGAAAGAATGGCTGTTGTTCATTTACAACATGTTTTGTTGAGGACATGCAGACTGGAAACTACTTTTTTAAGGCTTTAATTTTTTCCTAATCCACGGAAAGGGTTATTTATTTTCTCTACAGGCTTTCACGTAGCTCACTCAGCCGCCGAAATCTTTGTGGGTCTTGCACTTCCATTTGGATTTATTTAACCATTTTTATCAATCCAAGAACAATTCAACAGGCTTTAAGTTTAATCGCATAAAAATTCCGCACTTTTTTATTAAGTGCATGTCTAATATACATTGGTGTTCAAAATTCAGAATATTTGTACATTTTGGGGAATTTCTGGAAAACTAATGAATACATGAAATTTCGTATGGATACACAGTTATATAAGAGAAAAAAGCAATACTATACAACAGTCGTGGTATCCACTCATAATCGTCATTTAGGCTCCAAAACCCACTTGCACGATCGAACATAAAATGACTCTAATATGGTGTATGCTCCCATCTCACAGTCATACAGCTCTCACAGCGCTATGCCATACTGGAAACGAGACAGTTGATGGGTCCGTTTGACAGTCGGTTCCACACCTGCCGCAGCGCAGTCTTCAGCTCCTGGATGGTTCTCGGAGCGGGAAGTGGAGCTGCAATTGCCATCCCAAGAGCGTCCCAGTCATGTTCAATAGGGTTTAGGTCGGGAGATCTGGCTAGCTAATCCCGGCGATTATCCTCATTTTCAAGATAATAGTTGACCAAGTGATCCCTATGGAGACGAGCGTTGTCGTCCATAAAATTGAACCGAAGGTCAACTGCGTCCCTGAAGATGTGAACCTAGGGCTGTAAGATCTCTTCTCTATACTTCTAAACAGTCAGGGGGGCCTCTGTTAAACACCTGTGCAGCCGTCTACCCAGACCATGACACCTGCGTGACCATAGCGGTCCATTTCTTGGGTGTTGGAGGAAAGATGTCGAGTCTCAAGTTCTCTCCAGGTGAAGGTACGTCGAGAATCAGTGTCCAGTCTAAAACGCGACTCGTCTGTGAAGAGAACGTTACCCCACTGAAGTCTAGTCCAAGACTGATGTTATCTGCACCACGCTAAAGGGCCGTACATTTCTCACCGTGTTTCACAGAGGATCTCTGACTGGTGAGAGGTATAGGGATGCAATCTTACAGTCCTATGTTAAACTTTTTAGGGGAGCAGTTGGTCTTCGGTTCATTTTCATGGATAATAACGCTTGTCCACTCACCTGGTCAACGATTATCTTGAAAGTGAGAATTTTCGCCGGATGGATTAGCCAAGACTGAACATGTCTGGGACTATCTTGGGAGGGCAATCGCAGCTGGCCATCCTGCTCCGAGAACCATCCAGGAGCTGAAAACTGCGTTGCTGCAGGAGTGGAACTGACTGCCACAGGGGACCATCAACTGCCTCGTTTCCAGTATGACATCACGCTGTGATGTGAGAGTATAACATAACAGAGCGGTCAGTCATCGAGCAGTCATAGCAGTAGTCTCTCACATTCATCGAGCTGTATGACTGTGGGAGGGAACAATACCTCATATTTCAGTCAATTTAAGTTCGATCTTGCAGTGTGGGATATGGATATTCTTGCGTTGATGAGCCTAACTGACAATCATGAGTGTGTACCATGACTATTGTATGATATAACTTTTTTCTATTTTATAACTGTGTATCCATACTAAATTTCATTAAAATCTGTTCACTAGTTTTCCAGAAATTCGATGAAATGTACAAATATTCTTAGTTTTGAACAAAAGTGGGGTTTGGAGTTATACTCCAAACTATCTCCATGCGTTAAACTACGAACACTTATGCAAAACATGGCTTAAATATAGAAGATTAGAAGATATAGAGAATGGTCATACGCATCCAATTAAACTGGTGGTTGTGTCATAAGAAGGTAAATTGTCTCGGTTATATGGCAGACACTTAAAAAAGGAATATTTCCTAATCAAGTAATGTAACTACGTGTGAGACATAAAGATATGGAAAATTTTTCAAGCAAGAAAATATGAAATCTCCCCCCTTGTTTCGTGCATTTGTTATACTTCCAATTTTTCATAGAGAGCTCGTCGCATAACCCTCGGAAGTCGAGCAAATTTGTCTGGGGTCTTGCGTGCAACAATTTGGATACCGCTGTAGTGTATTTCTTTACTCTTCAGAAAGATATGATTTTCGTCGAAATAAACATGTGAACTAAGAATTTATGAAATGATGTACTTTATTGAACATTATTTTGATCCAAATATTTTTCGTTTGAAAAAACATATAAAAGTAACAACTATTAATTTAAAACGCTTGTCTATTTTGTGTTAGTTCTTTCTCTAATTATTTTAGAGGCTCTCCAGTTGTTATCTTATGTTAGATATACTTTTAGATTATTTTAAGTTAGATATATGTTGGCTCTTGAACGCGGGGGAAATCGTTCAGA
The DNA here is from genome assembly GCA_907164885.2 of Dolomedes plantarius. Lineage (NCBI taxonomy): Eukaryota > Metazoa > Arthropoda > Arachnida > Araneae > Dolomedidae > Dolomedes > Dolomedes plantarius. The sequence goes on from OU015496.1 coordinate 49,492,899, forward strand.
CAGTTCTAAAAGTTAAGCGAGTTTCATGGTTAGTTTTGAATACGCTGATATTGTGGATATTAAATAAGGATAGTTCTATCCTTACTTAGTGAGGTTTTAATTTATTGTTTAGTTTGTGAGCAATGAATTAAAGGTCTGATTTGAAGAGAGTGTCATTTGTAGAAAACATTTTTCTGTGTGATTGGTTAGATGCCCCAAACAATAAATTATTTTATTATCAATAAATAATTATTTCATTCTTCATTCATTATTTCAATGTAAAAGAACAGTACGAAAATATAATCTAAATTTTATAAATATTTTTTAAATATACACAATACATAAAGGATTCAAAAGTTCAGACAAGTCAAAAAGTTTAATTTTCTTTGCAATAAATACAATGTGTATCTTAAAACTTTAAAATTAATTTGAAATAAATATCTCAAAACATCCTAAAAACATATTTTATTAGTAACGAATGCAGCACCACATCTTTTAAACATCATTAGAGCATTCATAATAATACAGATCTGCGTAATCCTCACTTGTGTGCATAATGAGGCTACTTTTGCGGTAGGCAAAGCTCAATAACTTAAATTCCCAATTTCGTTGAAATGTTCAGTCTTTATAAATGTTCAGTTATTCGGTCTTCAATCTAATGCAGCCTTGTCTAGTGAAGTGTGATTTCTGCAACCTCTTGCCCTTGTCAATTCTTGATAAAAATGTTTTCCGAGGAGTTCCGATGGGAGGTCGGTTGCAAACACTTCCGTCCGGTGGGTTGCAAACGTCTAACCACCACCTTGCCCTCCCGATGTTGGTGGAGAAAAGCTCGGTGGCGTTTGGGTTGATGCTAGGATGTAGTTGATTGATAGATAGTGTAGAAAATAAGACAGCGAAAGGAAGATGGTGTAGATGAAAATCTTTCGGTTTCAGTGGAAGAATCAAATTGGCGTCCTTTTGCTCGATAGATGGAAGATAGTAAATTGTTGATAGTGCCACGTGTTGGTATTAGTAGCACGGGAATGGTGGGTGGAAACGTCCATAATGAGGCAATTATGTCACAGTCCAGAAAAAAAAGAGTCAAAATCGAGAGGTTGAGAGCACTAAAAGATGGTAAAAGTTATGCTCTCTAAGTCATGGATAGGTTAATAAAAGTCCTTTCCGGGTGATTTAACAAACGACGAGTGTTTTCTTATCGGGTGAATATGGCAAAGATATTTCTTCTTTGGCTTTGACGCTCCGATTCCCTAAAAGAGAAAAAAACTCCAGTAAGTTTTTTTACATCCGTACTGTTAATTTTTATATAGAAAATACTTTAAATCATTAAAAATAAATTGTAGTCTTAGATAATAAGCATGTCCAAAGAAGGATTTAATGAACAGGTAATCAAGCAGGTTCAAGGGAAGGGGGGCAAGGGTTGCAGTTTCTCCGTGAGGATGGGTCAATGTCGTATGAACAAAGTACTTGTCGCGTTGAAAAAAAAATTCATGGGGAAAGTTGGGAAAAAAAGATATATATATATATACATTAACTAGCTCCACTTCAATACGGTAAGAAAATGGTAGTTAAATAAGGACGATACTTACACTTGCTTCCGGAAATAGAAGATTTGCAAGGTGGTCATGTTAGCTGTTTGGAGCCAAATATCCAAACGTTTCTGTGATTTCTTGTTGAGAGAACGCCAGACGACGCATTTCCGATCGAAATCAGCCATGTAGGGCTCGAAGCTGGACAGGTCAGCTTCTTCACTCATGAGCCGGTCCCAGTTCTGCTGGACCATTTTCTGTTTAATATCCAGCCATTGTCGGGCCCTCATACATTGGGCCGGACTTTCATTCCTCACTTTCATGCGACGTCGAAGCACCTTTCCGATAGTCATGCAGAAATTCATCATGCTGCGAATGGAAAATTTAACTTATAAGTCTCATGTTCAGAATCAAAATATAACCTTTAGAAACGGTAGATGTTTGTTTCCTGCCACCCTGTATAACCTTGTAATTTATATGGTACTTCGTATCCCAGTCTTTATTACAATGAAATCCGAGGTAGCTTAGTGGTTGCGCGTCGGGCTTCGGACTGGGTGCGCTCAGTTCGAATCGCGACGAATGCTATTGAATACCTTCGTGTCTAGGCGGGATCTGAGCACGCTAAATCCGTAGCCCAGAAAGCCCTTCTATGATGTCAGTGGGAGGGAGAAGATACAGGTCCCCTCCTGGGTGTGTTCTGTAAAAATGGAGGTGGCACCAGAGGGACGTTGCCACTATACAGTCCCCCCCCCCCCCCATTGAAAGCAACCAATGATTCCCGCGGATTTGAAAGCATCGTATCATTATCAAACTGAAACTTCCCTTTCAATGAACATTCTTTTTTCCTTCGCCATAGGCGTTATTCTTATTTTTCATTGGCTAGCTTTTCCACAGATCATCTTCTATTGGCTGCTCCAAAAGCTCCCTCATTTAATTACTCGTTTCTAGGAGAACAAAAACAACATTCAAAATATAGGAAGAACTATTAATTTAAAACGCTTGACTATCTTGTTTTGGTTCTTTCTCTAATTATTTTAGAGGTTCTCCAGTTGTTCTATTATGTTAGATATATTTTCACTAATTCCAGTTGTTATATTATGTTAGATATCTTTTAACTAATTCCAGTTGGTGTATTATGTTAGATATCTTTTCACTAATGCTTCTGTCAACAAACTTCATTAATATTTGAAACATACTTTTGTATCGCTTAGTTTTAGCCATCCTACTGTCGTTATCTTCTTTAAAGTCGTTCTAAGAACTTTCCTCTGAGTGCAAGGATGTGATATTCTTCACCTCTTCTAAGTTTCCATCCGCACGTCAGCCTCATCCATCGCAAGTTCCCTGGTTCACTTGGTAGACGAAAGTTTGAGGATGATCTGACGTCTTCCGTCACTTGGTGTTTAGTTTTACTTTTTCTCTGGATAAAAATTTATTTTTCATCAATTTGGAGATTTATAAGTTTTTACGGCAGCTTGAAAGCATAGCTTAAGTCTTATTGCATCATCGAGTGTTTTTTCGAGCGTGGGTTGACCTCTTCCGTGTTCTGTGTTCGGACTTGTGAGGTCCTATTATATGGAAACTGAATGAACAAGATTCTTCTGTAAACAGAAATTCTAAAACATACATTTAGAAATATAAATCAATACATATGTATATATATATATATATATATATATATATATATATGTCGGCTAATTCTTAGGGGCCCTAAGAGAGCTCCAGCGATAATTTTACACACTTTTAAGTCCAGAAAAAATCAGTAATGACCTTGCTTAGAGTAAACGGAAAATTCTTCTAGCATTATTAGACAAATTATCAACATTTTAACTCCTTATCCCACATTATTTTGCCAATTTAATGAGAATTTAACTTAAATTTTAAGAAAGAGACTTTTATCCGTTGATTGACCATTCAAAAATCACTTACCTTGGCATGGTCAAAAGTTTTTGGTCCCTTTACATATTTGGACGTGAGACTTTATAGACATCCATATTTGACTACTTAAATGCGTTATCAATATTGACGATTGCTTGCATACGGCATCATTGAGGTGAGCTACACTGCGCCCAACCTTCAATTCATTGTATTCTAACTTTATATTAGGTAAGTACTTTCCATGTAATACTGCAGTTTTTTTTCGGACAAGTGCATAGCCGTGAGGAGTGGTTTTTACACGAACTTCACTGATAAATAATTGCATTCTAAGGAGGCGGAAATTCAACACTTCATTTGAAAGTGCTAAATTTGTATGAGAAATTGTGAGGATTGTAAAAATGCTTATAGGTGATGGATATATTAGAAAAGGAAGTTTAAAAAAATAAAGCATATTAAAACTAAACATGTTTTTTTTTTCTTCTAAGGAAACGAAATATAGGAAATGGGCTAAACTGAATTAATTGGTTGTCTGTCATCCAACTGACAAAATAATCTTAACCACGAATTTTTTTTCTTGACAAAAAATTTCAGGGTGCGATTATGATCTAGCACACATCTTCTTTGCCATGCCTATAAACGTTGTTTCTTTCTTCTTCTTGTTATTTTATTGATAATATTACCTCTAGAGCTAGGCGTTCTTGTTTTAGATATGTTTTAACGCAACAATACTTAGCATGAATATATCAAAACCTACTGAAATCGCTCTTTGCTCTCGGGATTTATTCCTATACGTTTTTACTGCAACATCATATAAATAAAAAGGGGAATTTTTAAAAATCTGAACTCTTAAAACTTATGAAATAACGAAATCTAGACGGTCAACGGCCTTGTGATGTTTAAAGCTATTCAAGAAAATTCGGTCTATAATGAAAGAAAAAAAATGTATTTTAGTCGTAAAGATGCGCCACAGTGTAATCTTTTTTGACTGGTAAAACGTCAATGAGCGGGGCTCATCAATCAAAACATATCTCAGTCTTTCAACGAGTAAGAGTTGATTAATCGCAAATTATTCGATTAAGATCTATTGCCACATCTTGGTGTTTAGTAAGATTTTGATTAGATCCTTTATTTCCTGTTCTCTGTTGTTGACAAGATGTAAATAAGAAGACGTGTGCAGTGCCAAAGGATGAATTTATTTATATACTTCGCTATGATTATTTAATTAACAGTGTGAATAATTTATGCTTTATATTATTCCTTATGTGACAGACCAAGTTTAATGACATTACTATTCATTAATTTTAACATCTTAGCTGTAATGCGTGAAAAATGAAATCCAACATCTTTTTAAAAAATGTCAAAAAATGAATTTGTTAAGATTTTATTGATTCAGATGGATTAACTCTTAAGTTTAGGAATTCCTGCTCCAGTGTTATTCCTGGCGGACGTTTGAAGCAAATTTATCTAACATTTTGGCTTAGTGTCAATCACTGATTTGCCATTGTAGGAAGCTCAGCTTCATATTTCGAGACGGATGTCTTATACTGCTATCCCGGTAATGTGAGCAAACATTAATTTTGCACTCCTTTTACCCCGGTGACCTGAACCTGTTGTTGAAGCCATTCTGAAAAATCCGTTACTGAAGAATGACATACTTTGGGACTGTTCTGTATTTTGAATTCATATAAAAACAACTGTAATTCCAAAAGTAAAACCGTCCCACCCAAAAGTAAGTTTGGCTGAAAACGCATGATTGCTACGCGCAGTCTTGCACGCATCAGAAAGTCCCGCAGATTCAGTAATTAATTTAGAGTTGTTGTAACCTAATTAGTACTTACTCCCTCAGGAGTAAGACTAGGTCTCCAACTCATACTCATGGACAAGTCCATTTTCCAGCTCGAGCACATGGAGGTGGGGACAACCGACGCTGATCACAATCATACTACAACTCCAATAGAGGATACAAGTCCCCTAACAGAGTCATTATTGTTCCTGCCATTTACTGCACTTTTATGAATTTCATAACTATTGAAACTGAGTGCTGCTGAATTAGAGTACGAATTATAGTCGTACTGTATTATTGTATCAAATTCCATAGTGGCGAAGACTCTGAGATCTCATCTCCGGTCCACCAGTGGCTGCAAATTGATCCAAGAACACCGTTAAAACATTTTCTTTAACGTCTCGTACCCCTCTAGAGGTAAGTACAGCGAAATTACTACCGAGTGTTAAAATGAGAGGATGCAGGCCCCGAAATTATGGTTAAAAGCATTAGCTGCGCACATCTAAATTTGTACCGAAAGTACATCCTGGAGGGCGCAAGCCAGAAATTCGCTCTGAACCCTACGAATATAATCGTACCGTATTATTGTATCAAATTCGATACACTGATACTTGAAAGAGTAGCAACTTAGGGAATTATCACTATACCTGATACCAATTTACCAAATTTTTTCTTATATCTAAATTATGTGAAGGATTATATGAAATACAAGAAGTGTTAAAGAGTCAACAAAATCACGATATAGAGCCTTATTGTCATAATTCACCTTACACAGATAATTTGATTTGCGATCAATGAAATTTTCTTCTAGAAGATTAGCAAGTTCCGGAAGCTCTCCTACTTAATTAGAGTCGAATGCAAATGTAGTGCCCATTGCACTGTGTTCCTTTGATGGTATAGGGACAATGAGATGCATACCATGATCAGTCATCTTTTAACAATGCACAACGAAAAATCTTTTCTTTTAAACATAATTATAAAGGAAAATTAAACGGATCTGGATAAGCCTACATCATTCCTCCATATCTCCGATCACACACTACGCATTTTGTATTTCTTCATTTCTATGAGACCGTCTATGATATGCTCTGGGAAGGAATCACAGTGCACGAACGTCGGAATCCGGCCAGCGTTATATTGTAAAGTGGAAAGAAAGACTATTAATTAATGGTAAAATGTTATAGACAACAAATTTAGAGATGTGAATATGTTATCACATTCATATTCCATTATTATTACATTCTTACTCATTGTTATCATTATATATATATATATATAATAGTAAATTTATATTTATGATAAAAAACACTCAACAAAAGTTTAGCAGTGTATAGATAATTAGAAATAATACCAAACATAAATCAATGTAGTACTTTCTACATTTTTTCATATAAAAGACAATAGAAGAACAGTGCACAGTTTATGAAGGAAACAAGAGATAAGAACAATGAGAATTTACGAACTTGTATTTATTAGACTTTTTTGCCTTTAAATATATTGACCACTTGCTCTTGAAAGTACATAACGTGCTCAGTGCTTTTGAGTTCTGTTTACAGATTTTTATCTGACGTCGCTATTTTTGAAAGAGCTCGGTCTGAAGTACAACGGCTTTACATAATATTTATCATATGATGAAGTCGATAAAAGACTTAAGTTTCTTGTTGATGTAATCTTTCAACTCAGGTTATTAGATTCTGAGCCCAGTAAATTTTAAATAGCGGGATGCATTCTCCATTGGACATAAAATTTATCTTAAAAATAAATGCTGAAAAACGTTTTGCGTTGCAGAAATAGAGCTTCAATAAAAAGCATTTACATAATTATTTCTCAACATAATAAAGTTTAGTCTAGCTGCGATCTAAGTTCAAAGTAATCGATGAATGTTCTGGAAGCTTTAATTTTTCTTTTTAAAGATATACATCTATCTTCAACCGATGATCTATCTTAGCGCTGATATTTATAGAGGAGTGATAGTATCTTACAATCAAAATTTTATTGCCAAACAAAACATTTCTCAAAATTCTGAGGAATAAATTTTATTGGTATTCTGTTATCCCTCAGCTACCCAAAGTTAAAAGACAGAAATAACATAAATGTAAAATATAAATAAGAATGTTTGAAATTTGAATATCTTTCGTTGTATAAAATCCTCCATACTAAGGCGCATTATCTGAAATATCTGTAAAATGTAATTTTATTAATGGGATGGTCTATATTTTAATCTCATATGTGTAATGTTAACACGATGACAAGTTTAAATAACGAGTAGTTTACAGAAGTTTTTTCCGGGAAGATGAAACATAATATATCTCTGTTAAATTCTGGCCTCGTCCTTCCCTGAGATAGAATTTTCCATATAACAGGTAAAAATTTATATATATTTTGTTGCATATATAAAAATACCGTCTATGCAATGTGTATCAAATCTTTGAGATGTCTTATTCAATAAAGTGTTTTGATCATGGATGTGAAGTCTTAGATAGATGAGACGTAAAATTGAAACAAGATTATTTGACACGTGCATTTTGTACTATTTAAGGATTTTGTAGCAAATTATTGAAAATATAACATCTAAATTAACTGAAAAATAGAGTTTTCTGTGCTACAGGTTAAAATATATATAATCCCGTAAAATACTTTCCATATCTATTACTTTTTCCTTTAAAATGCGTTACTTATATGTATAGATGGTTTAAGGATGGAACGCTGTGTCAATGAAAGTTATAATAGTGTATATATATATATATATATATATATATATATATATATATATATATATATATATATATATGTGTGTGTGTGTGTGTGTGTGTGTGTGTGTGTGTGTATGACGTGTTTTGAAGCACCACATCCATTCTTTACGATAAAATCCAGTCTGCAGCGTTGTGGTAAGGCACTTCAATACTTAAGAGACATACCATAATCATTTTCCATAAGTTTATTACTTCAGTTCACGGTGAAACTACTCTCCACTTTAACATAGAGCCTGGCTCTCGTCATCTCAAAACACGGAAACCTTCACTGTGTGTCCATCATAATCGATTGCATTCCCCGGTCAGCTTATTCTTTTCCCGCTACATCGAAATAACGCGCGCTAATCACATCTAGATTATTCGATACCCTTCAAGCTGAGCTCACCAAATTTCAACGTAGTCCTTTCCCGCCAATTTCCTCAAGGCTGCCCAATTCTATTAATAGCCCCCACGGCGTTCGCTGTCCGCACGCACACGCTTGTCTTATTAAACGGGAATAATACTGAGGCTTGACGCCTAAAAAATCAGATCTGCTCTGAAAGCCCCTACTTGACCCTTAAATTCTAATGTCACTAAAAAATCCGCACACATGCACACGCACACGCACACACACACACACACACACACACACACACACACACACACACACATATATATATATATATATATATATATATATATATATATATATATATATATATATATATATATATATATATATACAAATTCATTTTTGTAATGAATTTTTAAAATGCTTAGCTGAGCTGGAAAGCTAATGTTTTACACAAAAACAGTGAATGTTAATGCGATTACAGAAAGACCTCCTTTATTCAAAGAAATTCTATACTTACATGATCGGTATTTGTGTATTATGAAGTACTATCTGTTTCCTCGGCGTGGCCCAGGTATTTATTAATCTTAATTTTTTGCTACACAGGAAAAGGAATGAATTCTACCTATAGTGTAAAATCTGAATAATTTTATTTACAGGTATTTAAAAGTATATGTACTGTATACAAATGGTAAAGAAATATTACAAGTTCACTCTATTATTTAACTCCAAACTTGATCATAAACAACATTTTTAGTTTCCTATATTCGTCGCACTGACTCCGAATACAATGGATTCGACACTATTCTCATACATGTTGGACGTTTTATTTTCACGCCCTCTTCCCCTTCCCCCCTATGCTAATGGGAACAAAACTTGCACTTAAACGGCATCGGGACTGTCACTAATCATCACATCGACCCCCCCCCCCCGCCAATGCTGACTTGCACTTAAACGGCTTTGGGAGTGTCGCTATTCGTCGCAGCTACCCCGAAAACTATGGAATCGACACTAATCTCGGTTCTTTTGGACATTTTATTTTTCACCCTTTCTTCTCTCCTCTCCCCACTCAATGCTGACAGAGGCTTAACTTGCATATAAACGGCCCCGGAAGTACCCCTTCTTCCCCCCTCGCCTCCCCACAAATACTGATGAGGGGGGGGGGGTCTAACTTGCAGTAAAACGGCATCGGGAGTGTCACTATTCCTCTCAGCGAAACCAAAAGACTATGGATTCGACACTAATCTTGGTCATTTGGAGATTTTATATAATGGCGAAATAGAGGAGGAGAGGGTTATTGCTTGGAAGGGAAGTATTCTTTCAATTAAACACGAGTCCCTTGCACAGGGATTCTTCTTAGTTTCGAATGCGCTCATATTGTGGATATTAAAGAATGATAATTGTATCCTTACTTAGTCATTTTAAATTTATTGCTCTGATTGTGAACAACGAATTAAAGGTCTGATTTTAAGAGTGTGCCACTTGTAGATAACATTTTTCAGTCTGATTGGTTAGAAGCCCCAAACAAAAAGATATTTTTAATTCGATAAGTCATTTTTTCATTATTAATTCATTATTTCAACATACAAGAGCAGTAACAAATTATAATCTAAATTTTATAATTAATTTTTTAAATATGCACACTACAGAAAACATTAAAAATCTCAGACATGCCAAAAAGATAAATTTTCTTTGCAATAAATACAATGTGTATCTGAAAACTAAATTCGCAATAAATAACTCAAAACGTCCGAAAAAATATTTTATTGGTAACAAATACAGTATCACATATTTTAAACATCATTTGAGCAGTTCTGCGTAATTTATGGCTACTTTTGCGGTAGTGGAAGCTCAATGACTTAAATACCCAATTCCGTTGAAATGTTCACTTATTATGAGTAAATGTTCAGTTATTCAGTCTTCAAAGTCATTCAGCCATGTCTGGTGAAGGGCGATTTCTGCAACCTCTTGGCCGTGTCCGCTCTTGACGAAAACGTTTACCGAGGAGTACCGATGGGAGGTGGACTGCAAACACTCCCCGTCTAACCACCGCCTTACTCTTCCGATGTTGGTGGGAGAATAGCTCGGTGGCGTTCGGGTTGATGCTGGGATGCTGCTGTGGTTGGTGGGATGGTGTGAAAAATATGATGTCGAAAGGAAGATGGTGGAGGTGAAAAAATTCCTGTGTCGATGGAAGACCCAAATCAGCGTGCGGTTGCTCCATAGATAGATGATAGTAAATTGGTGACAGCGACACGTGTTGGTATTAGTAGCACTGGAATGGTGGATAAAGACGTCAATAATAGGGTGATAAATGTCACAGTCCAGGAAAAAAAGTCAAAATCGAGAGTTTGAGAGCACTAAAAGATGGTAAAAGTATCCTCTCTGTGTTATACATTGGTGAATAAAAGTCATTTCCAGAAGATTTAACTGCTGACGTATGTTTTCTTATCGGATGCATCTAGCAAAGATATTTCTTCGTTTGCTTTGATGCTCCAATTCCCTAAAAGAGAAAAAAAACTAATAACAGGCCAGTAAGTTTATTTGCATCAGTAGTGTTATTTTTTAAAAAGAAAGTGCTTTAAAATGCTATTAAAAATTTAAAATCTTATATAATAAGTGTATGCTCAGAAGGAATTAATGAACAGGTAATCAAGCAGGTTCAAGGAAAATGCTCGGTTTGGATGGATCAATGTCGTATATATATATATATATATATATATATATATATATATATATATATATATATATATATATATATATATATATATATATATATATATATATATATATATATATATATATATATATATATATATATATATATATATATATATATATATATATATATATATATATATATATATATTAACAAGCTCCACTTCAATATGGCAAGAAAACGGTAGTTAAATATGAACGATACTTACACTTCTTTCCGGAAATGGTAGATATGCAAGGTGGTCAAGTTAACTGCTTTTAACCAAATATCCAAACGCTTCTGTGATTTCTTGTTGAGAGAACGCCAGACAACACATTTTCTATCGAAATCAGCCATGAAGGGCTCGAAGCTGGACAGGTCAGCCTCTTCACTCATGAGCCGGTCCCAGTTCTGCTGGACTATTTTCTGTTTAATATCTAGCCATTGTCGGGCCCTCATCCAATGGGCCGGACTTCCATTTTTCACTTTCATGCGATGTCGAAACGCCTTTCCAATATTCATGCAGAAGTTTATCATGCTGCGAATGGAAAATTTAACTTAGTTAATTTACATTCTGAAGTCTCATGTTCAGAAGGTAAATATTACCTTTAGAAACTGTAGATGCTTGTTCTTTGGCACCTTATATAACCATGCATTTAATATGGTACTTGGTGTTCCGGTCTTTATTACAGTGAAGAACGAGACAGCTTAATGGTTGCGCGTCGGGCTTCGGATTTTGTATGCACGGTACGAATCGCGACGAACGCTATTGAATATCTTCATGTCTGTGCGGGATATGGGCACAGTAAATACGTAGACCAGAAGGTCCTTATATGATGTGAGAAGGTACAAGTCCCCCAGATGTTCCTCTTGGGTGTGCTCGGTCAAACTTGAGGGGGCACCAGGGGTGAGAGGACGGTGTCCCTTATAGTCCACCCATTGAAAGCGACCAGTGTTTCTCGCCGATTTGAAAGCTTCGCTTTGGGAATTATAAAACTGAAACTTCGTGTTCAATGTACATTATTTTTTCCTTCGCCATACGTTCTATTGTTATTTATCCTTCGATAACTCCTCCACAGATCATCCACTATTGGCTGTTCGAACACCTCCCTCATTTAATTATTCGTTTCAAGGAGAAGAAAAACAATATTCAAAATAAAAGCAATCCTTTTTATAAAACATATATGGCATGTTTCAGAAACAAGGCAAGGAAATATTGTCATATGAATCATAGCATTATTTCTTCTGAATTCGAAAGAGATATATCGATATAGTTAAAATATTGAGATTGTAAGGAAATGTGTCATACCATAAAAGATAATTGTTTTTAATTCCCATTTCGATTCATATAATATACTGATAAGTTACATAATATGTTTTTCTCTGTACAGAGATCGTCATTTTTAATTTTTATGCTTTAAACCAGCATAGAAAAAAGGGACTTTGATTTGTTTTGATAAAAGGGATTTCGCCTTTTTGTGTTTATGGTTTTATAAGATTATTTCATCATCAATCGTTAGACAGTAGAGAATGTGTGAGCCAAGGCCTTTCGAAGCAATTTTTAGATGTTCTACGTAAGTTATCAATTTTTTTAGGATTACTGTCATTGAACAAGTAAGACACTATAAAACACCAGAGTATAATTATATAGCCTATTATTCCAACACCTATTGTACTTACATTTGCATGCGTTTTTTTTCTCGCTGGAGAGCGTGAACTCTCGCCTGTCTCAAAATTCTTTTTCGCTCCTCTTTTTCTTCGGCGCTCTCACGATGCAAATATCTGTCAAGTTGAAAAGAATTTCAAATTAAAATACAATTTCAGAATCGCCACGTGTATCGACAGACTAAATCTATCCGCAATTACCTAAACTTTCTTCAAATCTTCATATCTTCGAAATAAGCTATACCAGCAAGCGGTATAAACTGATGTTACAAAATGAAGAATAGTTTTAGGAGCTCTTAATCAGCCTTGGAAACCTTACTAATTTAAATATATTTTGTTGATGCAGGCATAGAATCTACGCATCAATGTGTATTTCTTAATCGATATTTATTATAATTAAACGATAAGTGACCAGAATATGGTAAATGGTCACGTACTAGCAGTTTATAGAGAGACTTTGGTATTTTTCTTCTAACTTATGGAATTTTTCTTGTACTATCCCATACTTTGCATTGTCACCTACAAACAAGAAAGACAAGAAATTGAACTGGTTTATATTTTTAACATTTTAGGCTCCCTTCTTGAACACATTTCATGTAACCATATCACTTTCTTGTCAATATCAATTGGTTACGCGTTTTAAAATAAGAAAATTATAAGCTAATAAAAACGACGGATTTCATTTTTGTTAATTTCGTAATGCTGTTTAAGGTACTGAAGAAACAATTTAAAAGCCTAAAAAAGGAATCGTCAAGTTCCTGTCTTTATAAACATTAACGTATAAAAAATACGAAATCATGTCTTCAAAATTAAAATTTATACTTTCTTTAAGGAAATAAACCCATAGTTTACTATCTACGCGTTACTATGTTATGAAACAGGAGAATTTAATCAATTATAGTTTCATAAGTTAAAACAGTTATTTCTATGTTGGATTGTATAGTTTTCATGTAAGTAACTTGTTAGACATAAGGAAATCAGACAGACTGAAAATTTTTCTGGCAATATGTGATACTTACATTGCATTCAACAAACTACGGGCTACATTTCTAAATCTTTCCATAATTATACGAAAATAGAAAGATAATTCGCAAATTAAACTTTTTTTTCGCAGAGAATAAGCTCAGTAACGTTACTCTAGTTAGGGTTTCCTTAAGAACTGATATATAACAAAGATATTTTGTAAAAGAAAACACAACAATATCTCATACTATAACAATGCATTTTGAAACGTAACTGTTTAGCAGATTATTTTTTGCCTGTTTAGAAATATTTCCTTTTTACTGGCATATTCCATTGTTACCTCCAATAACTTGTTACTTTTAAAATTTTTAGCGGTAAACAAAAGATAAATATTCAAGATTTAGCATTACAGAGTCAAAATGCAAGTTTCTTAATGTCATTTCTTCATTAAATCCTAAAAACATAAAAGGAGTACAAGGAAGAAGTTATATAATATATCTCTAGTAAATAACTTCTTCCTTAATTTAATTTTCTTTCATGTTACCAAAAAAAATTTATATTTCTAAAGTTCTAGAATTTGTTTATTTGCTGTGTACACTTTTATTCAGTATATAATATAAATTGACTACAGTCCAGATCAGCTACAGTTAAATGTTTTCTATTTCATTGTCTACCATTTTGAATTTTTCGCTTTGATTTTTTTTAATTCTTCTGTTAATCATCCTGTTCTTGTTTTGACTTATGGCTCCTGGCACTAAAATGCCAGACCTGGTCGCATCCACCTCAGCGCACCACTTCACGTGATGACAGGCAAATTGTGCGCATGGCATTGACGGATCGCTCACTCACATCACGAACCATAGCACAGCACATGCAGTCTGTAACGCATCATCCAGTGTATGCGCGTACCATTCGACGCCGTTTACAGCAGAGTGGTCTGTCCGCAAGACGTCCATTGCTTTGTCTACCCTTGACGCAGAACCACAGACGTCTCCGCTGCCAATGATGCGATAACAGAAGGATGTGGACGGCAGAATGGAATGAAATTGTCTTTACTGACGAGTCACGCTTCTGTCTGCAACACCACGATGGTCGCATTCGAGTCTGGAGACACCGTGAAGAGAGGATGCTGAACAGCTGCGTTATGCACCGCCACACTGGTCCTGCACCGGGTATTATGGTATGGGGCGGTATTGGATATCACTCTCGCACACCTCTAGTACGCATTGCCGGTACTTTAAACAGCCAGCGTTACATCTCAGAGATGTTGGAGCCAGTTGTCCTTCCTTACATTCAGGGCTTGCCCACAGCCATATTTCAACAGGATAATGCGCGACCACACGTGGCACGCATTGTCCAACGGTTCTTCGTCAATCGCCAGATTGAATTGCTTCCCTGGCCGCCTTGCTCTCCGGATCTCTCGCCGACAGAAAACATGTGGTCCATGGTTGCTCTACGATTGACCCAGATTGCATCCCCAGCTGCCACAGCAGATCAACTTTGGCAACGTGTGGAAGCTGCTTGGTCTGCTGTACCCCAAGAACTCATCCAAAGTCTCTTTGAATCAATGCCGAGGCGTGTGGCAGCGGTGATCTCCAACAATGGCGGCTACTCTGGCTACTGATTTTGGCAGGAACCACACTTCACAGAAGTCTATAAATTTAATCATTTGATACTTGGTCAACATGTTATCTACAAAATAAATTTTGTTGTGATATCTCTTGTCTTTCTTGGTGTTGCAATTTGGGTGGCCAGCAGTGTATATATGTATATACATATATATATATATATATATATATATATATATATATATATATATATATATATATATATATATATATATATATATATATACTAACGTCTGTTGGAGATGGTCCTGAAGTCCTGAATCTTGGCCTAGTCCTTGAATCTGCTTTCCTACATTGAGTGATTGTAGAGTTTTGGACTGAAAGCTATGTGAGGTGTAATAAGTATTTTTCCAAATTCCTCCAGAAATAATCTCAATCTCGTTAAGTTGTTTGCAGCAGATACAAGTAAATTATAAAATACATCCATTGACCAACAGTTTGTTTTCCTTTTACCTGTTTAAGTGTTTATAAGTTGGTCAAGAGTATCTACCACTCCGTTAGTGCCTCTGTAATTTAATATTTGCTGAGGTTTCTTGTCTGCCCTGGAACTTATCTCTTTGTCAGAATGTAGTGTACTCATTAGT
The DNA here is from genome assembly GCA_907164885.2 of Dolomedes plantarius. NCBI lineage: Eukaryota > Metazoa > Arthropoda > Arachnida > Araneae > Dolomedidae > Dolomedes > Dolomedes plantarius. The sequence goes on from OU015496.1 coordinate 49,508,684, forward strand.
ACCAAATTTTAATTAGTTTTGGAATATAGTTCAATACAGTTGTATCTCATGTGAAGCAAAAAGATGAATTATGCATTTCTTTGTTAGTAATTTGTTGTATCTTTTTCCAGTTTTTCCTACCGTACCAAACTTTGTCATTTCACGTCTTACAATAAATTTCCCCAAATTGTATAATGTAACGAAATTATCATAAGTAAGGTGTTCTCCCTAAGTTTTTAGGTAAGATCACATACTACCCGAATTCCCTGATATTTCTCAGACATCGCTCCAGGTTGTTTTACTGAATAAATTTGTCCTTTCAGTACGTATGTTTTTCTATGACACAATATCTATATCTTGATCCCATACTCCTCTGGTTTGCTGGGTATATATTGTTTGAATGGTACTTTATCTCAAAATACCACTAACTGTTGATCAACAGTGACATTTCCATCGGGATAGTGTAATTTGAGAAACACGTCTACCCATTTTTTCCACATTTCAAGCCTAATTGCCTGTTCGGTAGTGCGTCTTTTTCCTTGACGTGTGGATCTATAGTCAAAACGCAGAACTCGACATATTGTACAAAACATCTCGAGGGACATTGTCACACGGAATATACTACGACCCGTTTCTGCATGTCATAAGCTTTTGTCGATTCGCCTTGTGACTTATACACACCAGTTAACAATAACAACCCAATATACGCTCGAAAGAGCACATTATCAATATTTTTCCCTTTCACCCCCAAAAAGGTTTAGCCCTTCAATAATGGTCCTTTTTATTATTTCAATTTTGAAAGAACTAAATATAACATGGAAAGTCTTTACAAATTTCTTATTCTTGTTGAAGCATATCTTATTGCACTTCGTGCATTATTTATTACATCTGCAGAGACTTTTCATCCTCGTTTTTGTGGACGATTCACTTCAATTTGTCCATTCCTTGATAGAACCGATGGACTAGTATCAGGCCGATCCACTACTTCTGATTCAACGTAAGAATTATTGATTTCAATTTCACCACTAATAATGATTTTCAAACTTGGATAAGTCTTTTTCAGAATCAGACGTTTTTATAATTCTTGTACGCCATTTCTGCAATCTATCATATTGATGATACTAACTGAAAACATGTGAAACTCGAATTAATTGGAAGAACATCATTTTATAGCTATTGGGACAAACAGGTCTAGACTTGTAACAAGATATCTACATTACATTGTTATGAATGACTCGCTGTTTGTTTCAATAAGAAAACAAATGAGCTGGTTGAGACTTGCTTATTTGTTATTACAAATCTGTTGATGTCTATTTACGTTCTTATGAATGATTCCCTTTGTATCAACAAGCAATTATAAAATGTGCCAGTTCGACTTTAATATTGGATATTACTAACTTATCTTGATTAATTATATTGATATTTGATCAATTTTATCAAATATTATGGGACGATTATAAAAATAAAATCAGGAAACACTGTTAGAAGGATGTAATTTATTTTTAACAGGAAAAATTGTTATAAGGATGAAAGGGACTAACGGAATATCATTGCAGTTTTGTATTGGGTCATATTGACCCGAACAGTACACGAGTAACAAACTTTAAAAAATACTAAAAAAATAAAAATAATGGGAAGAGATTTTGTGACAATTATATACTCTTATATAGAAACAAAGTCCCGAGATCTAACACTATTATCACTGATGATTCAAATTTTATACATTTTTAAAATTTATTTCGGATCAAATAGATCCGAACAGAACAGCAAGATTAATAGTGGTAGGCGGTATTCGATCCAAGCACCACCAGACATCATGCGGGGAGATATCTTCTCGAGTCAACACTTTCTCGAAGAACTTGATACCTGCACTCCCGTGTTCGTTTTGAGATGCATTTGTCAGAGCATAGTTCTCTAGGGCCATAAAAATCTTTACGGCGGACTTTCGTGTCGTCTTCAGCGGTATAACGTGCTACGGCGAGATCGCTTTGCGGATCTGCGACATCCGACGTGTGAGGAGCTCGTGGAGCCGTCCCAAACGCTCCGTGTTTCTTCGATCGCTAATGGGAAAATTCGTAATTTTGATAATCTGACGACACCGCTTTCACGGATAATATGGAATCGGCGACAGTGCTATACTTTTGTGTTTCCGAGAAGAGATCCTCTCGACAAATATACCAATAGGACTAATTAATGGCGTCTCTAGTGCTAAGTTTTGCCAGGACGGTCCCCGACCCCCCCCCAAAAAAAAAAGATAAGCTCGCACGGTAGTTTCGGTAGCGTCATCGCTTTGACGAGTAACTTGAAACCTGCGACCGTTCGTGTTTGGGATGCATTTGGCATAGTTCTCTAGAAGTAAAAGAAGCTTTACGAATGAATTTCATGAAATATTCGTGGTATGATGTCAAACGGAAAGATCGCTTTACGGTTCTTCGACACATGACGCCAGAAGCTTATATGGGATCATCCAAAAAGATCCGTGTTTCTACGATCGATAACGGAAAATGGGAAATTTCGATAATCTGACGTCACCGCTTTTCACAATTAATTCGGAATCGGCGCCAACACTGTATTTTCTGTTTTCTTGGAAGAGGACTTTTGGAGTAATAAACCTTTAGCATGAATTTGAGCCGTGTCTAGTGCTACGTTTGGCAACAAGGTACCGAAAAAACGATAAACTGGTACGGTAGTCTCTCTGACGTCATCCTTTCTCGAGTAACTTGAAACTTGAACCCCTGGGTTCGTTTTCATGATGCATTTCGTAGAGTACAGTTCTCTATCTCCAAAAAAAAATTAAGAAGGACTTTCATCAAGTATTCAGCGGTATCATGTCATACAGCGAGATCGCTAGGCGGAAACGAGGTTGCCTCAATCTCCTCGAGGTTTTGAAAATCTCCCAAATTAGGGTATCCTTTCGTCTCTAATACACCCGAACTGTGATGGGCACGTGGGACCGTCCTGAAAGCTCCGGGTTTCTTCGATCTCAAACGGGAATAGCCCGAATTTCGATAACTTGACGACACCGCTTTCACGGTAAATACATAATCGGCGACAACGTATCAATTAGAAGCGTTTATAGAGCTAGTTTGTTTAAACTAGTATGGTGGTTTCGCTAAAGTCGAAGATTTCTCTCACATAATGCTATTGATAAGTGCATCGTCAATAACATTATACGTTAATTGTATACAATTAACGTATAATGTTATTCTTATACGTTAAGGGTCAATAACATTATACGTTATTGACCCTTAACGTAATTGATTGACGCATAGGCCAATCTGATGCAAAAAATTAAAATAATGAAAGAAAATAAGGTCAAGGGATTTGCAAATATAATTTATCAAATAAATAATCAATGATATCAAATATAAATTATCATAATATAAATATGCATATTTTTTAGATTATAAAAATATGAATATATTACAATGAAACAGAAAATATATTTAAAACAGCAAGTGAAAATATTAGCAACATTCAAAATATTAGCATACTTCATAATATGGTTCAATAAATTAGAATATGCAACTATTTTCCTGTTAACTTAGAGAACAGCTGCGGGAGTAATATGTGCGGGACTATAAAATGTGTTCCGTGGAAAATGAAAAGTAGTTTGGCATTTGATTTTAGTTCAGTATTTGCTTAATATGGGACAAAAGAACAACTTATCTGAGGCTGTGAAATTTCATATTGTGCACTTGCACAAAGAAGGTAAAACACAACTGTTTATAGCAAAGGAAGTAAAATATTCACAAGCAAGTGTGAGTAGAGTTTTGAAAGAATATTGTAATAATAATTGTTTTCAAAATAAACACTTTAAAAGTGGTCGAAAGCCAGTAACTTCAGCAAAAGATGAAAAAAATTGAAAAAGATTGTGAAGAAACAACGCTTTCGAAGTGTGAAATATTTGCAGAGAAAATGGAAAGAAGTGGATGTAAATGCCTCTAAATCTACAACATTACGACGACTTCACAAATGAGGTTTTAGATCGCGTGTGCCTAAGACAAAGCCAATCTTATCATCTAAGCAAATGCCTGCTAGAGTTAAATGGTGTAAAAAAAGGCTATTTTGGGGTCAAGATGGCTGGGAAAAGGTACTCTTCAGCGATGAAAGTATGTTTTGTGTGTCCCATGGGAATCAATGTATACGTCTTTGGAGACTTAAACAAGAAGCTTTTGATAAAGAGTGCTTAAAACGTTCGATTAAATTTGCGACAACTGCCATGGTATGGTGCTGCATGACTGCAGAAGGCCCAAGTAGGTTGTGTATTATTTACACAAAAGTCAATTCAGTAGTGTATCAAGAAATTCTTGAACACTTCATGATTATTTCATCTGAGGATTTATGTTATGACGATTTCGTGTTTCAACAAGATTCAGCTTCTTCCCACACTTCCAAATCGAAACCTAAATTGCTCCAAGAGAAGGAAATAAATGTACTCCTTTGGCCTGCGAATTCACCCGATCTAAACCCCATCGAGAATTTGTGGGGAATTACGATAAAACGACTTCAAGAACTTGCACCAAGAGACAAAAAAGATCTTATTTCTAGTTTCAAGAACATATGGGCGAATATTGATAAAAAAATTTGTGAACCTTTAGTCAATAATATGCTAAGCCGTTTAAGAGCATATATTAAAGTTAAGGGTGATGCAACAAAGTACTGATTAGCATGTAAAAACCCTTCGAGTTTAAATTGTGTACAATATATTTACATTATTCTAATTTTTTGAACCATGCTATGAAGTATTCTAAAATTTTGAATTTTTTTTACTTACTGCTTTATATATATTTTTTATTTCATTGTAATATGTTCATATTTTTATAATCTACAAAATATGCAGATTTATATTTGATATCATTGTTTATTTATTTGATAAATCAAATTTGCAATTCCCTTGACCATATTTTCTTTCATTATTCTAATTCTTTGAATCGGAGCTGTAGTCCAGGTATTATGGCAATGACTTTGAGATCACTGGAAATCTGCCATTTAAACTTGCCATAGTTTATTCTCCGTAACACTTGCTTCGTGTTGAGATACTTTTAATCGTGTAAGCTGCATAAGCTATCGAACCGATGAAAACAAGTTGCTATTATGCAGAAGAAGTGCCTTTGGACTTAAATTTGAAGTATCTATGAACAACCTCCAGTCATCAGTTTTGTAGTCAATTTTGAGAGCTTCCATGACACCTTCTTTATTACTGCAAAATATGAAGTTATTTTCACTTTTGAAAAACGGAAATAAAGGAGTATGACGGTTACGGAATGCAGTCACATTTACCGTCTCGTCAAAATAATTCCACGGCTGCATTCTATACGCCAACAGTTCTCCTTTATTCTGCTTTTCTTTTAAATAATTCTAGATCTGTTACTCGATCATTCAGCTCACATTGTGTGATGTTATGGTGCTCTGTAGACTCCTCGTTACACCGAAAATCATGATCTTTTGGTGTACTCGGTTTTTAAGGTGATGGATTAGCACTAGAATCAACACCACCCTCGTCACTTGCTGTCATAGGCGTAGAGTGCTTCTAACTTTTGGGGGGCAGGAATTAGGGATGGGATATCGAAAGCAAAATGTGGAGGAGTATCGTTAATAATAATATTTCAAAATATGGTTGATATTTCAAAATATAAACGATATTTCAAAATATCGATAACACATTTTTCTTTCACTATGCAGTCAATCGTATTCGGAGCAATGATTCTATAGTACTTTGGTATTTTTCTTCTAACTTATGGAATTTTTCTTTTACTATCCCATACTTTGCATTGTCACCTACAAACAAGAAAGACAAGAAATTGAACTGGCTTATATTTTTAACATTTTAGGCTCCCTTCTTGAACACATTTCATGTAACCATATCACTTTCTTGTCAATATCAATTGGTTACGCGTTTTAAAATAAGAAAATTATAAGCTAATAAAAACGACGGATTTCATTTTTGTTAATTTCGTAATGCTGTTTAAGGTACTGAAGAAACAATTTAAAAGCCTAAAAAAGGAATCGTCAAGTTCCTGTCTTTATAAACATTAACGTATAAAAAATACGAAATCATGTCTTCAAAATTAAAATTTATACTTTCTTTAAGGAAATAAATCCATAGTTTACTATCTACGCGTTACTATGTTATAAAACAGGAGAATTTAATCAATTATAGTTTCATAAGTTAAAACAGTTATTTCTATGTTGGATTGTATAGTTTTCATGTAAGTAACTTGTTAGACATAAGGAAATCAGACAGACTGAAAATTTTTCTGGCAATATGTGATACTTACATTGCATTCAACAAACTACGGGCTACATTTCTAAATCTTTCCATAATTATACGAAAATAGAAAGATAATTCGCAAATTAAACTTTTAATTTCGCAGAGAATAAGCTCAGTAACGTTACTCTAGTTAGGGTTTCGTTAAGAACTGATATATAACAAAGATATTTTGTAAAAGAAAACACAACAATATCTCATACTATAACAATATTCTAATTTTTTGAACCATGCTATGAAGTATTCTAAAATTTTGAATTTTTTTTTACTTACTGTTTTATATATATTTTTTATTTCATTGTAATATGTTCATATTTTTATAATCTACAAAATATGCAGATTTATATTTGATATCATTGTTTATTTATTTGATAAATCAGATTTGCAATTCCCTTGACCATATTTTCTTTCATTATTCTAATTCTTTGAATCGGAGCTGTAGTCCAGGTATTATGGCAATGACTTTGAGATCACTGGAAATCTGCCATTTAAACTTGCCATAGTTTATTCTCCGTAACACTTGCTTCGTGTTGAGATACTTTTAATCGTGTAAGCTGCATAAGCTATCGGAACCGATGAAAACAAGTTGCTATTATGCAGAAGAAGTGCCTTTGGACTTAAATTTGAAGTATCTATGAACAACCTCCAGTCATCAGTTTTGTAGTCAATTTTGAGAGCTTCCATGACACCTTCTTTATTACTGCAAAATATGAAGTTATTTTCACTTTTGAAAAACGGAAATAAAGGAGTATGACGGTTACGGAACGCAGTCACATTTACCGTCTCGTCAAAATAATTCCACGGCTGCATTCTATACGCCAACAGTTCTCCTTTATTCTGCTTTTCTTTTAAATAATTCTAGATCTCTTACTCGATCATTGAGCTCACATTGTGTGATGTTATGGTGCTCTGTAGACTCCTCGTTACACCGAAAATCATGATCTTTCGGTGTACTCGGTTTTTAAGGTGATGGATTAGCACTAGAATCAACACCACCCTCGTCACTTGCTGTCATAGGCGTAGAGTGCTTCTAACTTTTGGGGGGCAGGAATTAGGGATGGGATATCGAAAGCAAAATGTGGAGGAGTATCGTTAATAATAATATTTCAAAATATGGTTGATATTTCAAAATATAAACGATATTTCAAAATATCGATAACACATTTTTCTTTCACTATGCAGTCAATCGTATTCGGAGCAATGATTCTATAGTAAAGTAATATATATATGGTAATAGTACTATAAAAAAAGATTATCGTAATTTAATTCAATAAGGAAATAACATTTCAATAAACAAGATTTTATAAAACTAAAAAGTTTCTATTTAGAGAAAGAAAGAAATCCTGGTTTGAGTGAAGCAATGGCAAAAGTGAGTGTATGTAAACAAATTGGAAGGAGATATTGGAGATAACCGGTTTCTGGACCGAAACATTTCAGACAAGAAGTTTTGGTACGTCACAGTCCATTATTTGGAAAATGAAAAAATAGCTTCCTGCACCATTGGAGTCTTTGAAATGGACCAGAGCCATACTGGACATTACATTTCTTCAAGAATCCTTCATATCCTACAGTAGTGGAGTTTGAAAAAAGAAAAACTAAATTCAGTGGTCACTGATGGAGGATCGAATATGGTTAAAGCCGTGGAAATTGGTTTTGGTATAAAAAAATCATGTAATCTGTTTTGCCCATCTCCTCAATTTGGTCGCTTACCTTTCAATTGAAGCCGTACCAGAGCTCGTGCCACGGGGGTTATTAACACGGGGGAATTCTACATACGAAATGATCGAGCGTTTTCTAAGCCTCAGCTCAACACTCAATAACATCATCCACCGACACACATCGGCACCAAGCATGACAACAGCTGCAGAGAACCAAAATTTGCAGGAAATCATTCAGCTTCTTGAGCCTCTTCTAAAAGCCGCAAAAAAGTTATCAGGAGATAAATACCCCACAATCAGTATCGCGAACCCAATAGCAACCATGGTAGAAAATAAAATTTCCAAGACGTCACCTACGCCTAATGTTAGCTTCAAACTCAAGGAAGGAAGTTTGGAAGCGGCAAAAAACGGCTCATGGTTGAGAATGTAATAGCACTGGCCGTAAGTACGTTATTGGACCCCGATGGAAGACATTATACTTCAGGGACCCTGAGACTGCTACCAAATCAATTCGAGAACTGAAAGGAATTTTGAAAAGCGCCCATTCACCTGTAAGTGGACTCACTTCCGATTTTGACAATGGAGAAGGATCTGAATCATCTTTCTTTAGTGAACACTCCAATACGGTTCAGAAAACTTGGTAGCATCGGAGTTCTATAGATAGTTCAGATTTTCCTGATGAGCTTGCCTTTTATTTGCGATCCCCTTCAGAAGCTGACATCAACAAGAATCCGCTTTCTTTTTGGAGTAAATCAATTGGATTGTACCCGGAAGTATGTGGGGTTGCCAAGTGATATTTGGATGCGACTTCAACATCAGTGCCATCTGAAAGAATTTTTTCTCAACCCCGGAATATAATTAACTCAGCCAGAAATCATCTCACATTCAATAAACTCCTTTCCTCCACTCAGTAGGAGAATTATTTTATTCAATTCATGGACAATAATTGTTTTTATTCACTTTTTGTTCTTTCTAGAATACATTTTTATATATCGAACGATTTTTGATTTACTGACACAGTTTTGATTGCTTACATTAAAAATTACTTTGTATATATTAGAAATTATTTGTATTTAAAAATAAATAATAATGTTTTTAAGTTTAATTCTTTTGCCTGATTTATTTATGTATCTTTTTTAATTAAATTTTTTAGATAAGCTATTCACAATTTCAATCATTTCTGGGCTTTGATAAATTAAAATAATGAATCATAATATTTTGATTAAGTAATTGTTTATTTCTTAAGATATTTCAAACACAAGATATTTCAAAATATTTAGCCTTGTTTACTTGATTGACATGAAACTTTCTGACAGGTTTTATAGTGGAACTGGCTTTCAAACACCTTAGTGAGATGGTATGATGTGGTATATAATTCTTAAGGAATGAAAGTTATAGGCCAATTCCACCATCAATTTTTATTCTTACTGGATTAATTAGCTCCATTTTGGCTCGTTTTCAGGAAGTCCTCAAAGAACTTTATTTAAAATCAAAAAAGTTTTATCCTTTAAATTTAAAAATCTCCAACTCAAAACAACATGTACCAAAATCTTCAACAGATGTTTGTCTTAGGAAGTAAACATCTAAACATGTAGTAAATCTGATGAAAACGACTTAAGATTAAAGTATCAGGAAGAAAACTTCATGGTGGAATTGACCGATAACTTTTATTTAACATTGTATTATAGTTTTTTTTTATCCATTTGTTTCAACAGTTGAATATGGACCCTCACTGATTAATTTTACAATTTTTGTGTATAAATTTTTTGAATCTCTCAATTATTTTTTCCCTTTGTTTTTGAGAATTTTCAACCCAAATTTTTATAAATTATAGTTATTTCAAATAAATTCTTTTGAAAATGTGTAACCGATAATATCGGGAATATAATATCGGTATCCCGATATTATAAGAAATACAATATCTATATTATAATATTTAGTATCGAAGGGTAAATATTGATAATTTCCATAATATCGATAAGAATATCTCATCCCTAGCACGAATTGAATTCAGTTAGGATCCTCCTGTGTGCATTGACTGCCGCACGGTCCTTAGAATATGAAATATTATGATTTTTTGAAATTCAATAACAATAGAATTGATGTTTGAGTAGTATTCTAAAGTTATACAATGAGGAAAATAAAAATAATATAAATAAAATTAGGAAAGTATTCTGATCCTTCACGGCCCCCCACGAGTTCTAACGCGTATCAGCCAAAAAATGTAACTCCTGACACTAGTCGCCATGACAGCAACCCGCTGGACCTAGGCTCCACAAGTCCTTTCACAGGCCCAAGCCCTGGGCCGTAGCACCTAGCATTTCACTCCCCAAACTTCTAGTCAGTGCCACATAACATCGATCACATCCATGCGGTCTTACAAGCAGATCATCCAGTAGTTAGAGTCATCCAAAATAAAATTAATTTTCCTTTTTAAGCACGCAGCCACCACTCTGCCAAATATATCATTCAACCTAGTTTTATTATTTGAATATAAAATGCAAAGGCAAGCACCAGCCTTGCAGCCAACCAAACAAAATAGTTTGAAAAACAATAACCTAATCTTGCCCCACACGAGCACAAAAGTCGTTTACAAGCATAAAAATCGAGTAAATCAACAAACAATTAAACAAAGCATCCCTTGTGCAAATGCCGACATCAGCTCGAGGATCGGTCCTTTAATGTTGAACAGTCGGGGCTTTTCTGCCGATCCGTCCTGATCTTTTCCAATGGTCAATAAAACTCTTCCTCATCTGTGTCGCTCGAAGCCGCATCTTCCTCTTTCGACCCAAAGTCGGTCCTCTCCACCAATCGTTCTTCTTCCAATATAAATCTACCACACTGTCTATCCGTTGGTAGATGCGCCACGTCGATTTTCTTTCCCGTTCTTTTCTGGTGATTTTCACAATTAGTGCAAACCTGCCCTCTTTTGCATGGCTCTTGGCCATGCTCTTTTTCTGCACATTTCTTACAAATTTTTAAGTTGTGACAGTCTCTACCAAGATGACCGAATCTCCAACAGTTAAAACAAATTGTAGGTTTATTGTACAGCTTCCAGCTGTGACACATTCAGCCAAATTTTATTCTTTTTAGCTGTTTTATATTCTGGTATGTCTCTCCCTTGATTCGTAATATCCAATTCTAGCCCCTCTTTGACTTGAAAGACGTGATAGCCTCCACTTTCTTGAACTCCTCATTCTGCTGCAAGATCATCTCTTGCACCTTGTCCTTTGTTAACTCCTCTTGCACATCATAAACAATTGTTCTAAGGTCTCTTTTAATTGGAGTTTGTATCTTATAAGCCGTTTTAAGTTCATCTATTTTTCCAAACTCCTCTATTATCTTATCAACATCTTCTTTCATTTCCGTCCTTATTAATAAGCCTCCTTTGCCAATATTCCTACATCCTTCAACTCCTATCCCTAATTTCTCAGGCTTTATCTTATCCTTTACCGCTTTCTTAGTCACTTCTGATTCTTGCTCCCTATTCGGGATAATCTTAACTTCATAAACAAATTCCTCCTTCACCTTCTTAAAAAACTTCTTCTTGCCAAAATCCTTCATTTTTGTCACCTCAGCGAAGATTTTTGCTCCCTGATTTTTAAGGGGCTCATACCTTTTAAACCGTCGATTTATGGCCTAAAAATTGATATTTTTCGATTGCTTATTACATATTTGTTATACAAGTAATGCATTTGAATTTTTTTAGTATATAAAGAAATGGTGCATCTTTGCATTGATATAGTTAAAATATGCCCTCTTGAATAAAATATTTGTGTAAAATAGTCATATTTAAGAATGAAAGAATTACATTATGTCACATAGTATACTACTTCCGCGTAGAATTCAAAGCTTTCTGTCCATTGTTTTGCTCTAATATTTTGCATAGTCTATATATATAACTTCAAAAATATACCCTAGTAAAATCTAAAGAAAATTCCCATGTTTTGTATTTTTTTTAATTTTTCTTTTGTCATTCAAAAAAAATTGTTTATAATTTTAGCAATACTAAAGCATATAAAAAATACAAATATTATTATTTTACTTAGATATTACTAGGGTATATAGTAAACTATATGAGTAATATGTGTACCAAATTTCAAGGTTATACAAATAATATATTTTTAGATATGCGCAGAATAGACAAAAAAATGTTTTTGAGAAAAACCAATTTTAATACAAATACTTTACTTAAAAATATTATTTTCCATTATATTTAACTTAAAGTACTTGTATTAAATTAATATATAATTCATATTTATGTTACAACCAGTTTTATAAACTTACCTGTTTTCTATTTGTGTAGGGAGACAAAATACGTTGGGGAAACGTGAAAATTTTATTCAGCTGTTTTTAACGAAAGTGCAACTATTTCTAATATGATTTTAAAATTAACATTCCTGTGAAATTTGCTATTTTGTAGATAGATATATACTTTAATATGCATTTATATCAATAATAATTAATGTTTCCCAACAATCTATTAAAAGGAGAATTGCATTTTAGATATGAATTGTTTTAAAATACCACCACAGGAGTATTATTTTCCATTTCTAGTTTTCCAGCTGCCATCACCACTGACTGTAACACATAATGAAGAATTTGATAAAACTGCTTCAGCCTGAGCAGCTTTTTTCATTGATTTTTCAGATACATTTTATTTATTTATTTTTTTTAATTAAGAAATACACATAAAATTCCTGTGTACCACAAAGTATCACACGGGACTTACAGAGGTGATACATTTGAAGTAGCTTTTAATATATGATTTACTGTAGCATTATAAGCTCCTAATGAAATAGGTTGTGGAAAATCCATTGCACTGCAAAATGTTTCCATATCAGAACGACCTTGACCTAAAAGGCGCATTGCATACGAAAATCTTCTGTTTATTTCTGGTACATTTTTCTTAGTGCCTAACATGGTACAGTTTCTTGATTTTACGGGGCTACACATTTCACAAGTCAATTCAAATTTAGAAGATAATCCAGTATGAAAAATCTCCTTAAATTTCACATTCATGTGACATGTTTTGCACACTAAATTATTTTCAATTGTCTGATATAACATATCAAAATCGAAAACTCTGTAGCCACTAAATGATTCAGATCTTTCTTCATTTTCGTGGGGAGGTAGAACATTGTCCATACAAAGATTTTTTGCTGACGAACTCTCTACACACGAAACATTACTCGTTCGAGTATATTTATAGCCACGGAACTTTCGCTTTTTGGGACGTTTCCCAGATGCTGGTTTCGCAACGAATTCATCCATAACTATATTATATGTAAAATAAAGCAAAAAAACAATTTTTAAAATGGTAAAAGGTAAAGAAATATCGCTAAAAAACTTCGTCGCAGAACGTTCGCTCACGAGGTTTAGCTTCAAAAACAATTTGAAAACCCGCCTGAAAGTTGACGTGCATAATTTCACTGCATTTCTACAGCAATTTTTAAACCATGGAGTCAGTAAAAAGAAATAGCAGCTGAGAAGATATAGTTACACGTCAAAACAAGCCGTGAGAACAGAAGTCAAATTGCAAACAACGAGCGCCATTCTCACAGCTGTGGTCATGTGTCCTTTTAAACGGGAGAATTTTAATAGTTTCGTTTTAGTTTTTTATTCATAAAAACTCGAATTTTCAGAATATTTTTATGCGGTTTGTGCCATAAGATGCAGAAAAATATTAGCTATAAGATAAATCTAAATTTGAAAAATCGATTTTTTGAAGTTTTAAAAGGTATGTGTCGCCTTAAGTATATCTAATTGTCCCTTATAATAGTGTATCAACTTTTGTTGATCATTAATGGAGTCCACCAGATCCATCAAGTCCCTATTTATATTTCGCTTAATATCTACAGTCAACTTAGCCGTGCTGATAACACTTGTTATCTGCCTAACTTTAAGTTTCACCATATCTTCAGTCAGGATTCTCAGATCCTCCATATCGACCTTCTTCGGTCCCATTGTTCAGCTGCGAACTTTAACTCAAAACGCTTCTAACCCACGCTCCTCCGACGTTAGCGAACTACCCTAAGATAGTCCCCCAGGGCTCACCACGTGGAAGTGTCGGAGGCAAATTTAGAATACTCTAAACAAGTAAAAGCACAAAATCCTCAATGCCCAATACAGGCTTAATAATTTCACTAATATCGCAATAATAGCCAATAAACTTTTAACTTTAAACGTGGGGTGGACCCCTAAAATTTGGAAAAAAAAATATAACATTGAATTTTTGTTATGTATCATATCATTGTTAACACTATATTAAGGCTTAAAAAAACAGGAATCTTCAGTTTCGCAGTTTGAAAAAGGTTGGGAAAAAACCAGCTTTCTTAAAATTTTCCTTCAATTTTCTGATTTTATCTGAAATTCTATTAAGTTTTAATTTATTTCAAGTTAAGTTTTGGGGGCACGTTCCACCCAACACTACGCCTATGGTTGTTGTATAAGACTAAGGTGGGATCGGGACAGGCAGTCCGACTCCGTGAGTCATTAGTCGGGTAGCCAATGGTATATGTAACGCATGACTCTTTACTCTTTGAAATACCATGTGTTAATGAAGTTTTCATACAAAAATAACTCGTTCTCTCCAGATCATGGGTATAACAAAGCCAACTGATGATCTTTTATGATTCAACCAGAAATAAAGATTCGAGGCAGAAGCTATGTAAGTGTAACATATATGAAGAGTCCAGGGCTTCTCCTGGTCTCCGATTTCACGAGCAACAGATTGTAAACTTTATATATGATTCATGTTAATGGTTGCTTTTCTGATTTCAAATTTACCAGTCTACAAATATAGTAAAAATTGTCATCAGAGTTTACGCATTTGCGAGGCATTTTGAATCGCACGAATTGAACTTAACTGAAGCACTATTGACACTGTTGTAATAGTATTCCCCACCCCATATTTTAGAAACTAGAATTAAACAGAGATTCTCAAAGTCGTTTCCGTCATCAACGTGGTCCATTTAGGAAAGAACAACTGCTATCGTTCTAGCTACATTTTCACTATTCACTAGTGTAATTATTTTCTGTCAATTATCTCCTATTTACTGACTTTGATGTGTGTTGATTGAAGATCCCACAGTAGAAACCATGAAAACAGAGGGAAGTTAGCTCTTGGATTCGGGGAGAAATCGTTAAGAGATTTTTAAATGCGAAGGGAGTATCATGATTAGTTTCAAATAGGCTGTTATGAAGCATTATAAAAAGAATAAATGTGTACTTACTTGGTGATAATTTAATGTATTTTTCAGTTTGTGAACAATTTCTTAAATCTGTGATTCTGAGAAGGCTCCACTTATAAATAGCCCCAAATAAACTTTGTTCCCTCGATAAATCATTCCATTATTTGTGTTTTCATTATTTATGTTTTCAGATTTCGCCTGATGGTCTTTATTTCGTTTTTCTGGAATGGGAAGAATTGTACTTCAAATAACTAATCAATATCTTCACCAAAAAGCACTATCTGAAACAAACACGTACACACTATTACCTTCGCAAGTTAGCGTTGCAATGGCAAAGGTACTACCAAAGAATGTTAAATGGTTATTTTTATACGAGAAATGTAGTGATGACACTTTTTAGGCTGAAAATTTCATATTTTTGTTTACTCGCATTTTGCGGTGTCTATTTTTCATCAAATATGTGTTCATGTAAAAATCATAATACATTTGGAAAAAACACTTGAACATTTGAAATTTTGCTTTAAAAATTTAATGATGGAAGTTCAAATCATGTTTAGATTTTGATGTATCTGTCGAGGCAACAGATGCGAAAAAATGGCACTTTCATCCGGGATAAGTCCAGAAACTTTATATCGGCGCCAACCCGCTCGACGCCAACCCGCCCGGCATAATAGGCCGCGTGATATCTAGTCAATGCCAGTCAACGCCGAGGTAATTTAAGAACAAAGCAAACAGGTGGACGAGTCCTGGTAAGGCTTTTATTATTTTAACTTTAGAAAAAGTGGGCAAGTGCTTGGTTGCAGCCACCATACTGCGTGCTATTCCATGCGAGGGAGGTAGGATAGATGCCAAATATGTTGGTAATTTGTGTGCCAACAAGCAAACATTTCTTTTTGTTTTGAAGGGTGACTAACTTAGTTTTATTAGTTAATTACATCTGATAAGTTAAGTTACACATTAGGTAAGTAGATTGTCCTGCGTATGTGCTCCAGCGACTAAGTGTCCTTTTTCTTTTTTTCCTTTTTTTTTTTTTTTCTTCTTTTTTTCTTTTTTTTTTCTTTTTTTTTAATTAACAATGGTTACAGTAGTACAATGATTACAGTAGTTGAAATGCAATGATTACAAATGGTTCCGTAATGCAAATAAATATTTGCTGGTTACAGAGTATGAAATAAATACATTATTAGTTTGCAATATATATTTACAGGTACAATATACTAGTTGTACGGTACAGAATTGAAGAGTTTGTTGGAACCGTGGAGAGAGTAGGTACAGTTTTAGTTTACAATAATATTATCATGTACAAATGTTAGTAGTGCGATGTAGTGATGAAAAAGATGGTCTCGTAGTAATGGGAGGTAAAGATAGGTTTACAGTGTATATAAACTCAAACAAATTCCAGTTAGGTAGCAACAGAAGGGTAATGTTGTGCCATTAATTTGGTGAGGATTTTGATTATAATTTTCTAGCAGTAGTAGTCTGTGTAAAATTTGGACGGGGGCCAGGTGTTTGCTCCTGAAGGTAGATATCTGCGTTCAACTTGAAAGTCTGGGCAATGGAAGATGCAGTGGTCTATTGTCTAGGGCAATCCCCAGGTACAGGTGTCTGGTATGTTGAAAAATCTGTTTTGGTAGGATCCGATGCTGCCATGTTCTGTTAAGGCTTGATTGATCCAGAAGTTTCCTTTTAATCTTGTGGTTGATACTTTTGGAAATATCTCATGGACTCTCCTACCTTTTTCAGAGATGTCCCATCTAGCTTGCCAGGATTTTAGTGCTTCTGTTTGTAGTTTGTTTTTTATGTTTTCTTTCCTGTTCTTGTAATTGGTTGTGACTATTTCCAGTTCTGTTGCTTCTTTCGCTAATTTGTCGACTTCTTCATTTTCTGTGTGTACAGCGTGAGCCTTGACCCAGTGGAAATTTATTTCTATTTGTTTGTTTTTGATGATGCTTTTCAGGTTTTGTATTTCTTCATCGTCTATTTTGTGTGAGTGTAGTGCTTGAAGTGCGCTACGTGAATCAGTGAAGAGGTCTATGTTTGATAGTTCGCTTTCTGATGCGTCGTTTACTGCCATTTTTATTGCATGTAATTCGGCAAGGTAGGAGGTCGAGTTGTCAGAGATTCTTTCTTTTAATTCCTTTAATTTGTCTTGTTTGTTGTATCTTATTACTCCTGCACCTACGCGTTTGTTTATTTTTGAGCCATCTGTGTAATAATAGTCATCATTTTGTTGCGTGCCTTTTCTGTCCCAGTTGTGTGTTGTGATGTCTTTTATTTTTCTGATTTTATTGACTTTTGTTTCTGTATTTTCTGGGTTAAACTTCTCACCGTCTATTTCCAGTTCTATTGCCTCTTTGTAAAGTAGGTACCAGTCTTGTTCTTGTTTTGCTCTAATGTCTAGTGGTATGCAGCCCGATAGGATTGCTATCGTGTCTGTAGCCACTGTTTTGTAGCATTTTGTTATCATTAGAAGCAATGGACGCTGAATTTGTTGTAGTTTTTTGTTGAATTTTTTGGTGTTGTAATACCATGCTTGTGCTCCATGAAGTAATATTTTCTCTATTGTAATTTTATAAATTTCTTTTGCTATTTCTGCCTTTAGTCCCCAGGTATTTCTTGACAATCTTAGTATTTTATACATTAATGCTATAGATTTTTTTTCACCATTTGTAGGTGGCTGTAGAAGTCTTTGTCGATTATTACTCCAAGATATTTTATTTCCGATTTGTATTTTATGTTTTCTGTGTTTATTTTTATTGTCGGTTTTCTTGTGACTTCTTTTTTTGATGAAATAATTGTATATGTGCATTTTTCAGCGTTAAATTTTAGTTCGTTCTTTCTAGCTCATGCTTCACATTTGGTTAGTATCTTTGTGGAGAGTTCTTGGAACTTGTAGATTACTGGGCTTTTTATTAGAATTAATATGTCATCGGCGAATGCTTGTAGGTGGTATGTTTTATCGCTTGTGCAGTCTTGTAGTAGCCCGTTAATTATTATTAGCCAAAGAATGGGGCCCAGTGAAGATCCTTGGGGAACTCCGACGTTATACTCCCAATCTCCGTTGCTTAGCAGTATTTTTATATCTGTGAGGTAGTCTATTATTGAATTTAGTAGAGTGTCTTCTATGTTGAGTTTTTTCAGTTCTTCTATTATTCTTGATCTTTTTATGGAGTTGAAAGTACTTTTAATATCTAGTGAGATCATACATGTGTTGATTTTTGCTTTTTTGTTTTCCTTGATTGTTCAACTGACCGTGCGAGAAACAATTTTCTCGTAAATGTACGCCAGCATATTTTACAGTTTGGCCTTGGGACTTATTTATCGTCATGGCGAAGCATATCTTGAGAGGAAATTACAGTTTGATATATAGATTTGATTTAATATCCATAAAACATAATAATTTGAACTAAATTTTTAAAAATTTCCATCTCAATTAGTCTAGTGATAAAATTTAATCTTTTACTGTATTTTAATATTTTCTTTGTCAATTAATTTCGTTGTTATGCACGTGACGTAAAATTAATTTAAAGTATCACAAAAAGAAAAGAAATCTCGTGATCAGCATTTAATAAATTAAATTCAAAACTTTCTAAACGATTACTGTTTTGGAATCTAATGTTCTGCTAATTTCCAGTAAAAGCTAAAATCATTTGAATACCACACACCAGTGTTCCACTCACACGCAACACTATAAACCCCTAAAAGAATGCAAGAATAAAACGTATAAAAAATATAAATCTATTAATTTAAATAATTAAACACACACAAATGTATAACTTACACAAAAGTTTATTTAAGTTCTTTAATCTGTCTACATCTCCAGTATAGAAATATTTTCGGGGCATTTACAGAACATGGTATATTTCACTTTTGAAAACACGCATTAAATGAGCATCATCTCAATGAGAAATTTCTGAAATGAGCATGGCAATGAAGATCGTGTGTTTACAAACAACAGCAGTAACCGAAATGCGTTAAAATATAAATTTTAAGAGTATTATGGTAGTGAGTGGTGTATATAAATAAAAACTTTCCAAACGATTACTGTTTTGGATGCTAATGTTCTGCCAATTTCCAGTAAAAGTTAAAATCATTTGAAAGCCACACACCAGTGTTCCACTCACACGCAACACTATAAAACTGAATTATAGTACTCTACGTTTATATGGGCTTTGAAAATTGTGGTTAGTAGAGGGCAATACCTGACAATCCACGCATTGTCTATAGACACTTGCTATCTTTGGCTGTTATTTGATCCGTAATATCTGCCTCATATGCCGTATGTTTCTAAACGCCATTCCCGAATGAAGAAATCGTGTAGAGGAGGCTTCTGCAACATGTGGACAGAGACAGTTGTTTTGTGACAACTGACTGAAGTGGTGTATTCTTTGGCTATTATTTGATCCGTAATATCTGCCTCATATGCCGTATGTTTCTAAACGCCATTCCCATATGAACCACAGCCTAATTCCTTTAAAATGGGACAAAATGAGTAACTCCAGTTAACCATATAATCCACTACTGCTACAGGGGCATCAAAATGTGAGAATACAGAGTTTAAATCAGCCAAAACTGCAATTATGGTGTACATATGACACCTAATTTCTCCAAAAATCTTTGCCTTTGTGATGAGACTCATAAGTAATTTTTGTTTTTGATGAAACACTCTTGCTAACAAATCTTTACGATCCTGTCGTTTTTTTCCAAGTATCCTTTGCTGTTGTTGTCTGATTTCTTCCAGTCTCGCTTCTCTTTCCGGGGTAAAGATTCGGAAAATCATTCGGGAAAAGCTGAAAAGCAAACAATACCAAATCAATTAAAAAACTAAATACAGTATAAATAACGTAGAAAAAATAACAGTATAAATGACGCAGTATGAATAAAAAGTACAGGCTGCGGGCAGATATGCTCAGGCCAATAATACAAAAAAAATTTTTTAATCATAGTAAGCAATGAAAAATATTTTACACACTTCAATAATAGCAAAACAAAACATGATGTTAAAATAGAAAGGAAAGTTAAAACAGAAGTAAGAAGTTAAATTCTAAAAATATAAATGAGGTATAAATCAGCTATCGATTCTAATTTATGAATCATTTATCAGGATATGAAAAAATTACTGCATGTAAAAAAAATTAACCTTACCTGCATTAATTTCAACACTTCTTGACCTGTGGCTTGTCCAATCATGTGAAATATAATTCTTGACAATAATTCTTGTTAACCTAAACTGTTATTTGTGTTTTTTTTAATTTAAAAAAGTTATGTTCTCAACATATGACAATATAGAAAAAGATATCATCGAGAAAAAATAAATCATGCTACTTAAGAAAGTTATACCAGAAATCTCTATAAAATTGCAAATCATTAATTTAAAACATATTTTTAAAGAAAAATGTACATTGAAATAGACTGGATGTAAATCTCGATGTTACATTTCAACATTTAAGTAAAGCGAAAAATAATAAAACTTAAACAAAGGAAATGAATTCATTCATCAATTAATAATTTCGCTTTTTATCTTTTATTATCACTTATTTATTTGAAAAAAATACACTGAAATGCTTAAAAAATTGACTTATTTTGCCGAATTATGGATACATTTCGACAGTATTGTGCAACGAGGAACCGTCCCCTACAAAAGTTTAAAATTAAGTTAAATAGCTGGTAGGGTGCGCCACATGTTTTGCTATCTGAGAAAAAAAAATTATTATTCTAATAAGTTTTTTCCAGATAATATTCTTTTATCATCTGTAAAATAATATTTGGGGACCGAATAATACTCTTTTTATTAACTACAAAACAAAGCATCAGCAAGTGGAATGTTTCATTTAATGATTTATTAAAATACAATTTTCGCAGTTTCAGTGTAATAAAGTCAGTTTCAGTGTAATCCTTCTTGCATAAGACTGTCCATTAAGTGAAAATACTTTCTGTTAGAATTTTACATAATATCATACTAAAGTGAGGCCCTGAAATGTGGTACTGATTGTCCAAACAGGAAACTGGTATGAGATAATAGGTATGAGAGAAACTAATTCAATTTATTTTTAAATAAGAAGCACTGGATGGCAGCATATTATACACTGTAGTTGAAAGGGGAAATTTTCCCCTTCATCTTCGTTCCGCGATAATTTTATGTTTTGGTTATTGAAATTACGGTATGGTGTGGCAACGATCTTGTAGTTATATAGGGTTATTTTAAAACCTTAATAATTATATTAATTACTAATTAAAGGTAGGAATAAATCCTACTAATTAAGGTAGGCTTCAGTTAAATTCAAGTACAATATATATGCCATTAGCCATTAGTGGTTAGTACATTTTAAGGACTTGCGTTGTGTGTAGTAATAACCCATAAACATATAATAATTAAAATTTACCATAGGTTCGATACTGAATGCATCACTGTGGTGATTAATGAGCCAAAAAGAAAAATGAAATTAACTCTAATAAATTTACTTATCTAATCTTGGAGAACACCTAGAAATAAAATTACTTCACCTAAAAGAAAAAGCTTCATATCTGCTGAAATAAAAAAAACCTAAAGCTGAAAATCAGACAATTAACTAAAAAGGCAAGGACCGACATGACACCACTTTACAAGCTAATAATAACAATTTATTAACATTATAACCATCAATCTGGTAATCAATTCTAATAAACATATTTCCAACATACTAAATTCAATTATCAAAAATGCAATTGCTGTAAAACCAACATTTATATCCTCACAACACAATCAAATAGATACAATGAAAATTCCAAAATGAAGTGGCTGGCGAATAAAAAAAACTAAATTATTCTATATGTAATTACCTATCATTAATTAAATTTAAATTGATTCTTAATGAATCTGCTGCAGCATTTCAAAAGGAGAAAGTTTAAGGATAGAATTTAAGGAAAAGAAAGGAAAGGAAAAAGGAAATTGACCCGTGGCCATCGTCCCTTGGGCCGGGAGGCCCCCATCTTGGGTTTCCCGCTGTCCTTGCCACCAGTTCAGGATCCCCGAATAATCTGTTTTTTAAACCCCCGCGCTCCCGAGTCAGCTCCTCGTCACCACTTCATCAGTCCGTAAAATCATCTTCCATTCCAAGTAGTTCCTCGGCGCGCCGTGAATTCTGATGGTCGAAATGAGGGGGAAGGCTACAGGTAACATTCTTGCACTCTGCAAATCGTATACAATTTATTTTTTCCACCCCTCATCTCGTTCTAGTTGATTAATTTAATTTCACGGCGCCCTGGTCATCCACCTGACGATGTATCCTTGCGGGCCTTCCATCTCCTGTTCTGAGATTTCTTCCCGTTCGAAAAAGGCGCGCAGCGGAAGTATTGGGTTACAGATAGCGGAGGAGGCTATGAGAACTTGTTGCTAGGCGCAGGGTCATTTTTAGGGAAAGAAGGAAAACAATGAATATTTCTAAAACTTTTATCATTTAACAAAATTCCTTCAACCTTTGAATTAAAATTCTGCCAGCCAAAAACCGTACCAGCCAACTCACAATGTTTATAAATAAGACTTATTAATGTATCAATATTTTTTAACAATAAGGTGTAACATGTGATGATCTATTTCAACTTAATTCTTCTCAATGTCAAAACATTTAGAGAAATTTGCGCACACTTCTCGAAATGCGATGACATTAATCAAATCAATTAATATTTGATCACCACAAGTAAAACCCTCACATATATTTAGCAGAGGCTTAATAAATTGATTAAACAAAGCACAATCGTTACTAAAATTTACTTACTTACTTACTTTACTAATTTAATTATCTGAATACCCGACATTAATATTAACGTTAATGATTTCTAAAACTATTAATTATCATCACAACAAAGGCTACCAAATGCTATTTGGTTCAAAATTATTTCATTATAAATGATAGGGAAAACATGAGTGTAAACTGATATGACCGATAAAACTTTTCATTTTTCTTTTTTTTTTCACAACTAAGTTACCAAGTAACGTCTCGCCTGATGTTATGACGACTGTTCCAAAATTTTAGTAAAATGGTACCTCGAAACTCGTTGTTTATTGGTTCCAGATGATACGACAGTACTGAAAATGACGATTACCGAGCAAATTTTTCCAATAAGTACTAATGTAAAATGAATTAATTCGTTCCTGAAAACCAGAAATTTCACATTTTACTGGGTAATTTTTGAATTGATGGGGTTGTTTTTCATACAAAATCTTTAAACTAGACAGACATAATTGAAAACTCTAATTACATAAAATAAGATGAAATTTATCTTCACTCAACCTGTACTGAAAGGAGTTCATGGCCTCATGAGATAATTGCGAAGTAGAGGAGGAGAGGGTTATTGCTTGGAAGGGCAGTATTCTTGCAATTAAACACGAGTCGCTTGCACAGAGATTCTTTCTCTTTTCTGTCTTTTAAGAACTCTGATCCCTGTTGTAGACTCGGATTTGGGGATTTTTAGTACAAACCTATCAACTAGACAGACATAATTTAAAACAATAATTACATGAAATAAGATGAAATTTATCTTCACTCAACCTGTACTGAAAGTTCATGGCCTCATGAGATAATGGCGAAGTAGTGGAGGAGAGGGTTATTGCTTGGAAGGGGAGTATTCTTCCAATTAAACACGAAGACACGGGAATTGTGTCTTCATGTTCCCCCTTGCACAGGGATTCTTTCTCTTTTCTGTCTTTTAACAACTCCAATCCCTGTTGTAGACTCAGATTTAGGGACATTCACTACAAACCTATCAATTGAAACTTGCCTATGTTTCATAATGCTTCTGAAGTGAGACATTGCTTGATCACTAGACAATTCCACATTTTGGTTTGCTCGATCTTTGTTAGGGTGATGATACTTCTGAACAAAATTTTGTAATTCTACCTAATTCGGCATTTTTTTTAATCTGGAGAGACAGAATTGGGGAGTGACCCGTCTTGTCTCATACATATTTTAGCATGTGTGACGAGTACGGAAGCATTATTTTGACGTTCAAATGCGTCGAGTACCGAAGCAGACGACTGCCAAGGTATGACTGAACTTCCACTGTGAGATCTTGAGTTGTTTTATTCGTTGAGACTTCTATTTGTGTATGGTTAAATATTGCTCGAACTGAAATATTTGAGATTTAAAACAGTATGAACAACTATTATTTCTCAATGTTTTAGATCAGAATTTCTCAACCTGTGGATCGCGACTCCCAAGGGATTCGGGAAATGTTTGAAATATTAATAAATATTGTTAAAAAAGTTTAGTAGAACTTCAAGAAGTGTATAGTAACAATAGAATACGTATCTATTTATCTATCTATATCTATATATGTATTAACAATAAAAATATTTTCGTATAGGAACTTTTTAAGATAAACCCTGTTCCTCCTCAGTAATTTTTTTAAATTAATGTTTTCTACCTGTAAGACTTTATTTTCCATGGGAGAATGAAATTGCACCCATGATGAAATGAAATGTAATCTATGAAAATCTATGAAATTGTACCCATGGCGAATATTTTTGTGAAAGCAATCCCAAAATAAAGACAACACTCACCTCTAAAAATGCTAAAAAGATCTTAGTTTACGAAATCGTTTACGGAATTCTTAAAAAACTCTCTTTTTCCGTGTGTGCATAGGTAAAAAGATCGTATAAAACTATAAAAATATAAAAACACCCATTTTATTCAAAAACTAGTATCCAGATTTTATACTAAACACTTTCTTAATTCTTAATTTTAGAACTTTCACATTACTTTTTATATGTGATAATAAACACTTAATGCGTAGAGGTAGTCACTTTAGATTTTATTTACTGTAAGATTTTACTGCTGTAATTTTTTGTGCCAATTCTCGGCTATTTACTGACATTTCTGTGTGTTGATTAATGTCCTCACAGTAGAACCTATGAAAGCAGAGGCGAGATAGCTCTTGAACGCGTGAAGAAAGCGTTCAGAGAGTTTTAAAAGTTAAGAGAGGATCATGGTTAGTTTCGAATACGCTGTTTTTGTGGATATTAAAGAATGATAGATATATCCGTACTTAGTGATTTTTAATTTATTGCTCAGATTGTGAGCAACGAATTAAAGCTCTGATTTTAAAAGGGTACCACATGTAGATAACTTTTTTCAGTCTAATTGGTTAGAAGCCCGAAACAATAAACTATTTTTCCTTCGATAAGTCATTATTTCATTATTCATCATACAAGAGCAGCAACAAATTATAATCTAAATTTTATAATTAATTTTTTAATTATGCACACTACATAAAGCATTAAAAAGCTCAGGCATGCCAAAAAGATTAACTTTCTTTCCAATAAATACAATGTGTATCTTAAAACAAAATTTGCAATAAATATCTCAAAATGTCCGAAAAAATATTTTATTGGTAACAAATACAGCATCACATATTTTAAAACATCATTTGAGCATTCATTATAATGCAGTTCTGCGTAATTTCTGGCTACTTTTGCGGTAGTGGAAGCTCAATGACTTAAATATCCAATTTCAGTTGAAATGTTCAGATATTATGAGTAAATATTCAGTTATTCAGTCTTCAAAGTCATTCAGCCGATGTCTGGTGAAGGGCGATTTCTGCAACCTCTTGGCCGTATCCGCTCTTGACGAAAACGTTTTCCGAGGAGTACCGATAGGAGGTGGGTTGCAAACACTCCCCGTCTAACCACCGCCTTACCCTCCCGATGTTTGTGGGAGAATAGCTCGGTGGCGTTCGGGTTGATGATGGTATGCTGCTGTGGTTGGTGGGATGGTGTGAAAAATATGATGTCGAAAGGAAGACGGTGGAGGTGAAAAGCTTCCGGTATCGATGGAAGAGCCAAATCAGCGTGCGATTGCTCGATAGATAGATGATAGTAAATTGGTGACAGCGCCACGTGTTGGTATTAGTAGCACTAGAATGGTGGATAAAGATGTCAATAATAGGGTGATAAATGTCACAGTCCAGAAAAAGAGTCAAAATCGAGAGTTTGAGAGCACTAAAAGATGGTAAAAGTATCCTCTCTGTGTCATACATCGGTGAATAAAAGTCATTTCCAGAAGATTTAACTGCTGACGTATGTTTTCTTATCGGATGCATCTAGCAAAGATATTTCGTGGTTTGCTTTGATGCTCCAATTCCCTAAAAGAGAGAAAAAAAACTAAGAACAGGCCAGTAAGTTTATTTGCATCAGTAGTGTTATTTTTTAAATGAAAGTTCTTTAAAATGTTATTAAAAATTTAAAATCTTATATAATAAGTGTATGCTCAGAAGGAATTAATGTACAGGTAATCAAGCAGGTTCAAGGAAATTGCTCGGTTTGGACGGATCAATGTCGAATATATATATATATATATATATATATATATATATATATATATATATATATATATATATATATATATATATATATACGAGGGTTGGTCCAAAAAAAAGTTTACAAGGCAAATGAAAAAGTATTTATTAACAATAGAAACAAGATACAAATGGGAATCAAGAGACACATCTGGCCTTCACTTTTCCACATAGTCGCCAAACCTGTTTAGGCATTTGTCAGAACGTTTGACCAGCTTGTTTATCCCGGCTTGGTAGCAATCAGGGCCCTCCTCATTGAGCCATTTCTCGGCAGCTGTTTTCACTGCATCGTCTGAGCTGAACCGTGTTTAGGATAAGTTTCGCTTCAACGCCGGAAAAAGGAAATAGTCACTTGGAGCCAAATCGGGGCTGTATGGGGGGTGATTCCAGACCTGCCACTTGAACCTTTGCAGCAATTCCTGAGTCTGGCGAACTGTGTGGGGCCTGGTATTGTCATGCAGAAGAACGACGCCTTTGCTCAATAATCCAGGCCGTTTGCGTCGGATGGGTTCACGCAATTTCGTTAAGGTGGCACAATAACGATCGGCATTAATGGTATGGCCAAGCTCCAAATACTCGATTAGGATAACACCAGTCGTATCCTAGAAAACGGTTGCCATCACTTTACCGGGAGAGGGTATAACCTTAAACTTCTTCCTCGTCGGTGATCCAGCGTGTTTCCACTCCATCGTGGCTCTTTTGAATGTGGGGGTGAAGTGATGAAGCCATGTTTCATCACCGGTAACGATGCGATCAATGAAGTGTTTTCCGTCTGAATGGTATCGCTGAAGAAATGTGAGGCTGCACATCATTCGAGTGGCTTTATTCTCCTCGGTCAACGCACGTGAAACCCAGCGGGCACAAACTTTGGAATATCGCAACTCATCGGTTACGATACGCTGAACGTTACCATAACTCAGGTCCAACTCTGAGGCAATCTCACGCACGGTTACTCGTCGATCCCTTTGGATGATTTCTTCAACACGTGCCGTGTTGATATCCGTCCTTGAACATCTTGGACGGCCGCTCGCTTCCATATTGCGGTTTTCCACTTGCTCCCTGCCCGCTTGATAAGAACGACACCATTTCGCTACCTGTTGTCTACTCATTGCTTTGTCCCCGTATACCTCAACGATTTGTCTGTGAATTTCGGATGCGGCCACATTCTTGGCCCAAAAGAATCGAATTACGGCTCGCACCTCTATGCGAGACCACTTTTCTAGACGTCGTGCCATTACTGTAGCTCTTAAGTAACTGCGTACTGACGCTACTTACTCGTAGAACCGCTATAGGACAACTAGCGCCATCTGTCAACCACCCTGGGTGGAAATATTCGCTCCACAGTTATTACGTTTCAAATGCTTCTGCTTGTAAACTTTTTTTTGGATCAACCCTCGTATAATATATATATATATATATATATATATATATATATATATATATATGTAATATATCCATTACATCTCGTTCTTGAAATTCAACGTGAAAAGGAAAACTAGCTCAAATTTACATGGCTGGAGCTAGACTCAGCCTGAAAGGACTTAAAATTTTGAAGCAGTCGTGTCGAATAGTTTTATTAGAGCGATAGTAACATCTGTCCATCTCAGACGACAGCTCGGAGCGAAGTGTAATATCACCTTTCAACCTTACGCGCTAGAAGCGTAGTACATGTGCCTGTTGTTTTGAAATGTCAGCGGAATTTGGGGCTGGCGATGCGAAACCACGCCTTTCTCGAGACGTATACACGTGTAGAAATGCAACGTTTGCTGTTTTATGGGAAGTTCTGTTGCTATGGGTTTTTAAAGCGCTAAAGTAATGTTACTGGGGATTGGATTTAGGAAAGGGAATTTAAATGATAAAATGGAGGGCCTAATATTTAATTTATTACACATATATATATATATATATATATATATATATATATATATATATATATATATTAACTAGCTCCACTTCAATATGGCAAGAAAACAGTAGTTAAATATGGACGATACTTACACTTCTTTCCGGAAGTGGTAGATATGCAAGGTGGTCAAGTTAACTGCTTTTAACCAAATATCCAAACGCTTCTGCGATTTCTTGTTAAGAGAACGCCAGACGACACATTTTCGAACGAAATTCGCCATGTAGGGCTCGAAACTGGACAGGTCAGCCTCTTCACTCATGAGCCGGTCCCAGTTCTGCTGGACTATTTTCTGTTTAATATCTAGCCATTGTCGGGCCCTCATCCAATGGGCCGGACTTCCATTTTTCACTTTCATGCGATGTCGAAACGCCTTTCCAATATTCATGCAGAAGTTCATCATGCTGCGAATGGAAAAATTAACTTAGTTAATTTACATTCTGAAGTCTCATGTTCAGAAGGTAAATATTACCTTTAGAAACTGTAGATGCTTGTTCTTTGGCACCTTATATAACCATGCATTTAATATGGTACTTGGTGTTCCGGTCTTTATTACAGTGAAGCCCGAGACAGCTTAATGGTTGCGCGTCGGGCTTCGGACTTTGTACGCACGGTACGAATCGCGACGAACGCTATTGAATATCTTCATGTCTGTGCGGGATATGGGCACAGTAAATACGTAGACCAGAATGTCCTTATATGATGTGAGAAGGTACCAGTCCCCTAGATGTTCCTCTTGGGTGTGTTCGGTCAAAATTGAGGGGGCACCAGGGGTGAGGGGACGGTGCCCCTTATAGTCCACCCATTGAAAGCGACCAGTGTTTCTCGCCGATTTGAAAGCATCGCTTTGGGAATTATCAAACTGAAACTTCGTGTTCAATGAACATTCTTTTTTCCTTCGCCATGCGTTCTATTGTTATTTTTCCTTCGATAACCCCTCCACAGATCATCCACTATTGGCTGTTCAAACACCTCCCTCATTTAATTATTCGTTTCAAGGAGAAAAAAACCAACATTCAAAATAAAAGCAATCCTTTTTATAAAAAATATTTGGCATGTTTCAGAAAAAGGCAAGAAAATATTGTCATCTGAAACATAGCATTATTTCTTCTGAATTCGAAAGAGATATATCGATATAGTTAAAAATATAGAGATTGTAAGGAAATGTGTCATACCATAAAAGATAATTGTTTTTAATTTCCATTTCGATTCATGTCATATACTGATAAGTTACATAAAATGTTTTTTTCTGTGAAGAGATCGTCATGTTTAGTTTTTTTTACTTTAAACCAGCATAGAAAAACGGGAGTTTGATTTATTTGATAAAAGGGATTTTGCATTTTTATATTTATGGATTTTAAGATTATTTCATCATCAATCGTTAGACAGTACAGAATGTGTGAGCCAAGACCTTTCGAAGCAATATTTAGATGTTCTTACGTAAGTTATCAATTTTTTTAGGATTACTGTCATTGAACATGTAAGACACTATAAAACACCAGAGTATAATTATATAGCCTATTATTCCAACACCTATTGTACTTACATTTGCATGCGTTTTCTTTCTCGCTGGAGAGCCTGAACTCTCGCCTGTCTCAAAATTCGTTTTCGTTCCTCTTTTTCTTCGGCGCTCTCATGATGCAAATATCTGTCAAGTTGAAAAGAATTTCAAATTAAATACA